>BMAO01005310.1:0-409911 GCA_019973975.1 Trichonephila clavata
CCAGCTTTTATGTTTAATGTCCTCACTGCACACTCTAAACATAAACTTAATATAAGGCAGATAGTACTCTGAACTTATGCAGCTCCTACTAACCAACTTACAGGACTTGGCCTTTTGGTTAGCTTTAACTTACTTCCTTACTTTGTTTACCTATAACATCACTGCCAATCACCAACTATTCACTATTCACTTCACTTAATATACTCACAATTCGCTAACTCTTGAACCCAAGTAGAATATACTGTTAATTTGCATATCACGTTTCTTACTTTAGGAGAAGATGGGTTAAAATTTGCTGGCCTCAAAAGAATTCCCAAGAGGTTTGAAGAATGACGTATAGATCCGTCACAAACTGTATACAGCAACCAAACGACAGGTATCCCAGTTTATTTCATGGCTAATGCCTGCACAAGATGCCTTTTATACCGTCGTCCTGAACGCTGCGTGCCATTAACAGCAGTCCATCTGTGGTACCGTTTACAGTGTTGTCACGAACACAAAGGCTGGATATTTCATCAATGGAGTCCTGCTCCTGTTTACTGATAGAGTCATTTTAGTTTGAAAACGATTCTCAGCTCAATGATTCTGATATGAAGGAAGGTTTATCCTAATTAACGTCAGTCAAACAGACTGTTAGGATGATTCTGTGAGCTGGTGTGGGAGGATTTATATTGAACGGACGAAGCATTTCATTTTGACAGCGGCAGAAGAGGGTAACTGTTTACAATTATCCACCACATGTGAGTCTGTTTCGAGATGCCATTATCAAGAATTCTTTGGGATGACAGTGCACACCAAATGGACCTTAGCTGTTGACGAGCTTCTAGAAAGAGAAATATGCTCCAGAATGTGATTGGTTTGCTAACTTCCTGATTTATATCTGATTAAATATGTGTGGGATACTAAGAGAGAACACTTGGCAAAACTCATCCTTGAGAACACATGACAGCTGAAACAGTGGCCTTGAAGAGTACAATTCTACCTCACTGCTGGAGTAATTTGACATTGATTATGAAATAAGATGACACGCAAATCCATTGGGTAGCTTGGAGAGATATCCATTACTGTGGACTTTCTTTGTTCTTCCACACAGACAGAAGATTTTTATTACTAACATATTCTATCAATAAACCTTTCTTTTGCTTTTTCCAGAATAATGTATACATACAGTTAATTTTTGGCTATAAATATTACCTCATCCACCTTAAATTTACAATGTGCCTATGAATTTCATGTCACTCAGTTGATTCTTTCGAATTATTATAAGGTGAAAAGTTGTTTAAGTTTTGCCTATAATTAGTATATATATATATAAACTATAGCTGACCCGGCACACACAAGCGTTATGGCTATATAAATTATTTCTAGTGGTATTTTGGTAGTCAAACAAAAATAACTATAATTCATTTTGGGTGTGGGATGTATATGACTGAAAGAGAAATGAAAGCTGTGAACGATGATGGCCTATGTTAAAAGCAACAAACACTAGCCCATTTTTGAATTATTTGTAATTTTTGTTATTTTAACAAATAAATTCAAATTACATGTCTATCAAGCAAATTAGACAATTAAAAACACATCAGTCCTTAGGTGCAATGGAGTGTACGGTATTTTTAGTGAGTCCATCTTTAGCCTGCACAAAACAAACTGGATTTCATGCAGTTGGAACATGCCACGTATAATGGTACGTGTGAAAACACGGTGTGCCCAAATCTAAGCCATAAACAGACTCCTGTTGAAGGCCTGAGATGATTGTCATTGTGAATGTCAATCTACACCACACTGTAAATGCAACACCGTGAATAGAAGCATGCAAATAATACAGAAATTTACAAATACGTATTAGCGGAGGCAGAGATATGCAAACGATTAGAATTTCAGCGCAGACGCACATCACACGCCTGTGGCGTCACCTAAAACGCTATTTACACAGAGATTTCAACGATTTCAAGTTCATAGGTTTTTCTTTGGGTTTTTCAAAACGATCAGTTCCGTAAAACAGCGATCAGATTTTGACTGCTATCCAGAGTTCGACATGAGGAAGGATAGTGGCCTACCGACAGATTATCTTTCAGGGAAATCGGTAGTCGTGTTGACGAAACCGCCAAACAAATCGTAATGTGATATGTGACCCTGTTGATGCAGGAGGGCATGACGGACGACGGTCGATCGCATCCACCAGTGTACCACTTCACGCGAGGACAGGCACCAGGTGCATGGTGCAGTGACTTCTGATCGCTCGCCACACGAACCATACACAGCACATTGAGTCTGTAACGCATCATTCATGTCTGCGCGTACCACCTGACGTGCCATTTACAGCAGAGTGGTCTGTCTGCAAGATGTCCATTGCATGGTCTACCCTGACGCAGAACTACAGACGCCCCGCCAATGGTGCGATAGAAAGAAGGATGTAAGTGTAGAGTCGGAATTAGTGTCTTTACTGACGAGTCACGGTCTGTCTGCAACACGATGGTCGATTCGCCCAAAGACACGAGAGGATGCTGAATAGCTGCGTTATGCACCGCCACACTGGTCCTGTACTGGCATATGGTATGGGTGGCTGGATATCACTCTCGCACTTCTAGTACGCATTGCTGGTACTTAAACATGAGCAATTACATCTCCGAGGCAGTGTTGGACAGTTGTCCTTCCTTACCTTCAGGCTTGGCCATGATTGACAGGATAATGCGCAACCACGTGGCCCGCATTGTCCAAAGGTCTTTGTCAATCGCTCAGATTGAATTGCTTCCTGGCCGGCTCGCTCTCGGATCTTTCGCCATTGAAAACATGTGGTCCATGGCTGCTCAACGATTGACCTGTAAATTACACCCCAGCTGCCAAGGCCAATCTCAGATCAACTTTGGCAACGTGAAGCTGCTGGTCTTCTGTACCCCAAGAACATCTAAAGTCTTTGAATCAATGCCGAGGCGTGGCAGCGGTGATCTCATCAATGGCGGCTACTCTGGCTACTGATTCTGGTGAACCACACTTCACAGAAGTCTATAATTTAACTATTTGATACTTGGTCAATATGTTATCTACAAATAAAATTTGTTGTGCTATCTTTGTCTTTCTGTGTTGCATTACGGTGGCCAGCAGTGCACTTTCGAAATGAATCCGTTTGATTTCAATTGGCACATCTGTGGAATAACTGGAATCGCATAGTAATACATTTGCCCCGGTACCTGCCATTCAAAATTCTAGCTTCGACAACGTTTTCAATCAATGTTTATGACTAATCACGTGCTGCTGCACAGCCGCAGGTCCAAATTATGAGAAGCCGGAGATCCAACCTCAGATGTAAATGGCGCGGTGGCATGCCTGCAACTAATGAGCTCAAACCTCTGCTGGATAATTCAGCTTCGTTGGTATCGCAAATTATCGATAGATTGGTATGACATCAAGTCCCCAGGCAACAACTGTTTCCTACTGAATGTACGCTCAAAATTTCAAAAAGAAATGGTCTAGCTTTCGTTTTATCTCGTGTCACTTATTTGAAATAATGATAACAAACAAAATATTAAGTTTTCGCAAATATTTAGACTTTTGTTTCATAAACAGTAATATATGAATTTTGAATTTAAGATTTGTACAAAAATGTGAAAACCTTTCACTCACTAAATTTGGTGATTTTGATTTGCTATAGATCTAATATTTTGCTATTGTAACCTGCCAGAACAGGTCGATTTGGACGGCAGAATAGGAGAACTATGCGAAACCGATTTTCGACGCTGAAATAAACGGTATGAAAAAGCAACATACAGTACAGGGGTAAAACAATTACGCGTTTTATGTTTTGAATTAATATTTAATTAATTCAACATCGATTGAAAAATAGCTTACGTCCTATTCTCAGACCTACTGGAATATACGTTTTGCCAAATTTCATAAGAATCGTTCAAGCCGTTTCGGAGGAGTTTGGTTACAAACACTGTGACTAAGAATTTTATATATTAGATATATGGGAGGTCGGGAGACAACTCATTACATATCAGTTTCAAACGGTGGTGTCTATCCACCAATAGGTAAATATTGCATTTTAAAACTATTCTAGAAATTATAACTACTAGTTTATATTCTTCAAAACTTAAAAAGTTTTGTATGATTAATGTTATCTATCTATTTTATTTGTAGTAGTGAAATATTTAAAAATACACAAAACGTTTCTGTTAAAATTAATCTTATTTCTTTAAACATTGTGAAATATTTATGTTTTTCCCTTTCTTACTCTTAATTTTACAAGAGCTTGTCAAAATTCAATTCTTTTATGAGTAGTGCTTATGGATGTAAGAAAGAAATTTACAAATTTATAATATAACGCTGTTGAAATCTTCAAAAGGTTACTTTTTGTTTTCCATCTTAGTTTCTAAACTATTTTAAAAACACAACCAATATAGGTCAATAGAGTATTTTAAGCTGTTGTTGAATATTCCCTTCATGTAATTTTTGCCATAAGTAAATTTCTATTAAATAATCTTCAATATTCCTTTTAATAAATTAAAATTTAACTATAGCAATTTAAGTTAATTTACTATTTTTAAATTACAACTGAATCAAGTATTGCACTTTAAATGTCTATTTCTATTTCATTCCATCCAATCAAAAATCTCATACTTACTCGTTTTGAGGCTGCTATTTCTTATGGATAATTTTAAAACATTATTGGTTTCATTTAATAAAAAGGTGTGTTATAATCGCATGATAGAAGTAGTGATTTATTCTGGGCAAGAGAATCCAATTGAACGATGTACTTAAGTTTCTTATAATGATATTTTCGCATGCGGTAAAGTAGTTCCTTATCTTGCCCTCTTCATGGTGATTTGTTTATTTATCCATTTTCTGTAAAGGGCATTGTTTAAATAATTATGCATTCTTATATATTTATGGCTTATATACGATTTAAATGTCAATTAATCAATTATTTAAAAATATTGAAATGTAAATTGTTTATGTATATTATATTTTGCATTTACATAATTAGTATAACCTAACGTTCAAGATAATTCTCCAGATAGTCAAGGCAACCCTGATTTCATGTGTGTCGTATGCACTGTATTTGGCAAATATGTGCTTCTTACACATTGCCAATACTGTTGCGATAATATATTAGTACCGTTTTTATAATTTCTATAATGCCTTATACTATGTAAGGCTAGGAAAACTTTTGCCTCCGACATTACTTTCTTAAAATCTTCAACAAAAGGTGATGGGCTCACTTCTTCACAATTAATTTTCATTTTCTCGTAATCTTAGTTGTCACTAATATAAACCAAAATATATTGGCAACCTTCTCGCCAATTATTTCATTAAAATTTGATTTAATTTTTGGCACACTTTTGTTTTAAATGCTTTTCTATCAAACCAAAAATAGATCCTATGTTTTGTTTCTTGCACAAGTATACATTATTTGAACAGATTTCAGGAGTTTATCTAACGAAGGAATACTTTCAACATCATAATACTTTGAATTTACGTGACTTGCTTTGTTGTATAATAGTAACCTAGTCAACTCGTCTTCTGTTTTAAGTTGTAATAACTGTGAGACTGCAGGAAATAAAGATAATTCTATCTCAAAATCTTTATAATTCAAAGAATTTTTAGTTCAATGACTTGGGGTGATTCATCTATTTACTTTCACTGATTTCTTCTAATATAGAATAGCAAGTCACCTTGCAATATTTTAAATATTCCAAAAGGTTAAACGGAAAAATCAACTGACCTTAACTAGATAATCCATTAATGTAATAGCTGGATAATAATAAACTTCGAAATATTCTTACAATAATTCTCCGAGTCCTTCTTCCGATCTTCTTCATAAGAATATAATCGGTTTTTTTTCCAATTATTTTCGCTTGCGCTTCTCTTCTCTCATTCACTTGTTGGAGTAAAATGAAAGTGGACTGCATGACAGTAATATTTAAATAAAGAAAATAAAACTTCACTTTATATAAAAAGTTTGCATTAAATGTTTTTTAAAAATTGCGTCTAAAAAGTTTTCAATTCAAACTAAACGAGTGCCGCCAATTGCCGACTGGAACCTAATAAAACCGATTGAGCCTATCGTAACCGAACCTGAAGCATTAATTTAGACTCTTCTTCAGCAAAACGTGCCCTAAAGAAATTATCACTTCAAAAAATAATCTTTCATGCCGCTGGATGGCGTGGTTGGTTTGTCGCTGACCTACTGCACCAAGGTTGCGGGTTCGACCGGCCCAAGTCGGTGGATTTTCATGATGCAGAAAATTGATAGCGGCCATGTCGTACGATTATACGCATGAAAAAATCCCTTAGTACCTATTTGGCTGATGCTCTCGGCAAAAATTAAAGTCTTAAGTACGGTTTCTCATTGCCGGAACTCAGGTGCCTCCATCTGAGGAGAAACTGGTCGTCAAAATTACTTGCGGTCATTGGTGTCGCCTATATGTTGCCGCACTAAAAAGTGATACCAGGTCCTGGGAATGTACTAGGTCTGCAAAGGTTTAATAACAATGTGCGCAGCCCCATTAGAAAAGAAGAAGAAATAATCTTTAATTTCATATAATTTTCGTTTTTAAAGTTATCACTAAAAAAGAACAACAACAAATTGTCGTGCAAATAGTTTTAGCTATACCTTTCTTGTCTCCTCCAATATGCAAGCAAATAAGAGAAATCTATCATAATAAATATGACAATGGATGAATCATCGTTTATAATCCATACCTCCTTCCTTTAATACATTATTGAGAACCATATTGTCCCACGCTTTCTCTGAGCACGAATACCTCATTTTTAAATCAATGAGAATGGCTCCATAAAATAAGGATTTCCAAAATGGCAGTCTCTTCTTTATACATAAATGAAAGATAGTTTAATATGCAACCTTATTTTGTGTTAAATGAGAATGCTCTTGAAAAAAAGAAAGAAAAACAATGTAGTCCTTATAAAAATGTTTTCTGAATTTAGGTTTACGCTCTGAAAGCATTGTATTAATATAAATGTTTGTAAACTTAAGTGTCATTAGAAATACAAATGCTGAATAACTTACTGGCATAATGATAATGATTCATTGACCTAACAACAAAGTTAGTAATATAATGATATATGGACAGATTCTTTTTTACACTTCTTCCGAAAATATAGTTACTTTATTTAATCTCATGTAGATTTTTTTAACACTCGAGGTGTTTATTTTATCTTTAGCAAAAATATAACAGATTATTTCCAGCAAAGTCAAAATGCGCTATTGTACATACAAGCTTCTTGGCCGGATAATGAAATAATTGGCTAAGCCGAATAATATGAAATATACGAGTTTATATATATATAATCGTACAGTTATTGAACATAAATTACCATATACGCTCAAGTATAGATTAATAATCTTTTCATCTTATATAGAGGAAATTGATCTAAAACCGGTTACGAGTACAATTTCAGTTCCTAAACTTTTATTTTTATCTTCCCAATTTTCCATGAAACTCGTAGCAACAATTTTAATAGTAAGCACGTTCTGGCTTCACGTTAAGTATTTTAGCTTTCTACACCAGGCATGAATTCATGCCTGGAGTAGAAAGCTAAAATACTTAAACCTAACTACTTTTATTTCTTAATTAAATTTAAATACATCCAAAAGTCCTGTAAGGTCACTACCAGATAAAATGTTCAAACTTCTTTAGTGTGGAACATGCGCTTCGGATAGTATAATTCTTATTTTATACCTATTGGGATTTCTTTTATTTCTTTTAGTAGAGTATAATTCCTTTCAGCTCATACGTCAAAAAGCTCTTCGAAATTAGAATATTTTATTCTTATCTACACTTCATTGCATAAAAATTGTCGGCTATGCCGCGAATAATATTTTATGTAGTTCTTCTCACGAGTTAGATATCATAAAATAGGTTTGATTCATAAAATATTCGCGCCATCATTCTTTTTAACGATTGGCTTTGTTTGAACAAATGGATTTTATTTGATCTCCGTCGATGTAAGTAGAAGATTGCGAGTACCAAGGCCAATAAAAGAATTTTTTTGGAACGTACAATCATTGTTGTCTCAAAAGGAATAAAATTTTGTTATTTGTAAATATTTGAAATAATGATTGAAAAATAATTGAAATTTTAATATGAAGCAAATAATTTTACGCTCTTTGACACCATATATAACAGTTGAATATTTATCTGAATCAAACGGACATCAGTAGATGTGGTGTGCATGTATTTAAAACGAAACGCTAAAGTATTATAGGAATTTAATATTTTATTCAAGACACACTGCTACATGACCAAAAAAATCAATAATGCGTTGTCACTCCCGTGGTCCTGAAGCTAACTATTATTCGGCTGGGCAATGAATCGTAGAGTTGGTGGATATCTTCTTGGAAGAAGGCTTGTAATACACTTTCAAACTGGCAAATTAGATCAACGGGATCCAGTAACGTTTGGAAACCGTATTGCTCATCTTAACCCGAACGTGATCTACTTGGAAAAGATCTGACGATTGAGTTATCTAGAGATGTGTTAGAGAAACACGAAGACAAGCAGAAGAAAGACTTATCGTGGACAGCCGGGCCTTTCGAAATGTAAGTCCAGGGATCCGAGAATGGAAGGGCAACACTACGGGGCGTAGAATCTTGACGACCAACAGCGTTTTGTAAGGGTGCACGAATGACAACCAAAGGGACAAAAAAAGGCATCCCATATAATAACTCTTAGCATTCGGTCCGTGTAGCTTCACTGCTTTCCTGAATGCTTCCAAATACCTTTTTACTGATCATCTGAGAAAAATTCGAAACAAGACTCATCACTGAAAACAATTATACTCCAGTTCGTCAGAATGTAGTCGAAACGCTCCTAGTAGTGTACTATAGTGAAAGGTAGCCGCGCTTAGGGCAACACTACGGGGCGTAGAATCTTGACGACCAACAGCGTTTTGTAAGGGTGCCACGAATGACAACCAAAGGGACAAAAAAATGGCATCCCATATAATAACTCTTAGCATTCGGTCCGTGTAGCTTCACTGCTGTCCTGAATGCTTCCAAATACCTTTTTACTGATCATCTGAGAAAAATTCGAAACAAGACTCATCACTGAAAACAATTATACTCCCGTTCGTCAGAATGCAGGTCGAAACGTTCCTAGTAGTGTACTATAGTGAAAGGTAGTCGCGCTTCTACAGCATTCCTTGACCTAAGTTCCCATTCTCCGAGTCGCTTATGAAGAGTCATTGCAGTCGTTAATGTCCCGATTTCACGTCTGATCATTAATTGATAAGGACAATTCAAGGGCTGGAGTGCCTATCAGATAAACACAGTCCTGCTCCTCATATTCCAAACTAAATACATTATTGGTCATTCTAATAGCATCATTGGTCAGTGTTCGCAATGGAATCTCTAACGGAGCAACAGCTGCGATCGCTTCATCTGTTTTTCAAGGTTGTGGTTTAGTAAATTTCTAAGATATAGGTTTTGAAAGTTTGTCCATCACAACCAAGTAATGAAATGCTGCGACAAACATAAGGTAAAAGTGTTTTGAAAAATGTGCGGTTTTAAAGTATAAGGACGACTCTTATTAATAAGATCAATGCTCTAATTTTTTTTAAAAAATCTAACTTTAACTGAATAAAAATATTGGATATTTTTAAAAAGTATGGTTAAAAATAGGTTCACATATATTGTTAAACTATTCAAATTGTTTTTATATAGTTACGATTGATTAAGTTTTGCGTGATAAAAGTGAACAAAGAAAGTCGAATAAAATGATGAAATATTGCTAATAATACTTACAAAAAAACGTGTTTTTGAGTTTTTATAGACAAAAAATAGTTATATTTTTTAAATAAACAGGTTGTAATTTTTCTTCTTGCCCCCATATTCCAAACATATTTATAGCAGTAGTGTTACCATAATGTAAGTTAAATAATTATAAAAAAACAGCAAAAATCTTCCAAGCGAGAGATAGTTTTTGACTTTAAAATTTTTGTGCCTTTTTTTTACTTCACTTTTTGGAGAAAAACAACTTTTCTAAGGAAGAGCAACCGAAAAAATTTTTTTTTGGCTCACGCTAATGTGGATACGCAATTTCGCCCCACACGGGTAATTCTTTGACGCGTTGCTTTTTTATGTTTCACACATACACATACACACACATATATATACTATATTTTTGACATGATATGCATGTTTGTGAGTAATTTTGTATACATGATGAAAGATTTCCCTGGGGGAAATACTGGTGTTTTAAATATTGCTCAGAAAGTATAAATTGTATCAGAAATAATAAATAATTATTTATTAATACGAATAAAATGAAAAGGAATAAAACTAATGAGTTAGTTATTAAAAAAAATTATTTTAATTTTTTGTTTCTTTTGTTAGAGTAAAGGAAAAGTATATTGCGATTTTTATATTGCTTAACATTCGAAAAATTTAAGATTTCTGGAACTAAATTTGTTTTACATTAGAACTGAAGGTCTTTTTTGAATATATATCAGAATCGTTTTTGCATATTTAAGAATTCTATGCATATATGAAACTGGACATAAAAATGTCTCATTATTAAAAAATTCATACATAAAAAATTTCTACAAAATCAAATGTACACAAACATATTTCATTGGTATGATCATTTCATTTCCTAATAAAAACTCTAAGAAATAAAATTGCTGCCAAGTTTTGAAGCAGACAATGCATAGTTATTTTTATGCTTAACAATATTCTTTTGATGACCTTGCGTTATTCCGTTTTGTCACAGTTAAACACCAATTAGTAGAAAAATGATTTTTTTTCATTTTTTTATTTAAAAAATATTACGTACAATGTGTGATTTGTAATATATGGTGGCAAATACGCGCTTGAAAACAATTAAACTTTATTTCTTAATGTTGTTAATAATTAAAATAAGTATTTGTCCTGCAATAACAACTTTGTGATGCTCAATATTTAAAATCATTCCTAATTTAATTTGTTTTGTTTTTCTTAAGGTTTTATGTTTATGGGCTGCTTATTGCCGTTGAATTTATTTGATAATAAAATAACCACATTTTTTGTTTGACACAAACAAACCTTTACCTTAAAGTCAAGGAGAACATGATACACATACGATTGGTTCCTTATTTATTAAAGAGCATTTTAAAGCCATAGTAGGGCTATTACCGACAGACCGAATGATTGTGAACCACGGTAAAGCGACGAGGATGACTCCTGATCTGACATTGCCCTCTAATTTTCACGCGAGGACTTGGAGTCTTGACAGATTTAATGTGCATCAGACCCTCTACAGCAGGGGTACTCAACCTTTTTTCCCCGTAGGACCACATACACATGATAGATATTTCACGCGGGCCACACACACATGACATGTATTTCACGCGGGCTGCAACATGAGGGTTAAGGAAAAAGCATACTTTAAGACTAAAGCAACATTGGACAAAGTAAAATTGATTAAATATTTAAACTAATGTTTCCCTTTTATTTTAATACTATATTAACTTTTCTATCAAAAACACACACAAAATATTTACTGTGTTATGCCTTTTTTACTGAGTTTCGGGATAGTTTCGATTTTCTTTCATCCATGACCAAGCCTTTTGCTTACATTCTACAATCAAAAAAAGTAAATTGATAGCAAAACTGATAGATTTAATTGCTTATTGATAGAATTTCCCGCTAAATTTTTAGTACATTATTCTCCAATACTTGAATTTCTTAGTGCAATGGATCATTACTGGGTCACTCGGAAAAAGGCCAGTGGGCCACATGTGGGTCGCAAGTTGAGTATCACTGTGTTAAAGTACTTAATGTGTACTTATCTCTTTAAGAAATGAATTCGAAATCCAATTATTATATTATTGCTAATGGCAAGATGATTTTAAAATCATTCTTAAAGGCAATATGAGTTAGATTAATTATTTCGGAACGTATTATTTTATATCATAAGAGATTATTATTTCAAACAAGATATCTGTGATTTTTTATTACGTTTATATACATAATTTCCTCAAGAAAGTGTTCACGAAAATCTGGAAGATAGATAATCTCTAGTGAAGGATTTAGTTTTTACAGTTTATATTAATTTAAAGCGATATACTTTAAAAGAAAACAAGTTACTCGTAACCAGCGATGTCGAATTACGGTTTCAAAACCTGGTACCACTGGCTGGCGCTAATCAAAACCTAGATCCGTCGAATAGGGTCTGAGGCATGTTAAATCTGTATGCCCTCACGTTGGCATACTGTAGAAGTTAGAAGATGGGGTGCCAGCTGAGGTATCGTCCTCTTCACTTGATCGTGGTTCAAATTTATGATGCCCGTGGTCAATACCTCTCATTTTGATTTAGTGGGTGATGCAAATTAAAATCAAATCAGAGGCAAAATAAATTTTGGAAAAATTTCATGAAAATATGAAAGTTTTAATTTTTGTTTTTTATGATTTGGGATTATTTTCAAATAAATTATTTACTGAACTTTCCATAGCAAATTTTCTATAAATTATCATTTTAGTAAATTTTAATTATTTATTTAGTAAAGCCTTCTACGAGTTCATGACCATGGCTATCCTTTTTCTTAATTGTGACCAAATCCCTCTTTTCTCAATTCAGGATATTTTATGCCTGCATAGAATCGTGACGGGTCTACCCGCGTTCTTTCAAATACTAATTCTCTTGGAAAATATTAGATCTTTAAAAATTATTATATTAAAAAAATCCCCCCCCCCGAAGAAGTTGTGAGTATGCAAATTAAGACTTGTATATAAAGATTAAACTTTCAGGTTAGAGGGAGAGAGAGAGGTTAGACTGCTAACGTCGCAATGATTGATTAAAGGTGAATTAAGGGGCGTGGATACTTCATAGCTGATTATTGTAATATTAAAGTTGACGATTTGTCAATTAGGAATCAAATTAGATTACGTCACTAAGAATTAGAAGATGTTGCCTAAACGTAAGTGATCTGATTATTTAAAGTCTTCTCGTATCTCTTCTACCTCTCTATTGCTTTCCATATTTGG
This sequence comes from Trichonephila clavata, assembly GCA_019973975.1. Lineage (NCBI taxonomy): Eukaryota > Metazoa > Arthropoda > Arachnida > Araneae > Nephilidae > Trichonephila > Trichonephila clavata. The sequence continues at coordinate 12,983 of BMAO01005310.1, forward strand.
TATTTGGGTGCATCTCTTAACTTTGGAAAAAAGAATTTGTGTTGTTGTTCATTACTGAGAATAAGCTGAAGTTATTTTGAATATGGCTAATCTTCCTCCCGACCCTCTCACACTAAGAGATGACATAGCTCATCCCTTACAGAATATTCAATTTTTCAAAATTTGAAATAAAAAAATCACTTAAAATTGCGAAAAATACAAAAGAAAAATGCTTAGTTTAAATCTCATTCATGTTCTATCGTCCCTTTATGGGAAAGATTTGCTTTAATATTGTTCATAAAGTTTTTAAATTTAGCATATAAGTCACTATTGATTCTAAAAAGTTTAACTATATTTATGGAAGAAATGTTTCTCTCTTCGTTTCAAACAACTACGTTACTTTCCTTCTACCTTTTATTTTTTGAAAAATAAAATGTAGTTCAAATGGTGTGTTTGTATAATGTTCAGGTAATTTTTTTAAAGTTTAAATTAATATCATAATACAAAATTCTTACAATCTAATTTTAGGCTTTTGAAAAAATTGATATTTTTATTCATAGAAAATGTATAAAGGTATCAGAGGTCCAAAGCAAATATTTTTCCGATCAATATTAAAAAGTAGTTTTTAACCTATTACGACAAAATTATAAGCCTCTATCTATTTATTGGACTTATCTATACTGATAAAAGGAAGAGTTTGTGCATATGTGTGTGATGTAGCTTAAAAAAGAAAAACCAAGACACGCGGAATTTGGTATGCTGCAACTATAAATAATGATGGCGTAGACCTACCTCAAAAAGAATTTTTCAGAATTCGCTTCAGTTTTTTTTTTATAGTCCTGCTGATATTGTGTCTCATGGTGTCATGTCCATACCTGAATGCCACCAAATATTTAAGTAGTTTTTTGGAATATTCATATTTCAGTTCCATTATATTTATTTATATTTATTTATTTGTTTGCTCTTTGAGGCAGAATTATACAACTTTTTTTCGTATGAATCATGGTAGAAATGTATTCACAGTTCTTTAACACTTAAAATGTATTTCATCCAAATATGCTTATTTTATCTTTCTTCAATAATCTAAAGCTAAATTCTGGTTTGATGACTAGATAGTTTTTAATTTAAATTAACGTAAAGTTAAAATGATGTCTGAAAATAGAGAACAGGATATAAGAAACTAAACTTTGGATCCTTAAAAGAAAAAAAAAGTGCTGAATATTAATGCAAAAATATACATATAATACTACATTCTGAGTTTCCTCATCCTTCAGAATTTTTTTACAGATGGTAAACTTAATGTTAATGTCATATTTACGACATGTCAATAGAAAAAGAACACGTTTTTCGCAATCCATTGTTAAAACTGCTTTCATCTACTTATCTGTTTTATTCCAACAAGGAATATTTTTGAAAAATATTACTTTATTCCAATTTTATTTCATTTCATATTGAAGTTCAGGAACACATAAATTAACTTTTTTATAAATACACATATACTAAAATTTAAGCTTTATTCACTTATTCGTTTCCGTCCTTTATATAAAAAGAAATATAAAAGCGTTTACGAGATCGTAAGATGCTGATTCATACTTTTAGACAATGCTTGAGCTATTTAACCAATCCCTTAAGCACTCCTAAGTTTTGTGCATTTACTATAAAATATCATAAAAGTTCAACGAATTTCATACAGAAGAACAAATGAAAGACATAAACTTTCAGTCACGCAATTTGAAGAGGAGCACACATAAAAAATGTACATAAATCAGTTACCCAGTGGAATACAATGTTTTTAATGTCTCACGAAAAAAGATAATAAAAAATAAATAATCAGAATATACCACAAGAATTGCAAAAGGTGAAAGAAATCTGTATCGGATTATTCGCCCTTGTATTATTTTTTTTTAAGAATCCATGCGCATGCTCCGTTTTTTTTTTTTTCTTTCGTAGATGCACTTTTTCTTTTTTTAGCTAATGGAATAGGATTTATGTATGGAAGAATGGCGTACTGTTTTTAACTTCTATCCCCTTTTCGGGTTCAATTTACAAAAAAAAGGTCAGATGCATCTGATTTCGTTGTAAAATATTTCCTCTCTTTCAAAATTGTTTCAAAACATTTTCAGGATGAAAACAGAGGCGTAACGAAGAATATTAGCCCCCACCCCTCCCCTCCTACAAAGTCAGGTTTTGGGCCCTAAGACGCACTTGGCGTCAGTCAGACTTTGAGCCCTTAGAATCCTGCTCCCCCTCCCCTTCTTCTCGCGAAATGATGTAACGTCAGTGGATGAAAATGTCTCTAACAGATATGAAATATCTTGTTAATAGACCCAGAATCATGATAATTTTTAGAATTTATTTTTAATCCTACAGCTCTAAATATATTTAAAATAATTTGAGTTATAAAATCATGCGAAGTTTATCATTTGTATTTATTTTACTTCTTAACCGTACATGGTATTGTTAGCAGCAATGATAAAATAGGCGATGGAATATTTAAGAGAAAATGAAAGAACAACCATTGCTGCTTTAAATTTGTGCGTAAAGCATGCTCTAGAAATAGGGAAAAAACTGTAAAAGAAGGAGCTAATTTAATTTATAAACAACATTAAAAGGATTATCTCAAAGTGAATAGGAGGAAGTCCAAAATCAAACTGTCCTCTAACATTATATTGGAAAATAAGACTAAAGAAAATTACATCATATATTTTATATGAAATAATTTCATTTAGAATATTTGTTCAAATTCTAAAAGTCACGGGACACTTCCCAATAGCATGCGGAATATCCTTTTGGTCTGCGAAATGCAACAACTCGACGTGACATTTTTCAACAAGTTGTCGCAGGTCTCCTGAAGAAATAAATATTTAGCATTTTCGCTTCTACAGCCTTCCATGACTGCAAAAGTTGCTAGTGCATTAGTTTGTGTACGGGGGAACTGACTTTTCGGCTATATTCTAAATATATCCGATGGGACTCCTGTCTCGCAATCTAGGTAACCGTATCATTCTCTGAAGTAATCCAGAATGTTCCTTAAGCTAACCGTGAATGATTTAAGTCAGGTGACATAACGCATTTTTATGCAAGAAAATTCTATTGTTATTTGGGTACACGAAGTCGATGAATAGCTATCCGCTAATGGTATCGCACTCACCAACTCGAATCGTGACTCATATGACCAAGTAACGATTTTTCAGTCACCTCAGGAGGTCAATTGATATGTTAACGAGTCCAGCAAATGATTTGCAGCCCATGACGGCTTGTTAATAAAGGCATTTGAGTCAATCTTCCGCTGCCATATCCATAGACATCCAATTTGCTATTCTATCCTTATGGACAAAGTCTGTTGTACGTCCCACATTGATTGTTGCTGGAATTTGATGTGGTGTGGCTTGTCTTCGCAGACGTAGCTAGTCTAGGTTATAAAGCATACGTGGCAGGACACTTCATTTTCCATGGTGAAAAATCTTAAAATTATATACAAAGCTATCTTAAATAGAGTTTAAAGTAGTATCTACAATTGTAAGTAAAATCAGCTTTAAGTAATTTAAGAAATTTAATCTCTGATCATTAATGAATTCATAATTAAAAAAGATGAACTTTCTTTCTACGTGTTTTAAAGGGAAATTCTATGTTAATATTTTTACGGAAATTTTAGAATCATTTTCTTTTATTGGTCAAAATAATATACCGACTGGAAAGGTCGTTTGTTGGCTTATAATAAATGTATAGAAGTGATCTTATATACAAACTTGATCTCCAAATATCGCTAAATCGCCTAATTTGGCGACAAAATTAGTTTCTATAACAGTCCAGCAAGTTTTCGAGGGATTATTCTGCCAGAAAACTCCAGAATCATCCACATGGTTCATTCTATCCTTTATATGGACAATGCAGCGAAACAACATTTAGGCCGAACATCTGAAAGCGACAGTGCTTTTCATTTGCGTATTGCGACATAACTTAACTCAGTGGCGCAACAGCCCTTGAAGGCCAAGGCCTACTGTGTCCAACTCAGTATACGTGACCTTGGGCCTTGAGGTGTATGAGCAAATGTTCCGGTCAGGTGGTCAGTCTGACGCAAAACCCCCAGTGTAAAGTTCCCAAGCAATCTTGGTACTCATTTATCGACCCACTGCAGGGATGAGAGGTTGAGTCGCCCTTGCCCAGCCTGCGATTTGAATCTCGGACCTGCGGTGTGGAAATGGGATACATGACCACTCAGCCACTGGGCTTCATAGCGACATAGCTGTGTTCAATATTTGTGTCGCATTTGAATCTGTGATATTGTATAGATTTATGCGAGTGTGTCATTTTTTCTCTGTTTGAAGAACGTCTATTACAAGTATGAGAGGGCTCCAAATAAATTACGATTATTTACTTTTTTTTCCCTTTGTGTATATCCTAAAATTATCCGAAATTTATTTAAAATCTATTCTCTTCCAGCTAGCTTACTAATTCAAGCGTTACGTAAAACTAAGAGCAAATATTTTTTAATTTTAATCAGTTTAAGCGCAGAATATAATTTTAAAATTTGAATGATCAAAAAGCCATTTTTTTCTTCTAAAACGTTAAGCCCTTTGATTAAAATATGCATCAATGAAGAACCTGAAGTGTGGATTATCTAAATGAGTTACAGAGTATCAACGCAAAACATAAATTGCTAAATATTAATGAGGAAACTCAGTAATTATGGTATGTCAAAGCAATAACTTAAATTTAGTAGATCACAATTACATAAAACAGATAAAAGTAAAGTAAGGACTTGAATTATGAATCAGTATGTTGATTGGAACCAATCTTACTTATCTCTATCACTAAAATTATTGTTTTTGTATTTATTTATTTTAACCCTTTATAAGTACTTAAAAGTACTAAGTACTTTATAAGTACTTAGAAGTATATTCAGCATCAACTTCATCAATCTAATCTCTGCGTCATTTACTTTTATTTAGTTTACAAGTCCTTTTGCATATCCACCTATATCTATTTACAGAGCAAATTTTATACATTTGGAGTATTTACTATATGCTGATCCTTGTTTTCATAATTTCATGGAAAGTTATTAGTGTATAAAAAATTCCGAACTTTATCATCATCAATATAAATTTTATCTATTTTGCAATTCTTTTTTACAGATTGTGGTATTTACAAAATATATTACAAATTTCCTGTAGAGAAATGTAGACAAAAAAAACTAAAAAGTATGAAATGCCCTGCCTTTCAATATATCATGCAATACACAATTGTAAACATACTTTCCACCAAAAAAAGCCTTAAAAATCAAGTTAACTATCTAATAAACTTAATGAATTTTCTTTCGTAAATTCAGCTTAATCTCAAAAAAATTTTTATCACACCATCACCAGAAAAAAGACCCTATAAAGGATTAAATTAAAACAAACAAACAATCTCAGTTATTAATATAACAATTTTAAAGACCCCTTTTTCAGATCCCCAACCACACTTTGATTTAAATGTGTGGTTGGGGGTCGTTTAAAATAATTGTACGATTTTTAATATAATCAGAATAAATGATATCAAAGAAAATTCTCTTTACTTATATGTATTTGAAATTGTTTAATAAAAATTTTCTATGGTTAAATATACATGTTCAGCCATGTTCTTTAGAATGAAACGCAAGAGCAATTTTTGTTCCTTCTTTTTGTCTTTTTGTTCTTATTATGCATTGTATACCAACTTTTTTTTTTGTACTAGTCTCTTCCGCTTCTTGCTACTTCACGACCTCCGGAAGAACATAGCTGGAGGTAAATGTTAAGTGTTCTTAAAATAATCACTTTGAAGGAGAGCTTAAATATAGCAGTACCCCCATACCCTCCCCCCCACACACACATACTGATTTACAGAGGATTGAGAAAATGGATTGTCATGAAATCAGCTGGAACATTGTATTGGAATAAGGAACACAAACGGTGCATTTTTGTTTTTATTCGGAAGTGATATCACTAGCTTCTTTTTAAATCGAAGTAACAACTGGAATGATTGGAGTTAAAAGTAGAGGGGGAAATACGTTTATTTTTTACTTGCTCCTTTTCAAAAATTTATTTCATTACTGTTTAAAGGCTTTAAAAAAAACGAAGCAACAACAACTACAACTAATGGTTGGTTTCTTTAAAAGATTATGCCATGATTGAGACAAAATGAGATACATGAATCTCTCGTAACTTTGTCATTCAGTCACAGTTTTGAAAAAATAAAAATGCTTATTAAAGTGTTTCTTCATTAAATAAAAGGAATTACTGAGAAGTTTATGGACATGATATCGTTATTTAAACGAAAAATATTTGCTCAGGATACTGTAAGAATGAACACTGCTCATTACATTGTAATATTTCCGCAATGTGTTTAAAGAACTTTCTAATTGCAGTATTATTCGTTATTTCAATGACTAGATATTAGTTTTTAATATTTAAAACATAAAGAAGCACTCAGATGCATTCAGTGAAATAGTAAATAAATGTTTTTTTTATCTAAATAAATGTATTATATTGCTTCATGCACACAGTGGTAAAAATAATAACTAATTTTTTTGTCAAAGAAATTATAGAATTTAGAAGTAAAAATTATATTTGCTCGTAATACAATTATATACACTACTGAACTTTATTAAACAAAATGCTTTAATTTGAAGTAGTTAATTAATTATTTTTATTTTCTTGATTACATCGGAATTTTCTTGTCTTTTTCGGAGAAAATATCAACTTTGTATTTAATTTATCCTTTCAATATGTACTTTTGTGAACCTCTTATAAATTCGTTCACTTCTATGAACCCAAGTATCGAAAAGTTTTACATAAATTATAAAACAAAATAATAGATTTACCTAGCTACTCATCCACACATTAATTGTTTAATAAAATTATTTTGATATTAATTTTCGCATGTACAAAGTTAAATATGTTATTTTATTACATCTAGATTTGTATTTTAAATTTTGTTGAATTTATCCCTTTATTAACGATTTGTTCAATAAATTAAGATAACTTTACATAAGTACTCTAAATATCTGGAACACATAATTACATCATAAGTCGTAAAACACCTTTATGAACTATTTTTCAATTCCTACTATAGTTCACTCTCTCCCTATATATATTTATTCATATATCTTGTTCAAATTTTCAATCGTTAGTAAAATACTTTTTATTTATTCACTCAAATTCAAACACATTTTTTAAACTTGTAGTGGATGACACTTGATGTTAATACTGTTTTTTTAAATATTAGTTCATTAATTAAATTAAATTAATTATAGTTTAAGAGAAAAATTTCAGTTTATATTATTCCTCTAAATGGCAGCACCATTGGATAAAACAGCTTTTGTTAAATTTGTGATGAAGATTCAACCTGAATAGTCATATACTAGTTAGACGTCAGCATTCTTTTTACACTGATTTTAAGATAAATTCTTACCTTTCCTTTTCAACTTTTGTTAAAAAATGTAATTACAAATTTAATGAGGTTAAAAAGTTTTTAATGTTAATTTAAAAGGTGTTTGTATTGTGATTCTGTCATATGTCAATACTGTGATTCTGGCATATGTATATACATATTTATATTAATTGTAATTGTTTAAAAAAAGTAGCTAAAAAATAAAAAATTTCTTTGTTGACCTAAGTAGGAATTGACTTAAATTTTTTTTTATTACTTGTTCAAAAAAAAAGATAAATTTACTGAATACTTATAATTAATTTTTGAATAAATAATTTAAGCAAAAGTATTGAAACAATTATTGCAATCTCAAATTTTAAAAATAATTTCAAAATTAACCACTAAACAATTTTAGACGCAACGTTATTTGACTTCTAGAGCTGAAAAACAGAAAGGTACTGACCTATCTGATCTTTAAAACATTCTTACATCCGTATCAAATGACCCCTTATAGAAATATTTTAACGACAAATAAAGTTTTCTTATCATATAAATTTATTCACCGAGGAAAACCCCACATTTATATTTGACTGGAATATTATATTTAAAACAAATTACAAGTGCATATTCAACTCTATTTTACGAAATTTAACATATGTTCAAATTTCAAAGATATATTTGAGAAAAAGGAATATAAAAACAGGAATAACTATGTGTCATATAATATGAAAATATTTATTAGCTGATGTACAACGCTTCATGCATTTACATTTTCTTATAAATTTGTTATTTCAAAGCGTTTTTATATGTATTCATATTTAACATTTTGACAATAAAAACAATTTCAAAGATTTTCTCCCGACTTTAACTTACAATATTTCTACTTACTTAAACAACGCTCTTTCCTGTGATACTTAATTTAATTTAAAAATTTATAATGCTTACACGCGTGCTTCTTAATTTTTTTAGTTATTGAATATTGTTGTGAATTATGGACCAGGTGGTCTGAGTGGGTGGAGTGTAGTTGACACCCCCTCAGAAACCACGTGGTCTCTCTCGATAGAAACCATATGTAACGGATTCTGTCTCAGTGGAATCTTGAACTTGGCTTCAGTATAACCAGAGGTTCTGATGTTTACTCGTAATTCTTGGCTTCGGCGTACCACAGTTGTTTACTAGGATTTTTATCTTGAATATTAGAATTATCTTTAGTTCGGTCTAATTAATGTAATTGTTTAATTTATTAAAGATTGTTAAGTTTATTGTTGAAATTTATTGCTACCAATAAATCCAAGAAAAGACAATTCTAGGACTCCAGAAAATTATTCTTATTCTTATTTGATAACACCACACACACGCAGTATATTCATCACAAATAAAATTATAAATAGGAGCGCTCTTCAAGTTTTTCTCTTCATTCGATTACAACTTCTTTCCAAGCACTACAGCCGGTTACTGGCCAAGGCTGCCTCAGTCAGCTTACACCATCTTGATCTATTAGATGCTATATTCTTCCATCGGTAAACTCCCAAGTCCTTCAACCACTTTTCTACTTTATCTACCAATCTTGTTCTCGGTCTTCCTCTTTCCCTCTGAAGTTAGGAAAGTTATTTTCTTAACAGGATTTTCATCGCTATATCGAAATACGTGCTCCAGCCATCTTATTTGGGAAGCCTTGATCACTTTGACTAGGTTAGGTTCTCTGTATTTCGATTGAAGTTCAAGGTAAAATCACAACAGCATGTAAAAATTAGGACAACATCTCAATCTCAGGAATTTCATCTCAAATGAACTATCTGATCAAGTAAAATCAATCAATCCCGGAATTTACCACAACTAAAAGTGAAATATGATTTCAAATAAAGGGTGATTAAATAAATAAATTATTTTTAATTTGTAGTATATAGATTTGGAGATACCATCTATATTTAATTAAATAAATAAATTATTTTTAATTTGTAGTATATAGATTTGGAGATACCATCTATATTTGCGAATTTATTTTCTGACAATCATAACAAAAAAAAGTCCCGTGGAAGGATTCTCGCGTGGGAAAAGAACAGAATGTGAACCAAACAGTGGCGTGACACAGAATATTAGAGCCCCCCCCCCCCCGTAAAGTCATGTTTTGCTAAAATTGGTTAAAGACATACTTGGAGTCAGTCAGACTTTGGGTTCCCTAGAATCCTGCCCCCCTCCCCCCGCGATTCGGGGGTGTAAGTTACGCCACTGGTACCAAATTGTTCCTTTTAAGTAATTGGTTCCAGTATACAAGTTCCAGTCAGGTAATCCTATCATTTTTGAAAAATGCTTCTTTTATCTTATTATATTTCTAGAATACATGCTTCTACATTCCATTTCTCTTCTCTTTCAAAATATATTTCATCAGCTTCTTAAATTTCTAATATATTCTACGAGCCTAATACATTTGTAACATATTCCACGAGCCCGCTATAATAAGCATTAGATTTCACAATGAATGTTACTTTTTGTTGTTTTTTAAAAAAGACACGACTGACTTTTGAATGTGTCTTATTCTACTATTATTTTAAACATATTAATTTTCGTTATAGTATTTGAAAATCAAAGAGAAATCAGACATGATTCCAAATATTTATAGTTTGCAAATGTTTATATTTTAAGGTTTAGTTTTCATGTGAATGTGGTTCCATCGATCTATGGAACCAATGACTCGCGGACATATTCGAGAACAGCACGAGAAAACGACAACATTTTAGAAGGGACATGCAATTCGGCTAAACAAAGTAGATTGCTCGACATTTGAATCAAAACGCTACCATTAGGGAGGACAGTGTTCGTCCGATCAGCACTCATAGCATCTGATGCTCCTTATTAACGATCCGACGTATAACCGAGACACCAGTGATTATGACCATAGATAAGTGGCTCAGCAAATGGGAGTTGGGATTACGAAGGCTATTGCTTCGACTGCCCTCCACTGTTGCACATCGCCAGGCACATTTGCAGCTGTGCCTGGTGACTTAGAATCTCTCGGACTGGGTAGAATTATTTTCAGTAATGAATCCCGCTTTGAATCCAGTCTTGATGAACAGTGGAAAAATCTTTTGGAAACGTCCATGGTAGAAGTGGCTTACTCACAAGATTGCCACATAACCTGACAAACCATGGCTTATGGTATGGGTTTCCATTTTATTTGATAACCAGATTCTTTTGTTTGTCATCCGTGATATCCTTACAACCCGGGGAATTCTAAAAGATTCACGGTGAATGCAACAATATTTTTCGCAATATCGTATTATCCTCTCTAGTACTAAATCCTGCACTTACAATTCAAAAGAATAATTTGGTATACCTTTCTACTGCTTGTCTTGGTACTTCTCCAATACTTTCTCTAGCTGGTGCGATCATCAGATCTGTACCCAGTAAAGCATGTTAGGGATCTGTGTGTTTGAGATCAAGTGTTTCTGAGAGTCAGTAGGAATGTGTGTGGCAAGAATGGCGTTGGAGGATACCCGCGAACTCTACGCGCGCGCGAAGCTGTTCTTTCAGCCTGTTCTCAGCCTCTCAAGCTGTTCTCCCAGCCGGAGCTTGCATCAAGACCGGGCAAACCATGATTATTTTTAATGCTTTTTTGTAGCTGTATTTCATTTTGTAAAACATTCCATTCCTGTAATATTTCGTTTTCAGTATATGTACACCACATATCAAATCGATTTTCGTCCCATTCTGATAGCATCATCTTGGTGCCCGCTTATGATGTTTAAAATGTATTGAAGTGACAAATAATTTTAGTAAAGAAAATTAAAGAATGTTAATAATTAAAGTTAAGCATGAAAATATTATCAAGGTGCAAAACAGTTTGGATCATTTTGAAAAGAGAACTACTTTGTGCAATCTTTAACTAAATAAAAAACAGCCTTTTTTAAAAATTATTTCAATATTAATTGTTAAATTATAATAGTTAGTAATAATAAATATCGCAACTCTTTCTTCATTCGATTCAGAAAAAAATTAGCATGACCACTCTGAAAAAACGCTTGTAAATGGGTTATGTCTGTCATCTCGGGGGAGGGTATCGTTATTTGAGTAGGTGAATTTATTTCCCTTAGCAACATCGCTCACGAAGGTTAGTAAATATTTATTCTTAGGAGTATATAGCTATCTTAGAGGCGTTCTTTCATTTTACACATGTTTCAAAGCAGATGATTATTTCTTTTCGTTTCATATAATTCAATGAATTATTCTTTATTATTCCCGATGAATTTTATAGATTAAAAGATGAAAAATAACTACAATGAATTTGACAAAAAGTAAAAAATTAACAGGTACAGTGTGTTTTAAAAATTATCATTAGTTGCGCTTTGTTTCATATACTATCTGTGTTAGATGTTTTGTGTTTGTGTTGAGTGTGTGTGTATTATGTGTTATATTATCCTTATAAAATATATTATATTGTTTCTTATTGTTATATTATATATTATGTAATCTATTATATATATTACTATATCATACATTCATTAGTCATATATTTATTAGTTTGGTTTGGAATTGTTGGCAAATTAGCTCTTGGAAATTATGGTACTAGCATATGATTAATTAGCGCTTTATAAGCTGTTGTTTTCCTTAGTTGCAATATATGGAAACATTCTTTTTGTCAAAACTTTATAGTAAATTGAAATACATGATCAAATACCAACAGTTGCCTGTATTTGAAAATTCATCGTTAATTCCAAATACTTTTTAAAACTTTCCAGTTATGCCAACAGTTTTTTTCTTCTTTTTTTTTTCTGTAAAATAGTCATGAAAACTGAATAAAATTGCTGCTCGATACGCTAAAGTTCGAAGTACCTCCGGAGGGGTGAAATTTGCTGGTTCTTCCAGGAGGCTGGGGGGAAAATGAAGATATTGTTTCAAAACACAATGTTGGTACTGGCATTCTAAAAATACCAATTGCTCCAAAAAGAAACAGCAAGAAGGAGTGATTACAACGTTGATACTTTGTGAATATTTGGTGATGAGCATTCACATTATAAATGTTTCGTATAAGCGAAGAGAATAAAAAGATAAATATTTGAATGAAGTGACAAAGGTTAAAAGAGCTTCGTATGAAACTTAATATTGACGGAATAGTTTCCAAACACGGAATACTTTGTTTATCCCAGCACGTGAAATAACGTCCAACTCTAAATGAAAACTTACTAATTAATTCAAAAATTATAAATAATATCTCTATTTTTGAACTATATGAGTAATACCTGAAATAGATTTTGACATCTACCATTATTCCATATATCAATATAGATTAAAATATCTTCAAAAAATATTGAAAATAACTTAAATTACTTTAACTGAAGATTTTGACACAATTTTTCGTAGTCGCAGTGTGATATAATTTCGATTGATTTTAAAAAGCAATCTTAAACTTTTCTTTGCATTGATTTCAGTATGGAAAGAAGCTTACCACTTTGCAAAATATTTTAAAGTTAAATGCTGGTCACAGCTAAATTAAATATCTTTCCATATTTCAAAGTTATTCTTTAAAATTGCAGGAAATCCCTTCAGCATTAAATGTCTTTCAGTCTATACTGGCAATTTTATCTGTAGTATCCTTTTTCTCAACTTCTGACCATATGGACTACACTTCAGCTAATGTTTTGTTTTAAAAAAATGTGCCGGATAAATCCACTTTAGCCACTTTTATCTCTATTTCATTCTGGGTACTCTTTCAGAGACACCAAATAATGCATATTATAAATTTTGATATTATAGATAATACCTTGCTCTTTACTGTAGCTTTTAACTTTTTTAAATGGCTTGTTCCGAGTTTTATGACTTTGCCCTTGTACGCTGTTACCTTTTATCAGTATTATCAGAAGGTACATTTGAAAATTTCTGATAAACATAAATGTGAAGCGCGTAGTAAATATTAACTATTTGATAAAAATCATTCATTTGTTCCGCGTCGTTTGATAAAGATAAAACATTCATCACAAGCTGGTAAGTCTTTATTTACTTCGTTTGATTTATTGAAGAGTCACATTTGTCACATGGATCTTACATATGACATTTATGACAATATTTAAAGTGTGAGAATGCTTTCTTCGTTTGAAAATTTGCATACAAAATAGAAATATTAAATGGATATGTTAAAATTTAGTTGGTTTTTTTTTGTAAAAAGAATATGTGTTTTTTGTTTGTACCGAAAACCAACTAAAACAATAATTTGAATAATAACAGCTATGAATTGTTGAAAACGTAATGAAGACGATGTAAAGACCTTTTTTTTCCGGAAAAGGATAGGAAATGTTTTATTTTTTTAGAAAAATAAAAAAATACCTATTAAAAAGAACTATTTTTGATAAAAAGATGTTTACAAAAACAATTTATGCATTTTTTCAGAAAATTCGAGAATAATTTATCTACAGTCTCTTATGAAATAAGTTATGTTTTTTACAAAATCTACCATTCTGTGATAACTAAATAATTAGAATTAGCTAAATTTTTATATATATATAAATTCTTAATAATTCTACTTGTATGTTTCTCAGTTATGGGGGAGGGGGTTAAAACGAGTTTTGTATTGTTAAATGGTTGTCAAACTTTTCTTGATAAAAAACTAAATTATCTTCTTAACCCTTTTCAAAGCGCTTTTTTTGCTGCGAACTATCGAGTTTTTATTTTCAATTCTAGAAATACAAAATTTTAAAAAATACTTTTTTAGGAAAATATAGCATTGAATATAGTTACCTGAACAGATGAATTATAACTTACCAACATTTTACATATTTGTATGTCACAAACAACGGCGTAGCTAGTCCTGAATGGGCTCTGTATCAAAATTTCATGGAGGCTCTTTTTTGAAAACGGAATAAAAGACTCTTATTTGAAAAGTGTCAGAGTATTACAAAAATGATATGGGGCCCTTGTAGCTTGGGGCCCCATATCATTGATACGGCCCTGGTCACAAAACTTCTTCATCCAATATTTCATGCAAATATCTCCATAGTCGAAGCCTAATTTAACGATCAAAATTCTCGAAATACCATAGGAGCTATAAGCTGGTTTATCAATTGTAATGCTGTTTTAAGAAATGGGAGAAACAAAATGAAGGATTTTCGTTAGGAATGTCAAACTCGTGACCCACAATGAATATTTTTGCGTGTCGGCCAATATATCGGCACTAGAAAATTAGAAAATTTATCCCGCAATAGGAAAGATAACAGAGAAGAGATGTTGTCAAGTATCACAACGTAAACATTAAATTTTTCTTGTTCTTTCATTTTTGTTTATTATAATATATTATTAGAAACAAGCCTTCTTTTCTATGAATATTGATTTTTGTAGCCCGCCTTAAGTTATACTTTGTTTGTCCCTAGTTAGCCTTTGAGTCTGACACCCTTGATTTACGTGGATGAACTATAATCGGAATCGATAGTTGGATTCTAATAAAATTTTCAGCATGTGTTTTCGAAACCGTTCCCCAAATAAATCTGCAAAAGTTTGTTTACTATGCTTATTGAGTTAATTAATTAATATATGGGCATTACAATTTAATTTTTTGAGCCAATACGAACTATACTAAAACTTTTTTTTTATATATCTGCTATGAAAATTGCAAAAGTTTCTAAGGGTGATCCATTTTATTTTATTTTATTTATTTTTGATGATTGTATATAAGATATAACACTGGCCGATCGCTTAAAAGAGTATTTAAATTTAAGGATGAATTAACTAAACAAAATGTTGTGGATTTTTTCTTATTTACTCTTTAAGTATTCAGTTTTACTATATTCTGCATAATTCATTTCCACTGAATCTAATTAATTAATTTATATTTTATTTGTGTGTTTATTATACAAATTTTCGTCACTCTAGATTAGAAAAAATTTAATCTTAGTCAAAATTTCTTTTAAAACCTCTCACCTAATATTGATTATTTATACTATTACAAATATATTTCAAAGGTTATCTTTTATTGTGAATGAATTGGAGTTTTTTTAAAGGTTCATATTTGTTTAATAAAACCCAATTTCGAATCTGTATTTATAATTTAGTTCCCTTCCTTAACTGATATCCAAATTTTACAAATTCAGCTCTATTTTAAATGACTTTTGAAATTTTGTATAAGTGAATTCTCTGGAGAACTATTTTACGAAGTTTTATGACCTCAGAAACACATGTAAGGCTCACGAGATCTATTTACAGCCCTGCTGAATCAAATTTTAGACCTCTTTAAGAGTTAAAAAAAACTGATGAGTTTAGACAGACTGATGAGCTTAGAGAAGAAAGCCCTCTTACAGCTGCTATTTCTTCAAGGTCTCTAAGCATGTCTTCACTGGGAATGATAAATGCATTTCCAATTTAAGCTGGATTGACGCAGCTCATCAATTCAATTCAATTCAATTTCAACATGTGTAATAATTGGGATTTTCCTTTGAAGTATCAGAACTTTGGAAATACTTAAGATAATTTTTAATCTGCAACTTTTGTATATCTTCGCTAAGTTTCGAAAATATATTGAAAATAATTATACAATTTAAGAAGTCTTCAATTCATCTCAAATTTTTCTGTTAAAATTTAAGAACAACGTTAAAAAAAACTTATTTTATAAGTTATTTAGAGGCGGTTGCTTAAAAATAGTACTGAAGTGGCGCTCTTATCCGGCAGGACAGAACCCGCTACCTTCGGTTCCGTAAGCACGCAACATACCGCTGAGCCAAACGGATCACTTTAGTCTGGAGGTTGTTACTGGCTTTTATAGGTGATACCGCTACACACTCCCCCACCAGTGAGTCGGTGAATTGGCGAACGAACGATATCGTAGTTATGAAGAACGTGTTGCGTGAGCAGTTGTTGCCGTTAATTGGAGGAGTTGCGCCAAGTGAGTCTGGCGAATCTTTTGGTTGCTCTTTTTTGTGGGTAGATAGCGTTACGACAGATCAGAAGATTGCCTTTTCTGAATTCAGCCAGGTTCACCAATGAAGTGCCTCTTGTCCGGCAGGACAGAACAAGCGACCTTTGGATCTGAAGTCGAGTAACTTAATAACTAAACCAAAACGATCACCTTAGTATGGAGGTTGTTTCTGGCTAATATAGATGATACCGCTACAGTACTTTTCAATTTCTTTTCTGAGTATTAATAAAAGTAAATTTTTTTTAATGTTCTCACTTAAATTGCTTGAGGCAAATACAGTTGGTCACAGATTTAACGAATTCTTCGGGACCGAACGCTTTATTCGTTAATTTGGGGTTATTTGTAATATCGGTGTCCTGAAATATACAAATATTTTTGCACTTCTGAAAATTCTACCGTAACCAACTGCACAAAAAGCATCCAAAGAAAGAAATTTCTGGTTTAGTTAGGTCCGGTCGGTTACTGCTAAAAATACTTGTACCATTATATAAGATAAGAAAGAAATTTCCTACCCTATTCAAAAACTCACGCGATAGGTTATATTCATGACTCGTGTGCACTTGTGAAGTCTAATAATGGGCTGCACACTTTCTTGATGAAATGTTCTTCTCTCTAAAATGGTGTGTCATTTGAAAGAAAAAGAATTCGTTTTTCTGATCCAAACTAATAAAAAAAAAAAATTTTTCCCGGCTGTTTAAATAATTTGTTAATGATGGGTTTATTGTTCCTTTAATAGAGGTTTTTGTCTTCCTTTAACCTGGTTGAAAGAAAAATAGAGGTTCGGTAAATCGGGGCTCAAATGTGTTATTCATAATAAGATCAGGGATCAGTCTAAACCAGAGTTCGGCAAACTTTTTGCTGTGTCGTGCCAAACCTATCTATAAATATGATTTAGCGTGCCACTCAATTGGATATTTTTGGAAACAATTCAATTCTCGCATGCAGAGTTAGAGAATAGAGGTCAATAGTCAATAATATAGATTTATACTTTTATCATCAATTAATTTTTCATCATTCAAGATAGTTCTTAACGTAAAAATTTACAGCATAAAATACAACTATTTCTTCAACAGAAATTTTAAAAATTCAAATTTACAAATATATGCTTTTTTAAACATATTTATTAAAATAAGAATTAGACAACATAAAATATAAGTATTTTCCTTCGTTTGAAGTTAAATAAAAAGGTAAATAAAAATTTTAATGCGAATCTAGAGCTTGCACCACTCAATTTTCATATTGCAAAATCAGGGGTATTATTTGTGACTTTTCAATTTGACACGATTCTGAGCATTCAGTTGTTAAACAATTTCATTGCGGACTCGACATTTTTTTTTTCTTTCATATGAAGAAATAATTTGTGCTTAGATATGTAGAACCAAAAGCGGAAACCAGAGAGAGAGAGTACATGTAACTTTCTCTCTTTAAACAATTAGATCTCTCGAACAATGACATTCAATAATTTGCAAAATTGCTGTAAATTCATCTTTAGTGTTATCTTTCAGATTTTTTCATAATTCCGTAAATGTCCATATTTCTGAAGATAATTATCAAATAAGGTTAAGAAGGTATCCACATTACTATTTAAAATTCTTTGGTAAGAATATTTTCACAAACTATTTATCTTCTAAAATTATTGTAATGTAAAAAAAAAAAAAAAAAAAAAAAAAAAAAAAAAAAAAAAAACAGGCCAAAAAGTTTTGTTTAAAGCATATTTTATGAACATTTTATTTTTATAAAAATAAATAAATAAATTACTTACGATTTGGTAACAAATTAATTTCATCTTCATTTGCCTCTCTAGCCATTATTTACCTCCTATACCTTTTTACGAAGAGAAAAAAATGCTAGCACATATCATTATTGTTACTACACATTATTTACTAACTGACACACCATATACTCGTATACGGCATGCTTTGAAATTTGTATCGGGTACTGATAAGAAACGCTTACCAGAGAGATCTTATCAAAAAAATGCAAAAAAGTAAGGTTATATTTTGAATAGCTGTATAACTACACATGTAGGATTCTATAAATAAAGTTTTATCAGATTCTTTTTTTCGGAGTTACTTTGTTCAATTTATAATTATAAGTTAAACATGAATTACTTCAGCTTTTAAATTATTTTTTTTTAAATTAAAAAAGAACTGCTTAGTAAAAAATAAAAGCTAAGAAATTAAATTTAATAAAATTTGTTTTAATTTCTTTTTCTATTAAAACAAAATAAAAGTAATTTTCCTAATTGTGTTTTTCACGATTTGCAGTACTGAAAATTAATCTTACAATGAAAACGTCACATATTGATAAATACGGTGATTTTCCAAAGCAATTAAATGTTCTGTGACGTTTTTGGAATTGTATTAAATGCTTACAATTGTCTCGTGTATTTCAACGAATTCAACAAATTTCTGTTTCTTCAGTGAGAATGAATTTTATAGTATATTTTACCTTTTCGATGTAATTTTTTTTATTTAAACTATACTGTAATTTGTTCTTGTTTATATCTGAGTAAAATATGATACCATTTCATTGAAAATATATCTCTCTGTGTAAGTGGAAACGTAAAATAAATGCCATTCTACTCTTCATGTCAGCCCATCCAAACTTATACATTTACACACCCAACTCTTTTTTTACACGGTAGACGAGTTCCTTAGTCAACCGTGCAGTAAAAAAAATCGTATAAAAATGCATGCAACATATGGCAAATTTGGGGATATGTTCCACAACTTTAAAAAGTTGTGTAAGTTGAAACGTGTCTTAATATTCTTCCATAAAACCGTGCAAAAAAGTAATAAAATCCATTTTATATATGTATAAAACAAAAAAATTCATTTTATTACAAAAAAAAATTAAAATAAGTGTGCACTAAAAATATTCAGTCTGTAAGTACTTGCAACATGTGGCGGTATCTAAGTAACCTAGTAACAGCCTCCGGACAGGAGTGATCGCTTTTGTCTAGTGGTATGTTACGCGCTTACGAATCGGAAGGTACCGAATTCAAACCTCCGATATTGGTGACCTTGGCTGAAAAGAAAAACGCAAACCTTCTGATGTGTCATGGCGCTATCTACCCGCAAGAAGAGCAAGCAAAGTCGTCAGACTCACTCAGGGCAGCAAAGTTGTCACTCACTTGACGCAATAGTAACAACTCCCACGCTCGCCATAACAACAAATATCTCGTTCGTTCGCCTATCCACCGACTCACTGGTGGGGGAGTACTGTGGTGGTATCTAAGTAAGCCAGTAACAGCCTCCGGACAGGAGTGATCACTTTCGTCTATTGGTATGTTACACGCTTACGAATCGGAAGGTACCGAGTTCAAACCTCCGATACAACATATAAAAATTCAGACTGAAATTAGGGGAACAAAACTACTAACTGAGAATTTACTCATCGCTATTTGATAACAATCGCGCACGATTATTACGAATTGGGAGTGGCCGCGGTAACAAACTCGTGGCAGGCGTGTCCAGAGTTCGAGCCTTATACCGCGGAAGACCGCAGAGAGGGCCGATGTACGATAAATATGTCAAAACTCAAATGTCCTCCCGTTGGTTTGGTGTGGAAGTTAAGAAAGGGGGTTGACAGCTCAGGTGTCGTCCTCGTCACTTGCCTATGGTTCAAAATGACGAAGTTCTCTCTCTCTCTCTCGTCGCCAATAGCCCTCGTGCAGCTTTATAGTGCGACGTAAAAGAAACTCTCATTCCCTCTCACCCTAGTCGAGAAGACCGGTCGAGTTGTACGAACTGGATCAAAAATGCTATCATCAGTTTGATATGTCAAGCACAACCAGGGGCTTAGCTACCACCGTATCGATGGTACGGGACCCTCAAGCTACAGGGGCTTCAATATGTGCAATTATATTTCACTAACAGGGTTCAAATATCTAAAAAAGGACACAAAAAAATTTTAATCCAGGAATTTTTAAAAATTTTTTTTCTTTGATGTTATTAAAAATAGGATGTAACTAGGATGGAATTGCCTCTCGTTTTTTAAGATGTAATAATAAGTACGGTAAGATTTTTCATGGAACATTAATTTAATTTTCAGGTAACAGTTAACAGAAAAATGAAAAAACAATATAAACTTTTCAATAAGTCAAGTTCGCAACACTAAACATCAAACAACAGAAAGAATTTAGGGAAATTCCCTGCATGTTCTAAATTATTTTCAACTGAATTGCCATGATTATAGTTATGTTGTGCAATCTTTTATATTTATATCTTAAATGTGGAAGACAAGTCCGGCTTGCTTTGTGGTCAGGGTCCAAGGGCCCCCCTGAGCGTGAGGTCCCAAGCCCATTGGTAGTTATGCCAATGGTTATTAGCGGCTTTTTTTCACGTTGCTTATATAATTCTTCATTTGCTACTACACAAAACTTATGATTACGTTGAAATTATAAAGCATGTTCTATACGTAAGGATCATAAGTAAGAAAATGTTGTTCCATACTTGCAGCAAATTTCAAGCCCTCGCTAATTAAATCAGCTGTTTATAGCTAAACTTCACCTTCGACTTGGTCATTATCGACTTTTTTTTTACTATCATAAACAGTCATAAATTCAAGCAAATCGTCTTCATCCGAACGGTAGTAATCCCTAAATTTTTTGGAGATTCGTGCTAAAACAAAAATTCATGCAAAAAAAAAAAAAAAAAGAATTGGATGTATTTTTATTTCCTGGTGTTTCTTGGTTTTTAAAACGCCGTCGTTAAAGAATTCACAAAATATCTGTTAAGTCATAACAAATGCATGTGTACACTGCTCCCATTCCAGAGTAATGGTCAGTCCTTCCGCCCACAGGAAGTGCGAGGTCACCGACCAGAAGGTGATGAGAGTGTTTTGAAAGTAAGAGAACGACTTGTGACGTGGTTTTGACCGCATGCTTTTTGAGTTAAACCGCATTGTTGGGAAATAGAATTTACACTGTCCACTGAGAAGTTGTTCTGCTTTACAGTCTTGCGAACGTATTCTATTGTAGATTAACTGATTGTGATCCCCGATGAGAAGTATACAATATCGGTGAATCAAATGTATACTTTTTTTGACTATTTTTTTCTGTGTGGTTGTGTTAACTTCAATTTTAGTTTATATTTTTAAATAGTCTTATGAAAATATAAGTTCATGACATAAAAAGTATGAGGATTTAAGATAAATTATTTCTTATTTCCTTAGAATATTATGCATTTAAAGAAAAATTCACATAAATCCAACTATGTTTTAGAAATAGTCAAATTACAAGCTATATAGATCTAAACATCTTTTTAACTTGCCATAAAATAATAACACTGAAAATTATACAGGCATTGTGTACCTTTGATAAAGTAAACAAGCAGTTGTAACAGTTGTATAAAACCTTTCTGTCTTGAGAATGTCACGTTTCTAATATTAAAAATTGTAAAAAGGTGAAAACTCTGATGATTCGTTCTCAAATATAAGCCATAAAATTATATTCATTGTAAGTGTATAATATCGTATTCTTCACTTCTAAGAAAAAAATCGACTACGTACTTTAGTAAAATGTCTACTGTGAAATAAATACGTAAATAAGAATATTCCGTAGACCAAAATTATTGTTTCGAGAAACGGTTTTGTTTACATTCTGAAAACCTATGTACACATAAAATATTATGAATAAATATTTTGCTTTTCAAATCGATATCTTCAAATTTTGAAAATTGTTAAATGTTTTGAATTAAAGGAAAATAATTTGGAAAAATAAAATGTGTTATGCCAAACAAATTTAATGGACAGATTTAGCAGAAAGATATTTAGAAAGATGTTTTTCAGAAAATAACTGTTAAAATAATCCTGTCGAATAAAATAATTTTGACTGGTAAAAAAAAGGATACAAGTGACTCGATCAAGTGGCTTCAGTTTCATGTTTAATTTTTTTAAAAATATTTCGTAATAACACATATTTTTTTTTTGCTATTACAGAGTTAATATGTTTAAGCATCTACAGGGATAATACACTACACACACGCACATTTTACGTGAAATTTCCAAAGTACTCTTCTTTCTTATAACCGAAAACTTTTTATGCTTATAGTAGGGAGTATTTTAGCAAAGGGTAAGGGGTAAAATTTCTAAATTAGGCTCCCTTCCAAGGCTTTGATTTTTAAAAAAAAATTGATAAAAGACATTATATTTAAGTGTTTAAATCAAATAATTTGACTTAATAAAAAAAGCTTTTTCTCGCGCGCCATTTACGCGACGAATCCAGTGCCTTGGAGATTTTTGGACATGAATGATGAACCAGGGAACATATTTTATTTTAACGATTCACACACAAAAGAAAAAAAAAAAAAAATAACATTCCTACAAATTAAAATATAATTATTTTATCTAGAACAATTTTCGAATGCTTTTTGGTACTTAACATTCTTTTTATTAATAATGAATTCAGAACATCTATCGTTAGAATTTCAGTACTTAAAAAAAAGGGAAAAGGTTAGCTAACAAAAAAAAACTGGTTCAATCCCATGAAACTGCTATGTCTATAAATACTACAGTATTCATCTTTTATATATTCATTTTTTTTAAATTTTGAATTATATTCATTTTTAGATCTTAATTATCCATATATATCTTTAGTATTCCCTTTTAGAGTTTTTTTTAACACAAACATATACACACATATATTATATATCTCTTTATCCTATAAGGCTGCAGTTGGGAATTGCAATACCGGTATTTGCAGCCATTCGTACAATTTTGTAATACCGGTACAGTAGAAGTCCGATAATCCGGCACGTTCGGAACCGGCTCAGTGCCGGACTACCGAAAATTCCGGTCTATCGGGCGGTAATTATAAAAACAATTAGGTTAATAATTAAACTACAAATACAGTATGCAAATACATACAACAAAGTTTATTTTACATTTCATAAAATGTATGTACACGTACTGTAAAAAATATTTCACTTAGATTTAAAAAAGTCACGAATGTCTTTTTGTTTTCTTGACTTTTGGCGTTTAGTATAAAATTTATTTTTAATGATATGGAAATCAATAATTTCTGAAGCACTGTAGCTAGTACTAGCCTCAGCAAAAGATATAAACTTATTTAGTGATTCTGCAGCTTCTGCCCAGCTGATTTTTTCCTTTTCTTCCGTTTCGGCATCTGAGTCACTTTCTTCAAGATTTTGAGTACGCTGAGGGTTTACTACAATGTTGATAATGTCCTCATCGGTTAGTTCTTGTTCAACAGGCTCATTCTCGTCGATTAGAAGCCACACCTCTACCTCATCTTCAGGCATGTTTTTCAAGGGATTGTCAGCACTTCTAACGACATCCAAAACTTTGGTCAGAGCGTCTTGATGGTTTTCTTCCTCATCAGTCTGTAGAGTTAGGTCAGATGCAGGGTTTGCAGCTGGCCAAAGTTTTCTCCAGCATTTTTGGAGTGTTGTATTTTGTTGAACAATACCAAGCGCTTCCGGATGATCCCGAACTACCCCGAAAACTTCCGAATAGCTCTCGAGTGTTTTTATTTGCTTTAAAGACACACTTTTGGAGAAAACCAAAATTTTTACAATTTTCCGGAGCGATGCCGGACTATCGGGCATTCCGGACTGTTGGATGCCGGACTAATGGACTTCTACTGTATTACCAAGTTTATATACCGTTTTTTCGGTATTTGCTAGAAATTTTTTAAATTGTCTCAACTCTATACTCAGGGATTGCCAACACAGCAAAATAGTATACGTTTTTGTTTTTATATCTCCCTAACGAGGGAAATTAATCAGACTGTAAAAATAAAGTTGCATCATACAGTCAAGAGAAGTGATAAAATATGCGAATCATCCAAGGAGGCGGGCTCAAACTATCCTATTACAGCTCAGATCCATAGTGCACACGCGCATGATTTGTAGTCAGTAGTATATAAATGGGGTTTCAACATAGTGGTGGTGGCGGACTATTCTTATTAACAAAATTTTAAAATTTCATCACTTCCCAAAAATTGGAAGGAAGCTATCATTTCCCCCATTAATAGGCCCGGTAAAAGCAGAAATCTTGCAGAAAATTATAGACCAATTACCCTCTTATCAACTTTAAGTAAACTAACTGAATCTATTATACTAACTAGACTAAAAGCCTTCATTAATGAGAAAAATTTTATTAATCCTAACCAGTATGGCTTCACTAATAAACTATCTACTTTACACCAACTTCTCAGATTAACAGAAAATATTTCGGATGGTTTCCAGAAGAAGAAGGCACGGGAGCTGTCTTTCTGGATATCCAGAAAGCCTTCGACCGTGTTTGGATCAACGGACTCACTTTCAAGCTAATTACTTCCGAATTTCCCACTCCTTTAACCCATCTAATCCACTCCTACCTTATTAACCCATCTTTCAGGATCAGAGTCAATGAATCCCTCTCTAATTCCCACATCTCCGCAGGGTGCCCTCAAGGATCTCCCTTAGCACCTCTATTGCTTAATCTATACATTAATGCTATCCTTAATTACTCACTAAACAATATTAACATGTATGCGGATGATACGGCCATTTGCGCCACTTACAAAAACTTAAAATCTATAGCCTTCACTCTTAACAAACACTTAAAACTCCTAGAGACTTTTTACGACAGATGGAATATTAGCATTAATGTTGAGAAATCATGCGCAGTTATCTTCACCAAAAAACGAATCCCCTGGGCTAAGGAAACCAAATATCTCGGCATTATTTTTGACTCGCACCTAACTTGGAAACAACAGATTTTATACGTTCGCGATAAGTTCCAAAAAAATTATGTTTAAACTTTTCCCCCTAATCTGTCGGAACTCACATTTAAGTATAGAAAACAAAGTGCTTCTCTATACTGTCGTTATGCGTTCCATTATTGCTTACGCTTGTCCGGTTTGGGGCTATGCTACAAATACTAATCTTAATATTTTAAATGTAGTTCAAAATTCATACATCCGTATGATTGTTAAAGCAACTCGTTATAGGAGAAATGAGGACATCAATAATGCACTAAAAATTAATAGCTTTAAAACTCACATTCAAAAATAGTCATTCTCTTTCTGATACCAACAATATTAATATGTCTAACCTAACTGCTTATAATGTAAATAATTATACAAAAAAGCCAAGGAGAATCCTTTTGGACTCCTACAACCCGCCTTAAGCTATTTTCTCTCGCAATAATTTTTTAATTATTGCACCCAGTAAATTTGCTAAATTTAACTTTTATTAAATTTTTATTTTTATTCCTCTACTTTACCCCACTGAACAAGCTATTTTTTCAATCCATTTTTCACACCCCTTGTAGGCAGCCAATATGCGTCTCTATCCTCACCCATCCTCGACCAATCAGAGAGCAGTGTCTAAGCTCTCGGTCAAGACAAATATTCCCAGGAAAAGTTCCGAATTTCCAAGTCAAGACGCCACTCATAGCCACGCCCCCGGATCGCCTCCAATCAACCAATAGCCAGCAAGCCTCTTCGCAGAATGAAAAACTCCACAAACGTCGTTCCAACATCTCAGACTATCACGATATGGGATTGAGGACTGATTTACAATCCAGACGCCCACAGATACACCACCATCAACCGCCATCAGTGGTGGTGGCGGTAGTTGTGATGGGGATAACAGGGTGGAGATAAGATTAGGCAGGGGTGGTGGTGGTAGAGACACGGTTAGGGTGGACGCAGTAGATAAGGGGGTGGGGTGTTTGAAGAAAGATATTATTTACAGATTATTTCTTTTTTAAGATTAGGTTTTACATGATAATATCAGGATATTTTAGCCTTAATGATTTGTGATCAGGTTTACTAACAATAATATAAAATTTACGTGGCATTTTTAAATTGTTATATGGCATTAAAATAAATTGATCATTCATTAAATAATTACATATAAAAGATTCACTTTAATGTTATGGGGATTCTGCACAGTGGTGTGGTGATAACAGGGAATGGGGTGGACGCGGTAGATAAGGAAAAGGAGGTGTTTGAAGAAATTAGAATGTTTTTTTTACAGTTCTTCAGGTCAGTGAATGAGCAAGTTCTTCAAATACCTCCGGGTATTAAGATCTAAAAAGTACTGAATACCGGTATTGAACTTTTAGTCCGATATTGTAATCCCTAGCTGCAGTAATCTAGTTGGAAGAGTCGTGGCCTGGGATTGCAGCTTCAGAACTCGATTTTATTTGAGTGTATCTTATAAAATTACAACTAAACTAGAGGTGTTGTCTTTTAAAGAATGAGTGTGAATGAGAACATTAAATCTAATGAGGCTGAAAATTCCCGTTCATGGTGGAAGAGAGAAGTGCTAAACCACATATCATCCTCGTTATCTGATTTTGAAGCCAAATCGCAAGGCCTTTCACCTAGAGTTCAGTGAACAGGACGATGTAAATCGATATCAGAAAATATAAAACATGTAACTCTTCTCTATATGTTTACAAGGTACCCACAAAAAAAACCGCAAATTCCAAACTCTTTCATTTTGAGACGATGAAAACTTATTTTGAAGAGAAAAGAAATGTGCTTTAGTTGACGCAAGGTTAAACAAATTCCTTATGGTTAAGTGAATTATTATTTTAAATAAATATTTGGGCATGTGTATCTAAAAAATGTTTTATTCATATTAATTTATGAATATAACTATCACGTATTGGTTGCGTATTCACTTTTCAAATATCAGTCCTTATTTTCGTTTTTAAACATTTATTATAACGACACATGAAAAAGGCTTTTTAATTATTCATTTCAAAATTACAAAATCCTTCTCATAATTAAACATTTCGCAAACTTTACGCTTCACAAACCATAAATAGGTTCATTTCAAATTTCAAGGTTTTATTCATTTAAATAAAGTTTGTATTCATTTTAAGTATCCAAAAGATTTCTAATATTTTATCGCATACTTTGTAATAGAGAATAAATTATATAAACAGCAAATTCGCACTTTAATTTTTTTTTTGTGAGAAAATTGTAAAGGTTGAATGAAGCATTGATTTTCCATGCATGGTGATAGATTCATAGAATTGCCTCAATATCATTTTATTTCCGAAACTGTTTTTCAATCCAAAATTTCTTACAATTTATTTTCTAATTAATTTTAAACCAGAATTTCACTAAGCATGATTCATTGCTTGATGTAATGAGATTTTTTTTTTTATAAAAAACCTAAATAAGAATAAATAAATGAATAAAACAAAATCCAATTTTTCCAAAAAAGAGTTAATTTTTTTTCTTCTTGTTTTTATCTCGCACTCATGAAGGATATATGTAACCTAATAAAGAAAAAGAGATAAAATAGCTATATATATATATAAACAGCGCTTAGAATGTTATGTTCCGAGTGAAATTTGTGGTAAAAAATTTTGCAATTGGGGAAATGCAGTAATAATAATAATAGCAAATGCACATGTATGGAGTACAAATGATTTTTTTTAGAAAAATTTAATGAATACAAATATGTGTAACAGTAACAACATGTTTAACATTTATATGTGTTTTCTTATTTTTATTTCATTTAAATCTTTTAATAAGCTTAAAAGCTATTACGATACTTCTGGTTTAGATTGGAAATGTAAAAATAATGATGCATGCAAAAGTGTGAGAAGCGGAACTAATTCCTTTCAGTGATTTTAATTAAATCCCAAGAAATTTGTTTGTACCTAAACAAGAACCACGTTTTACCTCAACAATTATTTCTCCTGCTTAAAATATTATTAGTTTATGTTTTATTAACGGAATTATGGTCTGAATTTCGAATTCTTCCACTTCAAATTTCGACCCCTTTTCAAAATGAACACTAATTTGCATTTCCAGTTTTATGGAAAAAAAATTTTAAAAAAAGGGGCTTCTTAAGTTTTTTAGTCCTTTTCAGAAACAAATATGATGCATTTTATATATTGTTAAATATATTTTTATGTAATCTACAAAGATATATGAAAATTTTTATTGCAACCAATTTTTCCTTTTTCAAAATTCCTACTCTCTATTAGCTCAATCTCTCTATATAGTTATATATTC
This sequence comes from Trichonephila clavata, assembly GCA_019973975.1. Taxonomy (NCBI): domain Eukaryota; kingdom Metazoa; phylum Arthropoda; class Arachnida; order Araneae; family Nephilidae; genus Trichonephila; species Trichonephila clavata. The sequence goes on from BMAO01005310.1 coordinate 41,242, forward strand.
ATCTTGTGTTCAAATTTTCAATCGTTAATAAAATACTTTCTATGCATCGAAGTAAGTTCAAATAAATTTTTTTAACTTGCAGAGGATGACACTTGCTGTAAATACAGTTTTTTAAATATTGATTAATTAATTTAATTTAATTAATTACCGGTTATCAACGCCAACGTAAAATTCGTCGCCATTGGTGTAACAATGTAACTGTTAAAACAACCACAAAAGTGGCGTCGAAAACCGGTTTTCCAGCCAAACTAGCCAAACCTGGTTAATTGTTATGCACATTTTCTTAACAAATATTTAATATTTTCCCCCTTCCTTTTTTGTATCAAGTAATATTTCTGTTATTTGTGTTATGATTTCGTATCTTTATTTGAATTCATGATAATTTCTATGCTTTTTCAAGATTTAATAATATTTAAATTGCGGTAGATCATTTTGTAATATTTCCGAAATATATTTTGTTACACTTCAAAAAAAAAAAAAATTAGACTTCCAGAAGTGTTTAAAAACTGGAGAATTCCATTTAAAAAAATCCGGAAATAAAATTATGCGAAATCTTCTAAATTTATCACAATTTTACTATGCCCTAATGAAGCCGTAAAAGCATCCCCAAACTTTTTCTATCTCCATTAAAAAAACTATATTTTTTGCCGAAACTTACCAGAATCTATTTCAAAGCTGAATAAGCTGAGAAAGTTGAATAATTTTTTCTTGATGTTTTAGAGATAAAAAACACATTTTCAAACTCTAGAAATGTTTTATTTAATTTTTTTTGAAATTATAAAATCATTTTATTTTAATGAAAGAACGAAGTCTTTAAATGAATTTCAAAATATTTAAAACATGAATACTGTTTATAAAAATGTAAGAAATTAAATTGAAACAGTAGAAAGTTCGTAGAAATTCATTTATTTTTCCAGAATTTCAGAGTTCAATACGAAAATTTACAGAATCGGTAAGTGAAATACATGAAAAGATATTATGAAATCAATTAGATAGAAAGAAAGATTTCGATATCAAATTTCACAAATGAGTGATTAGAAACCTTAATGAAAGAATGATTAATGATACATGTCTTGAATGACGTAGCATTAACAGTATTGCAGGAGCGCAATACATGAGTAATTAATTGAAAAACCCGTAAGTTAGACAGTATTATATATTTGCAGGCCTTAAGAAACACTGTTTCAATGTAATGAAGATAGAGAACAGAAAAACAAATAAAATTCAACCTTTCGTTTTAGTTCCAGTAAAAGGAAGCCTTATTAGGCGTAGTTTTAATTATTTGCATTTCATTATTCTTCAAAATTTTTTGCTAATTGTTTGCTAAGATATTGTATTTGTTGGAAATGAAATTATATAAAACTGCATTTATTGAAAAGTTTGTTGTTTCCTTGTCTAGCGTAATTATTGCATTTTTATTTTATTTTTGTAGTCAAATAACTAAATGTGTTACGTTATAAATTGTTAATGGAGGACAAGGAAATGTAAATTGCGCTTCGATTTCTCATTTGATGAGCTGGGGGAGGTTTGATATTCTGGATAATACTTTTTTACATTGGCCTATTTCAAAGTTTAACGATATTTCGGATATTTTCTTTCAGGTATAATTAAATTCGAATTCGATAAAAGAAATTCGATTTTTTCCCCTTCATTTTGCAGATTTTAATTTTGTTCTATCTCAATTCTGTTTTTTTTTGTTTTTTTTTTTTTTTTGAGAATTCACAGAAAGTTGATTTTATGAAGTTATGAAAGAACGTGGGTGAGATCTGTATCTTCTAGTTTTCATTTATACGAGTCTTCTGTTAAGCAAATGAGAAGAGAGAAATCAGATTTTTAGACTGTAGAAATACATTACAATAGAGACTGAATGAGTTGAGGTCACATGCATGCAATATTTTATTGCTGTTATATAGTTGCTGGCACTGAAAATGATACTCCGATTTGGATTTAGAATTAAAAATAAATTTAGATAAAACAAAGGTGTTCATGTGTTTTAGTTTTCCCAATCTTAAATAATACCTAGCGATGATCAAAGTAGTGCTTCCCAATCTTTTTATTGCTGCGGACCGCTCAACATTTGATAAATAATTTTACCGCTGCCCGCTGACGGAAAACGTCAATTGTTTATACTTTACAGTGATTTGATTTGACATTTTAATTCAATTGTATTTAAATATGCTTTCAGATCAAAATACATTTACACCAAAAATTGAATATTAAGTTATTTAATATGGAATATAAAAGGATTTCCATGGAAAGTCTACAAAACCGAGAGAAATACTTCACAGTAAATGAGATAAAAATAATTTGTACTTTGAGAGGCCCGGTACTATTTGATCTACAAACCGATACCAATCCGCGGCCCCGGGGGTTGGGGTTTGCTGATCTAAAGTAGCTAATATAAGTTATGGGATTTTCTTATTCATGAATTTTCTAGAAATGTAATGCTAATCAATAGGATTTCAATCTCTCTCATCAATAGGATTTCTTTCTCTCTTCCTTTCTGCGCTTTGGTTTTCAATTTTTGAGTCAATGAATCCATTTTTTATCAGATATGTACTGTATAAAGTCCTTGACATACTCATCTGAAAGTTTTTTCTCTGGGTTTACCATTTATACAGTAGCTAACATTATAAAACTTGTAAAAAATTCGTAATGAAGTCGGGTGAATAAAAATTATGAACTCATTAAAAGTCTGAAAAAACGTTCATGAAAATTGTAGCTTCGTAAAGTAAGCGAAAATTCACATCGAGTGTTTTAACCTTTCATTTGAAATAAACATTAGGGGTTTGGTAAAAAAAATGAAAATAAACGTTTGATCATTTGATAGTTTTGTTCATATATATTAATTAAACTGTATTAAATTTACCGCTCACATTTATGCTTTTGACAGCAGTGGCGTGCACAGATCTCTCTTAATATATTTATTCATTTTTATGTTTATATTCTGCGAAACATTGCATATTTGAAAGTAGAAATTGCCTGACTGCGTTCAACAAGGAATTTAATTTCAGTTGTGTGTAAAATAGATGGAGGGTCGTTACTTGCATCCAAATACCAAGTCGTTGTTTAGTGATTAATTAGGATTCGTCAAATCTGATTTATTTCCAAATTATTTCATTAGAACTTATTTAGTACAACAGATAAAAAGATATTTTAATAAAGAAAATTTTTTAATGTAAAAAAAAATGTTTTCCCTAAAATTCATAACTTTATATTTTGAAATCCGAATCAAAGATCTGCTTAGAACTGTTTCCATTCGACACAATTAAAAATGTTACGAAAACGCGAATGTAAGAAAATATTTAAAATCTTTTGTGAAAAAATTGACAGTCTAATAGTTTAACCTATGCAATAAAGAAATAGTATTTTTTGAAAAATTATTTGGTATTCTTTTATTAATGTATCAAAGGAAGTACAATTTTAACAATCCTTATGAATTTTTGTTTTTCTCATGTTTTACTTTGCTTTTTTCTTTCTTTTATTCTTATTTTTTGTCTTTAGAATGTCAAATAAAAACATCTCATAAAACTGATAAGTATAATTCAAAATTTTTGTATTGATATTAACTGCTTATTGAAAATACAAGACAAAAAAAAATTAAGAAGCTTTTGAAAACTCTTTCTTTTTTTAACATCAAAACAATTCTTATGTATGTTTTTTTGCTGAAATAATGTACTCAATGCTGTTTAAATCATTAAATGGTTAGATAATAAATGCCGATTCTGCTGTAAAGGTGGTCCAGGCGGTCGGCAGGCGGGGCTGAGTTGAGTTGTTTTCCTCCTTCTTCTGAATTGAGTTGTTTTCCTTCTTCTGAGTTGAGTGGTTTTCCTTCTGCATCTGAGTTGATGGCGGAGCTGAGTTGAGGATTTTGTTTAAAAAATATCGTATAAAGATTTTATAAGTTTTACACAGTATTTTGTTCTTTATTTTTTGTTTCTATAAATTTGAATAAAAGGATTTTTTATATGCTTAATTTGAGTTAATTTTATTTTTTGTTAGCTTAATTTATGTTGAAATACTTTCTTCTTAAAAATAAATGTGGGTATATTTTTTAAAACAGATTATCTAAGAATGTTTAAGCGTAAATGATATTTTAAATACATTTCATACAAAAGTAAGAAAAAAATACTGTATAAATATTTTTTATAAATTTTACACGGTATTTTATTCCTATAAATCTGAATAAAATGGTTTCTTTTATATGCTTAATTTGAGTTAATTTTATTTTTTGTTAGTTTAATTTAAGTTGAAATAGTTTCATTTAAAAAATAAATATAAATATTTTTTTAAGAAATTATCTAAGTATGTTTAAGCATAAGTGATAGTTTAAATATATTTTATATAAAAGTAAAGAAAATTTATGCTCATGTTTTTAAACATAAACCCTTTGCTTTTTCCAAAAAGTATAAATTGTTTAACTATTCATAGTAATAGTCATTCAATCAAGTCTTGTTCGTCGGTAACAATGTATCAAGATTTAGCAGCGTTTTACGAAAATCCCGAAGTTCCAAGTAGCTTCGGGGGTGTGGAGGCATTACATCGCTCTTTAAAAGGGAAATATAGTAAAAAAGATGTAAAACAATGGTTATCACAGAAAGATGCTTACACTCTTCATAAACCTGTTCGGCATAAGTTTCGGCGGAATCGAGTATTTGTAAGTGATATTGATCGTCAGTTTCAAGCGGATTTATAGCCGATATGCAATCTTTAGCAGAATTTAATAAGGGTTATAAGTATTTGTTAACTTGCATTGATTTATTTTCAAAATTTGCTTGGGCAGTTCCTCTGAAGGATAAATTTGGAAAAAGTGTAAAGTCTGCGCTAGAAATTATTTTTAAAGAAAGGAGGCCTAAAGTGTTGCAAACAGATGCTGGTAAGGAGTTTTTAAATAAAATAGTTCAAAATTATTTGAAAAATATGAGTGTAAAATTTTTTTCTACAAATAACGAAACTAAAGCTAGCGTAGTTGAAAAGTTTAATCGGACGTTAAAAACAAAGATGTGGAAATATTTCACTGAATTTAATACTAAAAATTACATCGACGTCATTGATAAATTAATCCACAGTTATAATCACTCGTATCACCGTTCAATTAAAATGGAGCCTGCTTCTGTAAGTAGGCATAACAGGAAGCAAGTATTAAATACTTTATATGGTGATCTAAGAAATGAGAAACTTAAAGCCCCTAAATTTAAAATTGGTGATGTTGTGCGCATTAATAAGCAAAAACTTCTCTTTGAAAAAGGATATGAACAAAACTGGAGTAGAGAACTTTTCACAGTTTATGAAATCGTGCAAAGAATTCTGATCGTTTATAGATTAAGAGATTTATAAGGTGAAGAGATTAAAGGTACTTATTACGAAGCAGAATTATAAAAAGTTGTCGACTCTGGTTTCTATCCTGTAGAGAATGTCATCAAACAAAGAAAAAGACGAGGAATCACTGAATGTTTTGTTAAATTTTTAGGTTATCCTGAAAAGTTTAATGATTGGGTGACTGATATTCAAAAAGTATAAATAGTTAAATTTTTTTTCTTACGGACTCATTTTCAAAATGTCTTTTTTGCATAACATTACCTTCTGATAGCTCTGTGGGGTCGTCGTAGCTCCTTTTTAATAACAAACACTCTCGTTGAAATAAAAGCTCGCAATAGTAGTGGACTGAATTTTATTCTCTCGGAACTCGACTCGGACTCCTCACTCGTTAGAGTCTAAGAGTACACTGAACCGCTATGAGCGCTAGAGGGCGCTTTACATTCTCATACACGTACTCTGAACATGCCGCCAGGCCTTGCAATGTTTTCAAAACATGCAAGACTTACACAGAACATAATCATAATAACTCATTGAAACACAATATTTAAAATACAAACAAAACAATATACAAATGAAAACAATATATAAGCAATTGATAAATCACACATTACAGACCTAAACAGTAAAAATTTAAAAAAAACTATTCTATATAAAAACATTACTATTGGAAGGTTTATTTTACTTAAGTGTCAATTGGTAGAATGCACAGTTTCGAAATGGGTCTCTTAAATATACCTCTAGTGGTTTTGACTTCCACTACTCTTATTTTAGAATCCTTTCCTGGATAAATATTATTGATTCTACCTAATGACCACTGACATGAAGTTAAATTATCCTCTTTTACTATAACCATGTCTCCAATTTTAGTATTCCTTTTTTCGAATTGCCATTTATTTCTCTGCTGCAAACTATTAAGATAGTCTACACTCCATTTTTTCCAAATAAATTGAATTAATTTTGTAATTTTCTGCCAATTATCCAACCTGTTTTCATTTAAATTAGTTAAATCAGGCTCAACAATTGATGTAATTGACCTGCCTATCAAAAAATGAGAAGGAGTCAATACATTTAAATCATCTACATCAGAAGATAATGGGATAAGAGGGCGAGAATTTAACATCCCCTCTATTTGGATAATCACGGTCAGAAACTCTTCATATGTTAATCTTAAGTTACCTATTACTCTTTTTAGATAGAACTTAAAAGATTTAACGCCTGCCTCCCAGTGGCCTCCGAAATTCAGGGCTCTAGGGGGGAGGAATTTCCAATCTATTCCTTCAGAGGACATATAATTTGCAAGTGGCTCATCAGGTTTACAGACCAAATTAAACATTTTTTTAAGTTCTATATTTGCACCAACAAAATTGGTTGCATTATCAGAATATAACTTAGCACATTTTCCTCTTCTAAAAATAAAACGCTTAAGAGTAGCAATAAATGCATTAGAGGTTAAATCAGTTACAATATCTAAATGTACAGCTTTGGAAACAAAACATATAAATATACATACATAGATTTTATTATATACACCTTTTCTGTGCCCTTTATACTTAATGTAAAAAGGACCACAGAAGTCCACACCCGACACATTGAAAGGATAATTTTTGATTACTCTATCTCTTGGCAAACCAGTCATTATTTGATCAGTACAAGTAGGATTGGCCTTACAACAAATTACACATTATGTACAACTTTTCTACAAATACTACGGCCATTTAATATCCAAAATTTTTGCCTGATCTGATGTAATAAGGATTGTGGACCACTATGTAAAAACTTTTTATGAAAGTATTCAACTATTACATAAGTCGAATTATGTTTCGAAGGCAAAAGAATTGGAAATTTCTGGTTATAATTTACATCACTATTACTCAATCGACCTCCAACTCTCAAAATCCCTTCACTATCAATAAATGGATTGAGGTTTTTTACTCGACTGTTGGAAGGTACCATGCCAGAATTTTGAATACCATTCATCTCTATTTTAAACTCTTCTGTTTGCACTAATTTTAATAAAAGCTGTTCAGCCTTTTTTAATTCTCCTAAATCTAGAGGCCCAATTCTTTTGCTCTTTCTTTGCTCTTACAATTATTTGCAAATCTACAAATAAAACTTAAGACACGAATAATTTTAAAATAGTTATTACTAAGGTTAAGTAAATTATTTACAAATGAGTTAGTGGGAGTATCAAGAAAAAAGTTAGAATAGTCACTACAGTTTTTAGTTCACCTGGATCCTTGATCACTGCAACAGGAATCTCTCTTTGTGGATACTGGTTGCTCATCAGAAATGTTGGACCATTCCACCACAGCTCACAGGTTTTAAGTTTTGTTGGGTCCATTCCTCTGGAAACGAAGTCGGCAGGATTGTCCTCTGTTGGCACATAACTCCATTCCTCACTGGACGTCATCTCCTGGATTGTAGCAATCCTGTTAGCCACAAAGGTCTTTCGTTGATAGGACTCCCTCCTTATCCACGACAAAACTATCATGGAGTCACTCCAAAGGAAAGTATTACTTACCTTTATTTTTAAGGCATGCTTGACTCGATGAACTAATTTTGCTAATAGCACAGATGCACAAAGCTCAAGTCGGGGAATCGTTGTTTGTTTGATGGATGCAACTCGAGATTTACTGGCAATCAGATTCACAAGCACTTTTCCATTAGATGTCACGGATTTGCAGTAGACGACAGCTCCAAATGCCGACTGGGACGCATCGGAAAATCCATGCAGCTCGATCACTTCAGGTTGCTCTACCACGATGCATCGTTCGATGTTTTTAACATCCACAGTTTTTGCAAGAAGATTTTCGCCTTCACCACTACAGGACCTAGAAGACCTAGAGGGTCATATATCCTGGCGATGGTTGCCAGAACATCCAGTTTGGTGTTTAATTTGTGCAGGTCTATTTTTACTCTAAAAGAGAAGCAATCATCTTTGGGGTTCCAATAAACACCCAAGGCTTTAATCTCCGATGGATCTGAAAAATCATAATTTTCGGAAACCTCAGTCAATTCAATATTATTTCCGCACCACTTATGCAAAACCATACCTGTTTTAGAGAAGATATTGATAAGTTGATTTTTTAGATCCTTTGCCTCTAACAAGGTCTCAGCACCGGTAAGTACATCATCAATGCACATGTCACTCATAACAACTGATGATCCTAATGGGAAATTCTCAGCCTCATCTAGAGCTAATTGTTTAGCGTCCGTGTCGCTAAAAATGGTGCACTCGTTGTTCCATAGGTCACAGTTGACAACTCAAACGTTTTTATTAGTTCGTCCATGTTCTCTCTCCACAGAATACGCTGATCTGGATTAACCCAAATCATTCGGTACATTTTTTGCAAATCTGCAATGAATGCAAATATGTGCTTTCTAAAGCGAACCATTATTGCAAAAAGGTCATCTTCAGCAACTCCTCCGTTGCATTGTAGAGAATTTAAGGTATCCGACTAGGTTAAAAAAATGTTTTTTGACAAAAATGTCGAATTTTTATTTTTATGATTGTAAAATAAAGCCCCAACCTTTAAAATTCCAAAACAGTCTTTATTTTAATTTTACGTAAATTAAAACTCTAGATATAGCAATTTTAATAAGTCATAGTAGTTGAAAACGAAACCGGAAGTAATGTCATCTGGACCGGAAGTAAGCGACATATGCAGTGTTTAATTATTATTTCCTTAAAATGGAATTTCAAGAACCAAAATTTTAATTATCTGTTTACTAAGCCACAGTTTGCTAATAATTATTTCAAACAATTTTGTTGCTAACGATTGGCAACGGTTTTTTAAGACTATCACTATTCCGTGTTTGTTTACATTCGACGTTAGATTTACCACGCCTATCTTAATTCTGTTTTTTCTATATTTTGCTTTGTTCTTAGAATTTAAATTATTTTAATTTAATCTTAAATTTATTTTACCTGAAATCATGGGTAAATATCGTTCATATCGTCCCCGTAAAAGAAAGTTTCATGGAAACCAAAATACATACACTGAAATTGCTTCATGCAAGGAAGAAATTACGACCGCCAGTTCACTGAAGCTGCAGCATTGTTATCAGGTAAATGATGATGAAAGTAATACAGAACATTTAACTGGAAACAGGTTGATTGATCTGGAAATTTTAATTGGTATTTTTTCCTTATTGTGTTGCCCAACTAAAAAGTGTACAGCAGGAAGCCTTTATCTTGTGGAAGATTCAAGGTTTGGATTATCTTCAAACTTTTCTTTGCACTGCAAAAATTGCAGTTTCATATCGGCATGTTGTACTTCTAAAAAGTTAGACAAAATGAATGAACTCAATACTCGTTTTGTTTATGGCTTAAGATTGATTGGTAGAGGTGTCTCAGCAGGAAGAAAACTTTGTGCTGTTTTGAATCTACCTCCCTTTCTCTCAAAGCTTGCATTCCGGCAACAAGAAAAAAAACTCCTCAGTGCTGCTACTTCCATTGGAGAAAAAATAATGAATTACGCAGCAAAAGGTATTAGGCAATTAAAAAAATCTATACATGATACTGTAAATTGTGGTGTTTCGGTGAATGGTACCTGGCAGCGTCGTGGTTTTTCTTCACTAAATGGTTGTGTTAGTGCAATATCTGTCGATACTGGGAAAATTTTTGACTTTGAAACTTTATCTCAGTTTTGTAGAAAATGCAATTGAAAGACGGAGCAACAAAATGTGAAATTGCGGTGTAATCATCATAAAGTATCTTCATCTAATATTTAACCGGTTGGGGCTTATCGCATTTTTGAGAGGTCGGAAGATCATAGAATGTTACGATACACTGACTATTATGGGGATGGAGATTCCAAAGCTTTTGATGCCGTGAAGAAAATTTACGGGAAAGATTCTGTTACGAAGCTAGAATGTATTGGGCATATTCAAAAAAGAGTTGGAACAAGGAATTTATCACTCAAACACAGCTCTAATTTAGAAGCAATGCGCTTCAAATCTTCTTTTTTGGCTCCTTTAAACATTGTTAAATATTAAAGTTCTCACAACACTGATTCTCAATAGTCTCAATTTCTCAACGAAAGTTCAAAAATCAACAGCACATACCTCTTATTTAATATATGCTTAGGTCGCCTCCAGGCGAAGACTGGACCAAGCTCTATGCATTTCTTTCCAGAAAACAAAATATCTCATTTCAAAATTCAGTTATTCTCCCCCGTTTATTTAAATGGTGAATGGAAAGTGGGATTGTCTGAAATCATCTACCCTCATTCTTGGCTTAACGTAAATGAAACTAACAATTATTTTCGATACAAAGTGGGTGATGGTAATATCTCTTCAACCGTTAAGCAAACAATTGATGTGGGGTGTTATGAAACAATGTTTGATATTATATCAGCCATACAGCTTGCTTTACCAAAAAATCCTAGTCGGTTCACAATAAATTACAATAAAGCATCGAAACGGGTGAAAATTAATGCGATTCAAGGTAGCAGTCTTCATTTAGAGAATTTAGGCGAATTGTTAGGGTTCAAACGCAATGCAATCATAACAGGTAACATAGGTTACATCTTGGAAATGGATCTTGACTACCCTTCCGATTTGCATGATAAACATTCAGATTTTTCCCCTTGCCCCTGAAAATAAACCCCCACCTAATTGTAGAGAACCTAGACTTTTAACTACTTTGGAACCAAAAACAAAACATATTCTCCATTATTCGAATTTAAAGCTTTATTTAAAATTAGGGTTAGTCTTGAAAAAAATTCATCGTGGTTTAAAATTTTTTCAGTCGCCTGGCTTAAAAATTACATAGATTACAATACAGAATTAAGAACTAGAGCTGTAAAGGACTTTCAAAAGGATTTTTACAACTAATGAATAATAGCATATTTGGGAAAACGATGGAAAATGTAAGAAGAAGAGTAGATATACGTTTATGCTCAACAGAAGAGCAAGCTCGAAAGTTAATAGCGAAACCAAATTTTAATCGTCGTACAATATTTTCTGAAAACTTAATGGCCGTTCATCTTAAAAAAACCAAATCAAATTCTTGAAACCAATACAGGTAGGAATGGCGATTTTAGACTTATCAAAAGTTCTAATGTATTCTTTTCACTATGAGTACATGAAGCACCGTTACGACTCAAAAGTAAGGCTCATGTATACAGACACCGATTCCTTTATATACGAAATAAAGACTGAGGATTTTTATAGTGACATGAAAGACGATATTAACTTATATGACACTTCGGACTATGACAAAAACAACATTTTTAATTTACCTCTTGCTAACAAAAAAGTCATCGGGAAAATGAAAGATGAAAACAAAGGAAATATTATGACAGAATATGTAGGATTAAAATCGAAAATGTATGCCTACAAAACAAACCATAAGATTGAAAAGCGGTTAAAAGGAATTAAAAAACAAACTTTAAAAAATAAAATAACATTGAGGACTACAAAGTCTGTTTTTTTAATCAAAAATTAAAATATGCTGGCATGAACTTAATTAGGTCCAAATTTCATGCAATACACACCATCAAGCAAAACAAACTTACTCTGTCATATAAAGATGATAAAAGGTTTGTTAATGGTGATGGCATTACTACTCTTGCCCATGGACATTGGTCGCTGACGAATTTAGAGCTATTCGATAAACAGTGAATCCAGTGATGTGATGAATACACAATAATGTGATTTTTTTGTAATGTAAATAAGGGATTGTAATGTATAACGGAATACAGAATGCTGTTTTTTGCAAATAAACAATTTACTTTGTATCTTTACTGTACATGTGTAATCATTATGCTGAATTCAATTTTACAACTTGTCCTGTAATGTAAATAAGCGATTGCAATGTAAAACGTAGTACAGAATGATGGTGTTTTTTTTTGTAAATAAACAATTTATACTTTGTATTTTTACTGTGTATGTGTAATCATTATACCGAATTGAAATTTGCAATTTGTTATTAAAATAATATATAATAAATTATTTTTTTATTTCTATTCAATTAAGGAAAAAAAATTAAACTAAATGGTTATTGCAATGAATAGTTATACAATTTATACTCTTTGGAAAAGGCAAAGAGTTTGCTTTAAAAACATAAACATAAATTTTCCTTACTTTTATACAAAATATATTTAAAGTATCACTTATGCTTAACATACTTAGATAATTTGTTTGAAAAACATATACTGATATTTATCTTTTAAAATGAAACTATTTTAACATAAATTAAACCAGAAGGCAGTATAAATAAAATTAACAATAAAACCATATATATAAAAAAGCCCAATTTTTTTTCAGATTTATAAAAATAAACTTTTTAAAACCAAATCTTGTCGGAAACTTATACAAAATATTTATACAGTATTTTTTTTTCTTACTTTTGTATGAAATGTATTTAAAATATCACTTACGCTTAAACATTCTGAGATAATTTAAAAAAAAAAATATACCCACATTTATTTTTAAAAAGAAAGTATCTCAACATAAATTAAACTAACAAACAATATAATAAAATTAACTCAAATTAAACATTTAAAAACTCATTTTATTCAGATCCTCATAATATTCAATATAATCAGGTGGGCATAACATTTCTCTTACTTCTCTGAAAATATTATCTAAGCGAAGATTTTCCAAAAATCCTTCAGTTACATAATTTATAAGTTCCAATAGTAAAAAGTGCTCATTTTTTCAAAAAAGATTATTATAAAAACATTCAAGAAAACGATTTAAAACATTCAGTCGCCATCTTGCAGAATCAAGATCAGACAAGCTAAGACAAGTTAAATCGTAACCCGTTCACACAGATTACGGGTATACTACATCACATTTGTTATCAAAACAATATAAATATATATTTTTTTCATTTTAATTCAGAAAATGATTTTAAAAAATGGCGCCATCTGCTTCGCCCGCACAATCTGCTCCGCCTGCAAACTTAAATTCATTAGATTATAAACCTAAGTTTTCTTCAGGTCTGTATGCCTTCATAGGACAATGGTTAGCGTAACTGAAAAACTATTGTCCTATGGAGACATTTTGTCTTGAGGCTGCGAGTTTGAATCCTGATTTATTTATTTTTTATTTGAGCGTTATTTTTTCAACCATTCTTAAATCTAATAATTAGTGTATATTTTAATCAATAGGTGGCACCATGAACACTTTTAACATTCTATACTTAAATTTTTTACACATTTAAAAACAACTCAACTTAGCAGTAGGAGAAAACAACTCAACTCGACTCCTACCTGCGTAGCATGCACCTCGAAAACCAAAATTGTAGCAGGTGAAAAACAACTCAACTCAGTCAGCAGCAGGAGGAAAACAACTCAACTCAACTCATCCCCCGTCTGCCGACCGCCTCCCCCGCCTTTACAGCAGAATCGGCATTTATTATCTACTCATATTACGATATTTATCTTGAATACTAAGCTTTTATTTTATTCATAGTAATTGTCGCTTCTAACGAGGAAATTATAATTTGTCTCAGTTAAAACATAAGATGATTATATAAAGGTTTTGAAATTTACATTTATTAATCTGAAAAAGAAAGCATGAAAACAGCTTTTATTAAAGTTTTTGAAAGCGAATGACTTGAAAGTTTTTAACTGAATATTTTAATGCTTTTTCATTGTTGTAAAACCATATACATCTACACACAGACTGACGAGTTATATGTCATCAGTAGTTTCACACCTGTAAAGTCATTTTGTATCTTGAAGTTTATAGGTTTATTTAAAAGTTTGATGACAAGAGAAGTATTAAATTAGTTTTGTACCAAATAATTCATCGAAGTTTTTAAAAACAGTAACTGTTTAATTTGCGCTTTTAAAACTTCTCATGTTGTCAATTCTGATTTCTTAAAATTTGAATGACTTCTAATTGAATTTAGTGAAAATCGTTTAACACGAAAGTGAAGGAACTGAAATATTTTTTCGTGTTAAAGGATATTGTAAAAATACACATATATTCAGCAAAATTAAGTTTACTAAAGTACCTTTTTTATACATAGATATGTATGTATGCATGTGTATTTAAAAAAATCAATGAAACATAAACATTCACAAGGAAATTTAAAACAAAATTTTCAAGGTTTTAAAAAACAAAATATTCATTGAGTTTTTGGAAAATAATCTGATATTTTTCCTTATATATGCCTTTTTTAGCATCAAATTGTTCGATGCCGCCCACTTTGTTATTTATTTCACCATTGGAATGTGCAATGTGTGTCTAAATAACTGCGCACACTTTTCATGATGTTCCTGATTTCGGATGACGTGGGACCAGGAGCTGCTTTATTCATCTCATTTTCACATCTTCGGAATCTGCATCAATGATATTTTTTGAGTTTTGAACGAACTCCAAAAAGTCAATGTCTTAGTCATGATTGAGGCTGTACACACATTATCATCATCTACTGCAACGAATTCTACTGATGATGAACCTACGAGGCTAGTGTTTTCCTTATTTTGTTCATTCCCAGAATGGAAATGCGATTTTCGTTTTGTGTTAAAAGAAAAAATACATGAAAATTCATAGTAGTTTGTCGAGACCGTTGTATTGTTTCGTGTTAACCGATATCTCGCTTCACCTATTTTTACGTTAAACGTATTTTACTGTATTTGAATTGTTTTTAACAATAATTATTTTCAATCTTATAAGCATTTATTATCCAAATTTAGCTGATTAATCTTTTGTTGTGGATTCGAAGTTGTTATTACTAGTTCACGACAAATCTTAGAGGAAAACTATAATTCTTTAAACCTGTATTTCTAGAATTTGTTAATTATTGAATAATTTTATGAAATGAATAAATTTCTCAAAAAGGAACTCAATTATAAAATTAGTAATTTTTTTTTTACAAATGGCTATTATGTTCCTTTTGTAATTTTGTATATCAGTATATTTTACATTCAACTCTAGTTTTATCTTGCAATTACACTTAATTTCGTTTTTACACGGTAGATACGTTCCCAAAAAAATCTTGTAAAAATTTCGTATAAAAAATGTGGTGAATCATTTCAAAAATAGAAGATTGGTTCCAATCGACAGAAATCAGCAAAAACAATGAAAAAAAACCATGAGTTTTTATGTTGAAACCTTAAACATTTTTTTCGGAAAGATTGCTCATGTATCTTACTAAGTAAATTATCATTTGAAAAAGGGGGGGGGGCATATCATGGTACTCACATACTATAACAACCATGCCAACTTCCAAGATAACTCACCATATTGGCAACCTCGATTTCGAACGTATCCTAGGCGCTGAATTGACTACCAAGTGCTTCGTTTTGTGTGCCTCCGCTTGCCACCATTGTAAGCCTAAGCATTCGTTGATATGGCAAACTCGAATACTAAAATGTGAATCTGGGATTAAATCAAGTTCTTAAATAATAAAATTATTATAATGATACAATTATATTGTTATTATAATTATTTAATAAAGTAATAATATAATATAAAATTAATGACAGCAATAAAATAAAAATAATTGGAATAAAAAATAAAAATTATATATATATATATATATATATATATATATTCGTGTTAAAGGATATTATATATACATGTAATATATCCCTTTATATACGTATATCTAATATATAAAATTCTCGTGTCACAGTGTTTGTAACCAAACTCCTCCGAAACGGTGTGGCCGATTCTTATGAAAAATTGTGCGTATATTCAGTAGGTCTGAGAATAGGACGTAAACTATTTTTCATTCTGATATTGCAATTAGTTGAAAAGATATTAATTAAAAACCTTAAAACGCCTAATTGTTTTACTCCTGCGGGTTGTTTACTTGGCAGAACTTCCATTCCGTTTCAGCCGAGCGGTGATCCAACGTTTTCCACCATCTTAAAATTGCCATCCAAATTTTACTGTTGAAATCAGACAAAAAATAATTACATAATCGGAAAGATCATTTATTTCGCCACGATACGGTATAATCTTTTTTGCAAAATAATAATATTTTCTATTTTTTACAAATTTTTAAAAATGGTTGAAACTGATGAGTTTTTATGAAAATTATTTCTAAATTGTTGCGTATGAATTTTTTTTCGTGTTATTAAAACGATATTCTACACTAATTAAGTTCAAGCCTTTCTCTTTTAGATCCATTTATTTCAAAAATAAAATGACCAAAACTTTTTTTCTGTGATTTTTTAAAAATTAGTCCAAATTTTTACTCAACATTGAATAACTTCGTCATTTATTAAAATTATTACACGAAACTTTTTTCCGTGTGTAAATGAATATTATCCGTAATCTATAGAAAGATTAAAAAATTGCTTAAAAATTACGGATTTTAAATTTTTTTTTTTGTTATTTTCGTAAAAAACCGTTTTTGCGAGAAATAATTTAAACAGTATTTTTTGTACATTTTTTTAATTTAAAAGTACTTTATTTTTGCAATTAATTTGTGAAGTTCGAAAGCATTAACTTAAAAATTAAGCCCTAAAAATAAAATTTTTTAAAAAATACGCTATTTTACAGTTAGCTAAATCTTGGAGTCGAAAAATAGTTTTGCGCCAAAGACCTTTGAACTGTTTAACCATCGACCGCATCTAACTCAAGGGTTACACTAAAAAGTTCTGCCTTAAACAGGGGGAAATCAGTAAATTTGGCGAGTGAAAAAGTTATTTTTGCTTCAATTTTCGTCATTTTTTCTATAGATAATTTTCAAAATTAAATCATTATAAATGTTAGATTAAGATGAAAAAATGTATTCAATACATTTCTGAGACTCATTTAAAATATTTATCAGTATCAAAATTTTTGTTCTCTTTCATAAAACTTATAGTTTACTTTAAAATAATGCCTAATGTATAAATCTTTTTTTGTCATATAATTTCATAATAAAAAGCAAAATTTGCCCATTTCGAAATTTTTTTTTTTTGAATTATTCAGTTAAATAAGCATAACTTCCTTAGAAAAAAATAAAAGCTATGTTCAAATAAAAAATTCTTCATTATTAATTGCGTTTTATTAATATATCAAAAATCACTAAATTGGCATGCCACAATTAATTGCTAAATGAATATTTTTAATCAATATTAGTACAAAATAATTAATTAATTTTGTTTTGTATTTTATGATTTCTTCTAAAATGATTAAATATAAATGAATTTAAATGAAAATGATTCTTAAAAAGTTCATTGATCATTTAGAATCAGTGATTAAAAAAATAAAAGGCCGAAAGCTATCTTTTTTTTTAAGAATTAAAAAAAAAACTTTTTTTTTTACAAAACAATATTTTGCATATTTTATGATTTTTTTCTAAAATGAATCAAAATCGTTGCGTTTAAATAATAATGATTTTTAAAACTTTTAGAATCAGTGATTTAAGAAATAAAAAGCCAAAAACTTTTTTGAACAAATTTTAACAAAACACTCAAAATACTTAAAACAATCATTTAATAATTTCTTCTTTTATAAAGATAATTGCATGAAACTTCTTTCCCGTGTGTCGAACATTTCAAAATATCCTCACAATTTTACTTCAAGATTTAAAATAGTAGTAAAATTTTGTAATTTGAAAAATTTCTACTTTTCTGTCTTTTTTCAACATACAACTATTTTTAAAAAGGCTACATTTTCTTTTCTGGGGACTAAAAAATTGCAGCGAAAGAATTGAAAAGTGAGTGAGTGATTTATAAATTCGCACTGTTCGCCTATTCGAGGGTTTTTAGCGACGGACCTCGAAATTTTCAACCATGGTCAAGTGACGAGGACGACACCTAAGCTTTTACCCACCTCCCCTAAGTACCACACCGCACCCCCTGAGCTCTTTGCCATTGGGGTCGTAAAAAAATTATTCTAAAAAAAAGATAAGAAAAAAACGACTCAAACTTGTTGATTTTTACTCGCACTGCGATGTATTCGCTACTGAATTCCAAAATCAACTGATGAGAGATGAGATGTTTCTGTGTGGCGTTTGTAGGTATGGAGGGGAAAATTAAAAGATAAACAAAATTGGCTGGTGTCACAGGCTATACCGAGGGTATATTCGAGCAATGTGAGCCTTTCTACAAAACATGTGAAACCTACTCTCCTTCATTTCACATCCCTCTTAAATCTCGCTTGTGCGACTAGTGTTTTCCATATGTTACTCATTCCCAGAAAGGAAATTTTTTCGTGCTAAGCGATTTTCGTTTCGCGTTTAAAGAAAAAAATACTTAGAAGTTTGTCGGGACCGTCGCATTATTTCGTATTAACCGATATCTCGTCTTAAGCGTTTTCGCGAAAAACGCATTTTACTGTACAAAATTTTTTGACATAGTTTTTTTTTGTACTATGCGCTCCATGTTCTCATCTGCGTATTTCATTTTTAGAATTCACGCGGTTTTTTTCTTCCCAATGATGGTTGCAATATAGTACATAAGTACTATCATATCACTAATTAATTAACACAAAAATCAAGCAAAATGATCTTTTGAACATGTGCTTTCCCTCTTCCGAGAATAAAGTTAAAAATGACTGGTCTAGAGATGTCTGGTTTGTTCAAACCATTGCTTGTGTTTTACAAGGAGATTCCAGTACTAGTTTTACATATGTTTGTGTACCTTAATCGTACTGTTTTGCTGTGGCGTAACGTACACCCCCGCAATGCGGGGGGCAAGGCGTCTAGGGGGCCCAAAGTCTGACTGACGCCATTAACGTAGATTCTCTCAAAATTCGCTTTGCATTTTTCAAAAGCGAATTTTTAAGCGATTTTCCAATTGGCGATCTTAAGTCATTCAAAATCAAAACTTTAATACGCTTTTTGGTGTCTTTGTTTCAATAACCCAATCAAAAAACATTTTTTAATTGCTGTAATCCCCGTGACGAGAGAGATATACTTTTCTTCAGTGGGTTTTCTTTTTAAACCGAAACTACTGACAGATAAAACAAAAATCAGATAAAATGCTAGGAAGATATAAAAATTCTCACAGTTATTATTACAATATACTTTACATAAATTGTAAGAAAGGGGGGAAAAGATATGATTTACTTTTCATGAAGCAACAAATCCCTGTCTTTAGTTTCCCCCCCTTCCCCTGTATTTCATTTTCATTTGGCGGTGTCGTAAATAACGTACATTGTTATGCGTTTTTCAAGTGAAGTAATATCACGATACTTGGAAAAGCACAGGAAGGATTTTAAATGAAAATTTGGTCTAGATTTATGAGTAATCAATCAAATAATAATGGCATGTATCAGTTTTTTATTTCTTTTTTCATGGAATCATTTTTGACTCCTACAAAGAACTCTCCTTATTAAAAGTTGCAGTATTTATGCGAGAATATAATCAATCTTTAGATCAAGCTCCTCCAAGGATGCAAAAACCAAGAAGGTAACTTTTTTTTTCTTTCGTAAGAATTCCACATCGAAAGTTATTTTACAGTGTTCGTCGTTCACAGTGTCAGGTTATCTGTCATTAGATTTCCCATTTTAATGAATATTATAAATACTCTCTTATGTTATTTCCTCTTTACCCCCTCGTATATCTTCAAATTTTTTTTCCTTTGCTCAATTTTAAAATTTTAATGGTCCCAGTGAAGCAATAAAAAATTATCATAATATTTTATTTACTTTCTAATGCTGATGATTATGACTTTGGTATTTATTTAAAGATATCAACACGAACGGAGTCGCGGAAAAAAGCTAGTAAAATATAATTTTAAATAATTTCAATTCCGGTTTTAAATTTTTTCCCCTTTGTTTATAGAAGCAGTCATAGGTGAATGCAGACTTTCTCCGGGGAGTGTATATATATATACAGAGGCGGATTAAGCGGGTGGCTACTCTCGGGTACATTTTACAATGATCGAAAAAAAATCCGAACACCAAGTAAAAAATATTGTTGACTACTAAAACTTCGGCAATACATACCTATACAAATGTATAGGCTACCTGTACAAATGTATAGGTAGCATATTAAATTGATTAAAGTTTCAAGATCACAGGCTCATGCAAGCGAGAGTAGAGCCATTTCAAATGTGAAATAATGATACATTAAAAACTGGTATAACCGCCACAATTTTAAATGCAAACATGCAAACGTGCATGCCTCGTGTCGTACTGGTACCGGATATCAGTATAAGGGATGGAATTGCATGCTTGTTGTTCTTGGTCGGTCATTATAAGGTTGTTTAATTCTGGTTGTGGATGAAGCTGACATTGGGTTCAATGATGTCCCATTCCTGCTCGATTGGAAAAAGATCTGGTGATCTAGCAGGCCAACTCAACCCGTCGTCACTCTATAAAGCCTGTTGGATTACAACAGGGATGAGGGAGCACGATATCCTGTTGGAAAACACCCCTTGAGTGATGTTTATAAATCGCAGTGCAACAGTTTGTATCGCCAGACTGGCGTACTAGTTTGCAGTCAGGGTGTGTGAATTAACCTCGAAAGTGCTCCATCAATCAAAGAAAATTGTACACTCCCGACATAACTGTTGGTGAAAGTCTAGTGTATTAAAAAGAAAGCTACACAAAAATTAAAGGAAATCTACAAAGACGATATTGAATCATTTAATTTTGGCTATATGAATCGTGGATCAAGAAAAGAAAAGAAAACAAAGATATAACGAAAACCACCACTAGAAATTTATCGAGTTGCAAGAGAAATCCTAATGTAGAAATACTTTTGAATATATTTTTAACTATACCGTTATCGAATGCACCAGGCAAAAGATCTTTTTCAGTTTTAAAACGTGTTAAAATAATTTAAGAAATACTATGGGAGAAAAGACAAATTGAACAACATGGCTATATTATATATAGAACAAAATGTTTTGGACAAAATAGATATGGCAAAAATAATTGATGAATTTGCCAAAGAGAAATCAATTTGTATAGCGAAACTGTAAGTTCTTTAGTAAGGTTTTATTTTTTTTATATACAGTTAAGATTTTTCTTTAACCGTTGAGTTTTATTATTAGCAATACATTTTATTTTGAGAATTTAAAGTAAGCGGCTCTTTTCACTATTTTAGTGTTTCGACTCTTGAGCCCATGGGCCTCCAACTACCTTAATCCGCCTCTGTATATACACACACTTAAGATCCGGTTTGGGGCCCAAGACCTGACCTTGCGAGGGGCCCAGTTATTTTTCGTTACGCCACTGGGCGTAACATACCCCGACCGCCGCATCGTTGGG
Organism: Trichonephila clavata; assembly: GCA_019973975.1. NCBI lineage: Eukaryota > Metazoa > Arthropoda > Arachnida > Araneae > Nephilidae > Trichonephila > Trichonephila clavata. Next base: position 62,680 of record BMAO01005310.1, read on the forward strand.
GGGGGGGCAGAATTCTAGGAGCCCAAAGTAAGATCCCTTTGTAAGATTTGGCTTTGGGCTCAAAATCTGACTTTGCAGGGGGGGGGAGCCTAATTATGTTCTCCGTTGTGCTACTGCTGTTTGGTATCATGAGCACGATATCTTGATATTCTTAAATCAAATATAATTCCTTATTGAAGTAATAACATTTGGAGAATTCTCACAAATGGAAATCGCATTACATTCCTCTTCTCCAACTTTCAGTTACAAAAAAAAAAAAAAAAAAAAACCAAAATTTTCATTGAATTTAGGTCAATCGCGTAAAATCAAAATAAGTTGCGTAAACGAGAATTTTTTTATTCGAGTAAAATCAAAATTGTGTATAAGAAGATCGTGTGGAAACAGAATACTTGTACACCCTTAAAAAAATTGATATTTTGCAATTTTTATAAAGTTTGCGAACAGCTGATTAACAAATTTTAGAAATTAGTAACCTAAATTTAAGTATCTAATGGCAACGATTCTGAAGTTTACCCTTTTGCGGACGAAATGAGTACCTATCAGCACAGCGGGAAAAGTGCACTAGATTTGTCCTCCAAAATACGATTAGATTTATTTGTCAAATAAATTTCTAAATTTTTAGTTAACTTTATTTTATAGTAAATTCCCTTTTTTCTTAATTGACATCACTTCGTAATGCAATTATTGAACCTTTATATAAGTGAGTTTAGTAGTAGTGTAAAAATACATGAGAATTTGTGTACACATGATGAATAATCTTTTATATACAATGTTTACAACTAACTATTGGGAATTTATTTTCCAGTGTTCATTTAAAATTGATATTTATCTTTATGTTTAATGCAGATAGCTTAGAAGATTACTGTTATGTAACGACGTTTTTGTTTTGAAGATTTTATTTATTGATTTTAGTTTCATTTTCCTTATGCAATCCAAACATAACTTGTTGTAATCAGTTTTTTGAAAACATTTTATAGTTATGAAGTAAAATGATTAAATTGTAGCTGTACTGATAATGTATTCAAATACAATTCTGAATCTTTTATAATTAATGTTTATATTTACAAATAATTTTTATAAAATTTTTCTGTAATATGTGACAATTTTTCAGCAATATCTTGAAAAGTTGAATTGCTTTATAGTTAAAATTATTAGATCATTAATTGGTTAATTAATACATGAAAATTTTAATTTTTTACTTTAGATTATTATATAGTATGCAATGATATTCAATATATACCATATAATACTTGCAATGATATTTTAAGTGCTAGTAGTTTTAAGTCATACCTATATATGGTCCATCCAAATTTTTATAGTTCTTGGCTTCTAAAATGGTTAGTTTATGGCTGCAAAATATATATGTAATATGAAAACTATATATATTTATTGTTTCATATTTGTGTAGTTTTCTTTGTTGTAATTTTTATATTTTTATCAAATTAACTAAAAGTAATTTTGATGTCTTATCCTATTATCGACAAATGTTAAATATTTATGTGTTATTTTCACGTTCATTTTGCATAACATTTAATTTCTTTTAAAATTCATTGATGTTTTTATTTGATATTTGTATTGATATATTTAATATTAATTCCTAATATTCACTCAGTTGCACTACTCGCTGCTGTTTTTTTTTTTTTTGTTAATTATATTTGTAATTTACTTAGAACAAAATAGCCTCAAGTTCAAATTATTTTTGACATTCATAAGTAATAGAAATTTAAAAAACGTTTTCATGATTTATTTGTATACATTTGTTTTCTAAAAAAATTTTTTTTCTGTTAAGTTTATGAGAAAAAATCATAACTATATTACTCATTTTAAATAGCAAAGATAATTGTATTTTAAAATCATGCATTATCTTCACTAAAAAAGTTTAGTATTAATGTTCAGCTGAGTTTAGTTGTCATAAGTAGTACGATTCAGTTTGTCAAGTGCAGACTAATTGTCTCAAATGTTGCTACTGGTCGCATTCAAAATATTTTCATCTGCAACTATTTTCTTTAATTCTTAGGTAACAATTTACAGTAAGTGGCTTTTATTTGTTGCACATTTGTGTACTATAAACATAAGTATGGGTATGGTAAAATTTGCACTCGGCTAACTGAATAGTTCTGAAAGATTTGGTACTTGGGTATTATTGCAACCTGTTGTCAACATTATATGAAACAAAGCACCTGGTTGCCAATTCAGTGCGTACGACACATAGGAAATCGGAGTTGCCAACTTGGCGAGTTACTAATAGAGTTGCTGGTTCTTGCGATAGTATGCAAGTACCAAAGATTTAGTATGTATTTTATAGAATATCATTTTTAATTCTGATTTCTACAATTAGTATAAATGTTTTGCATGCATTTTAAAGCCAAATGTGATTTTTTAAATAGCTGTTCAGCATAAAATTCGTCATTTGAAGTTTTTTAAATTGCAGAATTCGTTGACTATTTTAAAATGCTATAAAGCTGTGAATGTGTCAGTGCAGCTTTTTTGAGGCCCCAAACTGGAACCCCATGAGGAAGCGTCAACCTTTCAAAGTTTGGAAACCAACAAGACGCTTTCGGATTACAAAAATAACGTTCAGGATGAGATGACTGAACCACCACCAACTCAGTTTAGTAATTCATCTACACTAACAGGTATATTCCTCCCCTTTGTAGGTAGTGAAAGAATTTTTGTAAATTACATGTTTAGTTGGACAATTTATTTTTTTTAAAACCTTATGATTCAAAAAGATTTATAAAAAATGTCAAAGTAAGAATAATTTATCGTTTTGAAAATTGTGTATTAAAGAATTTTTTTATTTTAAATTTTAAGATATCCCTTGTACTTGTTTATATAATGGGGATTTTTTTCCACTATAAAAATCACAAATGCAAAACATTGTTTACATATATTTCTGAACCATTAGCAATGGTTAAATTTTTTACTGTAAATATTTAAAAATTTTATAACCTTTTTTTTTCTCTCTCGTTTTCATGAGCTTCTATTCAGGCAGAAATATTTTTTAAATGGTTTAATAGTTTAACTTTTAATAAATGAACTATTTTTAATGTATTTACTTGCATTTGATGTATATGTATATATTTTATATTATCACATTTTCTGATTTCTCTTAAATGTGTAATTTATGCATAAGTTCTAATCATGGCTTGTGTATCTTATCGCAACTTTTTTGTCATTTTTTTTATTTTTAATCATTTGTTAAAAACATTTTTCAGCAAATTTTAAGAACTTTTTGGAACAATATTTTTTAAGACCTGACAATATATTTGAAATAATGGACACTTTTTATATTAATTTTTTTTTATATAACATGTCTGCAAGTTTAAAAACTAACAACTTTTAGTAGAGTAATTTATTTATAAATTTACACAGAACTAATAAATTTGTAAATAAATACATAGGTAATTTTAAACAATTTAGGTCACATTTAGCAGCATTTTTAAATAACTTTTTAAAAGTTATTAAAAATGTCACTAAACTGTCAGACAACAGTCATTATATAAGTGATCTTGAAATGGATTTTTAAAAGCTTTCACTAAAAACAATCTATGATGTGGCCTTTGTTTCTTGGTTTCTATATAACCTTTTATTTAGTGTTCCACAATACAACTTTAATATGCAATCTTGAATATTTGATTTTTAAATCTTGGAGATTGTTTTAATTCAATATCATGCATGCATTTTCAAGAAAATATTAATTATCACTTTGAATAAATGTATGATCACTTTTGAAGTTGAATCTACTCATTTGTCAAAGTAAATTTCACCAGTGAAACTTTTGACTGAATTTCTTAAGGAATGCTAGTTTTTTAATGATTTTACTTCATGTAAAGTATGGGTGATATTATAAATAACCCGAGAGTTATGTGTATATATATATTGCCTATTACGCTAGTAAAACTGTCAGCTTTTTGTAAGGAATTGCTACTTCCAACTTGAGCTTTGAAAAGAGGCACATAAAAACCTGCTAACTATGAATGCAAATAATGAAGGAACATATTCTCTTTGTTGAAGTTTTTTTGATATAATCTGATTTTGATATAATAAAAATATTTTTAGCATTGCATCAAGTAAAGCTTTTGATCATAACAAAGCTTTCATTTAATATAAAATGTTAAACCAGAGCTGATCTCTAGTTTTTTTTAAAAACAACTCATTTGAATTGTATGGTATTTTGAAGTAAACATGGATAGAATTATTTATTTAAATATATTTTCATATTATTTAGCAAATGATGTTCTTTTGTGATTGGAATAAATATAAAAATATTTAATAATTTTTTGTGTGTATTAAAAATTATAGAAAATTCATGTTTTGTTACATTTTACCTTTGTAATTGCTTCTAATGCCATGGTTGTTCTTTAATTTTATAATGTATTGTTGCATGTGAATTCCAGTGTTTTATATGTTGACGGAGTTAAGAGTTCTGGAATGACTTTTTATAAAAATAATAACCTAGTTAAATCAGGTTAAAAAATATAAAACTTGTAATTTTCTTAAGTCTGCAACTTAAGTTTTTTAAGAATCTTATTTCTAGTCTTTTAAAAAATGAACAAAATTAAAATTTTGGGGATGTTATTTTGAAAAATTTGCGAAATATATTAAACCCAAAATCAATTGTAATAATATTTCTTCCAAAAATGTGTAATATTTTAATATTTAGTTAAGGTTTTTATTGTAGACTTCATATAAAATGTAATTGAGAAAAAAAGGGCATACTTTATGTAAAAAAACTTGAGTTTGAAGAATAACAAATTTACAGCTAGTTTTTATTTATATATGCAGTAAAAAAATAGATTTTTAATACTTGCTGTAATGCATGAAAATAAAATGCACAATTTTAACAAAAATTGAGCAAAATTTATTCTAATTTTTAAGAGCAATTTGAAAAGGGTGTATGCAATTAAATTAATATTTAAGATTAAATTTTTTTATTCTTATCAAAAAACTTACGGAGGGGTGGGTCTTAAAATAAAATACAGTAGAATAGTAGTTCTCAAACTTTCTTGTCAACATATCCATGTGGTAGTTATAGTGAGACAATGAGGTTGCAATTCAGAATACCTGGATAATGCTTACAAAGTAAACACAATTGAAAAATATGAAGCAGTTACATCACAGAAGCTGATGAATAAACATTGATAACTTATCAATGTGATTTATGAGATCTACTGTTTCAGTTTTCTAAAATTTTGAATGCATGTGATAATAAACATTTTAGTTCTTGTTATCTTGGAATCCTACTGTAACTGATTGGGTATATGAAAAATACCTCAAATTCCTAACTGAACTTTCTTTATTTCAATATACTTCTTGATTATGATTAGAAGTACTACAATACTTACAAATTACAATATTTCTAAATTCAAATTTTCATTATCTTGTTTTCTGTTGATATGTTTTATCATTTTGAACTTGAAAAATATTCATCGAAATTGAAATTTGCTTGATTTATCTTTTTCGACTGCAAGGTCATTAAATCAAGTCTCAAGATACTAAATTAAATGAAAAATTTTGTTATACCAAAAGTAATACATACAAATTAATGATTTGACTGCAATAATGTTTTTATTCTTTTACTTAAAAAGAAAAAGAATTTTAAACTTTGTGCTTGAAATTATTTGTTGTTTCCATCATAAGTGAGAAATAATTATATATATACTAGCTGACCCGGCCCGGCGTTGCACAGGCTTTTTCCGAGGGTATAACTTAATCCCCATGTTAATTTCCTCCTTTGTTTCTGACGCCAGCACTTACGTGTGGGTGTGACACGTACGATGTGAGTGTATGGCCCGTGAGTGTGTATCATGGCTTTCTCGTTTAACATTTTCCCTTCTCTTGACAAAATCAGCACTTCCAATATTATTTTTCGAAATTACTTTGACTTCTTTGTTTCTTTCCTCTCCGCTTACCCCGGGGTTGCACGTGCTTTTACCGAGTGAATAACTTCATCCCATGGGAATTTCCTGTTTCCCTTAGGACGATAGTACTTGTGTGTGTGCGTGCGCGCGATGTGAGTGATTTCTTTAACTATGTCATAAAAACTCCCTTTTTCGAAATTTGTTCATAAGTTGGTGTGGTGTGGTCATTAGGAGAGATGGGTGAAAGCTCAGGTGTCGTCCTCATCACTTCACCGTGGCTTAAAATTTCGAAGTCCGTCGCCAAAAACTCTCGAGTAGGTGAACAGTGCGAATAATTATAAATCACTCACCCACTTTCCAATTCTTTCATTGCAGTGTTTTAGTCCTCGGAAACAAAAATGTAGCCTTTTTAAAAATAGTTGTATGTTGAAAAAGGACAGAAAAGTAGAAAATTTTGAAATTACAAAATTTCGCTACTATTTTAAATCTTGAAGTAAAATTATGAGGATTTTTTAAAATGTTCGACACATGGGAATAAAGTTTCATGCAGTTATCTTTTTTAAAGAAGAAATAATTAAACGATTGATTTAAGTATTTTGAGTGTTATTAAAATTTGTTCAAAAAAGTTTTTGGCTTTTTATTTTTTAAATCACTGATTTGATACAGATAAATATTTTAAATGAATCTCAGAAATGTATTGAATACATTCTTTCATCTTAATCTGACATCAATAATGATTTAATTTTGAAAATGATACAGATAAATATTTTAAATGAATCTCAAAAATGTATTGAATACATTCTTTCATCTTAATCTGACATCAATAATGATTTAATTTTGAAAATTATATAAAGAGAAAATGATGAAAATTGAAGCAAAAATAACTTTTTCACTTGCATTTTTTTTACTCGCCAAATTTGCTGATTTTCGCATGTTTAAGTCAGAACTTTTTGGTGTAACCCTTGAGTTGATGTGAAGTTTCAGGTGAAACAGTTGAAAGCTATTTGGTGCAAAACCATTTTTCGACGCCAAGGCTTGGCAAACTGTAAAAAATCGCGTATTTTTTATTAAAGTTTTTATTTTTTAGGGCTTAATTTTTAAGTTAATGCTTTCAAACTTCACACATTAATTTCGAAAACGAGGACTTTTAAATAAAAAGTGTACAAAAAATATTGTTTAAATTATTTCTTGCAATAACGTTATTTTTACGAAAATCACAAATTTTTTTTTTAAATCCGTAATTTTTAAGCAATTTTTTCAATCTTCGTACAGAAGTTTGATAACATTATTCTACAAACGCAACAAAAGTTTCGTATGATAATCTTAATAAATAACGAAGTTATTCAATGTTAAGTTAAAAATTTCGACAATTTTTCGAAAAATCTTAAAAAAAAGTTTTTGGCATTTTATTTTTTAAATGACTGGTTCTAAAAGAAAAAGGCTTGAAGTTATTTAGTGTAGAATATCGTTTTCATAACACGAAAAAAAATTCATACGCAACAATTTCGAAATAATTTTTATAAAAACGCATCAATTTTAACTATTTTTTAAAAAAAATCTTAAAAAATAGAAAATATTATTTTGCAAAAAAAATTATACTGTATCGTGGCGAAAGAAATGATCTTTCCGATTCTGTAATTATTTTTTGTCTGATTTAAAAAACAAAAATCGGATGACTGTTTAAATAACGTCGAGAATACTGAAAAATTTCACCCTCTGTTCATTTTCACGACGCTAGGCGGAAAAAATAACGCGCAGGGTTAAGACAATTAAGCTTTTTAAGGTATTTAATTAATATCTTTTTAACTAATTACAATATCGGAATGAAAAATAGTTTACGTCCTATTCTCAGACCTACTGAATATACGCACAAAATTTCATAAGAATCGGCCACACTGTTTCGGAGGAGTTTGGTTACAAACACTGTGACACGAGAATTTTATATATTAGATGTATATATGCATACTCACATCAATTGTTATAATTTTTGTATAAAGTTTACACTTTTGTACTTAAACCATTCCTTTTTACCAATTTTTCCAAAATTTGTCATTCTCCTACTATTTTCCCCCCTTATAGCTTTTATTTACCACCATCCTGAAAATAGGTTAGCAAAAACTATGACTCATTGCCATTAAGTTTTTGAAAAGTCCATAAAGTTTGTCGTTAAGTGAAGCTTTTTCTTTTTTTTCTTTGTAACCACTTTCTGAATCTTACTGACTTTGTGCTTTTCATGTGATTATATTTCAGACGCTTCATATTGAAACTCGATTTGTTTTCATTGATTGTTACCACCATATCTAATAAAGGGAAAATTGTATACTTTCAAATGTATAAAAATTTAATAAGAAGGAATTCAATTGTATTATATCTCAAAAAGGGAGGAAATATACATTATGTGCATTTGTAGCAATGACTGATGATTTACCCATCATGTGAAAATTCTAAATTTAATCAAGTAGCATTTGTTCAAAATTGGATTGTTTTTTTTCGAGGACTGTGTCCAGTAGAGCTGGAGCTGAATTGGAGTTGAAGTACTGGTTACATCTGCCCTTGTAGGACATAATGTTCCATTTGGTTTCAACCCATTATGCTAATCCTCATGTTTGGAAAATGTTTCCAAAGTATGTGACATATACCCAGTAGTAGGGATGTGTAATAAATAAAACATTTGATGTGATTGGTGATCTAAATTCTTGACCAAAAGTGCATATGATTAAACATGTGAGGCAAGGTTTTTTTGTGCTGCTGCATTTGATGGCAGTAATAATTCAAACAAATTATGGCCCATTGTGGTCACATTGATCCTGCAAAATGTCTAATTCAAAATGGCTTTTTTGCAATTCTAAACTTAATTGTAGATTCCCTTGGTGGAATTGGAAAAAAAAAATTGATACTCTTTTAAACATTTTTTTATTTGGGGTGAATAATTCTGCAGTAATGCAAGGGAAAAAATAAAGTTCTTACCTATTTAAAGGGGGAAAAGACATAATAAATTTGGGTTGTTTTATTTAACAATATAACTGCTTCTTTACCTTTTGCAGTTGATGAGATACTCGTAGATATATACTTCTATGTGCAAAGTTTACACAATAAAGTCTCAAATTTTAAAGCATTCATTTACTCAATGGTTATAGCCTTGAAGTCAACTTCTAACTTGATCATTAATTTCTATGTGTGTAATTTCTTTATAAATATAATTTAAAAATTGAATAATAATTTCACTTTCTATTCTTTATAAAAACATCTTTACTGTTAAGTCATTATGTTAGAGAGAGTATATATATGCCTTAAAATGTATCTTATTATGCATGAGTTTTTAATGAATCTGTCGATACAAAAGTTTGCTGCAAGTACTTATCTCATCAAAATATTATGATGATGCATTATTTTAAAAATATTTGTGTATATCATGCTTTGTTTTATAAAATTTAAAATGTTGATCTTTCATTTTAAGAATTTGCTTGAAATATCAATCCCATGTTTTTTTATCCTTTGTCATTTTTGCAAGTTAACTGGTTTGTATGGGTTTGATAGTGATGAAATCATAATTGCAATTAAAATTACCTTAATATTAAAAAGGTAAATATATAATTTGTGATAGTACTTGCTATGATGGTAACTAATTATTTTTCATCTGAAAGCTAAATACTATTTCAGTTACCATTTCATGCAGTGGCGTAATGGAGAATATTAAGGCCCTCTGCAAAGTTGAGTTTTGGGCCTTAAGTCGGATCTTACAAAGGATTGCAAAACTGTAACATAACATAGGTTTTGGGTCCCCTAGAATCCACTGATATCCCCCCCCCCTGTGATGCATCGTGTTTATGTTACTGTACTTTTCCTTGGAATAATTTTCTATTGAAGATAATCTTTTGTAACCTGTGCATCAAAAGTATACTTTTTAAAGGCTGCTTATTTCCTTAAACATTGTGTATTAAGGAAGTATGCATACCATTACAGTAAACATGGATAGATCTAGGGGGATAGATTTATGGGGTGGAGCCCAGGCTACTTTTTAATTAAAAGGCTGCTGTCAAAAAAAAGTATCATTTTTTAATTTTAAGAAAAATTAATATGAAATAGTCCTGTTTATATATAAACTATTATGGGCTAAATAGCTGGGGGAGAATGAAATTATATATTCATTCTTTTTACTGATTGCAAATTGACTAAATAATAACAATGCAATAATTAAAAAAAAATTGCAGTGTTAAGAATGCAGAAGATGTATTATTTATATATAACTATCTTAAATGCACATTCAAAATACTTTCATATTAGTACTTTCCAAAAAGTTTTATTTATTTTAAGGGATAATTTTTTTATGGTCTCTATTTTTTACCTTGAATTTTGCTGCTGTTTTCCCCCTCCACTTATTACTTAGAAAAATACCTAAACAATATTATCATTAATTATTTTCAAAGTTTATGCTTATACCCCCCCCCCCTTCAATAATGTGTTTATTGCTTGACTAGTTCAAAGTTACAAGATCCATGGTTGAAAGCCATCGTAGCAGCATCTACATAGAATCAAATCAGCCACAATTTTAGGTTCTTAATGTTCATGTTTAAGAAAAATGCCAGCAAAATTTACTTGATTCTAAAAGGCAAGGAAGGGGAAAATCTTTCAATATCATTAAATGAGGTGGATTTGTGAATTGGAAAGTCAGGCATGGTAGAGTTGTTGTCTATTATGGTTCCTATGCATACGATTTTAGCTGGAGAAATGGAATGACCCTCATACCTAGGGTAATCATTCCAGGAGCAACTAATGATATACTCTATATATCATTCTGCCCAGGAACTCCCTCCCACTACAAGAAGACAACCAGCAGTGCTTTGGAAAAATTGAAGTTACCCTATTTGTTCAAATGCTTGTTACTTGACTTTTTTTTTTTTTTTTTTTGATTTTGTATTATTATGGAAAAAACCCTGCACACAATAAAAAAAAGTAATACAAAATCAGATTTTCAAAATTTAAAGTAACTTTTTTTTAACCAAATTTGATGAATTCTCTTTAGAAAAAAAATTGGAAAGATGCTTTGTATAAAAAATGCATAAACCTTATTTAATCTTAAAGAATAATAATAATAAATAAAAAAAAAATAAAAAAAAATTATTTTTAAGTTCTAAAATGTTAAACCAAAAAAAAAAAAAAACACATATGTGGAATTAACTTGGCTATAATTTCTATTGTTATTTTGCTTTTGATCACAGTAAGAAATATAATTGATTGCATATTTTGTTGAAATTGATCAAATGTATTATTGGAGAAATATTAACTGAGTAGAATGTGTGTATGTAAATATACTTAATTCAAATTTTAACAATACCAATAAAAGAGGGGAGATGTATGGCTTAGTTGTCACTTTTTACAAATGTGCTCTTTTCATTTTCAGAGATAAAATGAAAATGTATTTAACCTGAATTTCTCAATCCCCTATTTAATATACCATAAGAACTAAGGTACTTTTCAGTTTTGATGAGTTAATCAATAAAAGTTTTTGTAAGATAAGACATAACTAGTGTAGATGCTTACACTTTTCTTTGTGAACACTCTCTCCTCATCCTAAAGAGGGGCTCCAATAGATGGTTCTCCCACCCACAGGAAAGAGGCCATGGTAGACTAGTGGTTAAGGTCAGTGGTTGATGAGTTTGAGTGGAAATTAGGAAAGGGGGATGCCAGCACAGGTGTTATCCTCATCACTTCAAAGTTACAAGGCCCGTTGCCAAAAGCCCTTGTGTGGCTGAATAAGGTGACGTTTTTATTAGCTCACTCACCCATAGGAAGTGCGAGGTTACTGACCAAAGGGGACAGAAGGAATTTTAGCGGCTTAGAAGCAGGAGAACAAGTTTTGACATTGTGTTGACTGTATGCTCTTTGAGTGTAACTGCATTATATTGCGAGTTTATACAGGTCACTGAGAAGTTGTTCTGCTTTGGAGTCTTATGAATTTATTCTGATGTAGAATGACTACTTATGACCACAATAAAAGTATACAAATGGAATAAAAAAGTAATTAAGGAATCAAAATGTTAAAATGAGTTCATGGAATTGTATAAAGAAGGTCTTGAGGTATTGGATTATGGTTATTATATGTTTTATATATTTGCTGGCTTATATTTATAATTGTTATAAAACTACTGAATGAGTTAAAAATTTAAGTCTTGTATTTAAAGTGATTAATTTTAGAAATATATATAATACATACAAGTGTTGATTAATTTGAATTTTAATGTTGAAATGTCAGGACTCAATAATTTATTTTGAAGAAAGTTGCAAAAATAATAGCTTGTAACTATTCCATTTAATACTAAAAAATATGCTATTCTCATTGATTTTATCTTGAAATCTATGTATGAGCAGATTTCAATATTAAAATTAACCATACCAAAGGTATAAAGATTCTTCCTAATTGTATGTTTTATTTGTGTTTAATTTGTATATGTGTGAAATAATAAACATTTTTTACTCATCATTTTTCAGAAATTTGCTAAATTAAAAATGTACATTTTTTAACTATTTAATTTATTGTTTATTACGTCTAATCACTTGTATAATTTTATTTTTAAAAGATTTAAGTTTTATCCTAAGAAATTTTTTTCACTTTGTTGGCTATTCTATCCTTGTTGTATGTTTTTTTAAATTTATCCTACATACTTTGAGCTTGCATGTTTTCATGCATAAATATTAAATAATGATAAAATAGCTCTTTTTAATCTTTTCTCTTGTACTGGTAAATGCTATTTTAATGTTTAGGAAAAGTAAAAAATCTCTCTCCTTATATATATATACTAGCCGTTACCCGCCTGCTTCGCTGGGTATTTCATGATGTTTTATAAATTTTTACTGCTTATATATATGTATAAATTATTGATATCTAAGTCCTAGCATTAAGAATTCAATTGTATTGAAAAATAAACTTATACTTCTAACTGTTGCCTGTTGATAAAAAAAAAGGGGCAGAACTCATCTAATTTGTATTTTCTAAAAATCTCTAAAATTGAAGTATAAAATCATGTTTGCACTTTCGTAGCCCTATAACCAAGTGGATTCCCGCAAAACCCATTTTAGGTGGATCTCTACTCTGTAAAATGAACATGCAAGCCAAATTTCAAGTCTAAATCTAACAGAAAAAAGCAAAAGTTTTACTATAAATATCCCCGTAATCCCGTTGAGAGCCGTTTTCCAAAATAACCACTCTTAGCGGATTTCAATTCAACAAAAGAAAAATGCAAACGAAATTTCATTATTATAGTCCTTGTAGCTCAAAAAAAGGAATTTTATTCTGTCAATACGTCCCAGTAACCCCCTACACCCCCCCAGAACTTGAATTTGCTTAAAATACATTCTTAGTGGATCTCAATTCAACAAAAGAAACATGCTTAACAAATTTCAAGTATATGGGTCTAACAATTAAAAACAGGAATTTTTTCTGTAACTCCTCTTTACCCCTCGCAACCATCCTTTTGGGTCAATTTTCGTTTTACTCTTTGTTAGAGGAACTCTATTCCATGAAAGGAACATGCATACCAATTTTCAAGCAGGTAGATCAAATAGTTTAAAAATGGAAATATTTATCGACTACACCTCTTAATCTCCCAAAATTAAACTTGGTAGTTGATATTCGCGAAACCCATTTTGCAGTGGTTCTCTGCTTTATGAAAGGAATCTGCTTATGAAATTTCAAGACTGTACGTCTAATAGTTTAAAAATGGGGATAATTATCTATAACGCCCTTTGAGCCCCCCCACTTGGGGGTCTATTTTCACAAAACCCATTTTGTAGGGGAACTGTACTCTATGAAAGGAATCTGCTTACCAAATTTGAAGACTGTGCGTCTAATAGATTAAAAATGGAGTAAATTATTTATAATGCCCCTTGAGCCCCCGCAATGTTACCTGGGGTCGATTTTCACAAAACACATTATATATTGGATCCTTACTCCATGAAAGAATTCTGCTTATCATATTTAAAGACTGTACTTCTAATAGTTTAAAAATGGAAGTAATTATCTATAACGCCCCTTAAGCCCTGCAACGCCACTTGGGGTCAATTTTCCCCAAACCCGTTTTGTAGTGGATATTTACTCCATGAAAGAAACATTCCTACCAATTTTCAAGCAGGTAGGTCAAGTAGTTTAAAAACGAAAATATTTATCTATTACGCCACTTAATCCCCCGCAACGCCAGTTAGAGGTCTGTTTTCACAAAACCATCTTATAGCTGATCTCTACTCTATGAAAGAAATCTATTTATCAAATATAAAGACTGTGCGTCTAATAGTTTAAAAATGGAAATAATTATCTATAACGCCCTTAAGACCCACAACGCCACTTAGGGGCAATTTTCATGAAACCCATTTTGTAGCGTATCTCTGCCCTATGAGAGGAATCTGCTTACTAAGTTTCAAGACTGTACGTCTAATAACTTAAAAATCGGAATTTATAACGCCCCTTAAACCCCCGCCCCCGCAACACCCCTTGGGGGTCAAATTTCCCAAAATCCATTTTGTAGCGGATATTTACTCCATGAAAGAAACTTACCTACCAATTTTCAAGCAGGTAGTTGAAGTAGTTTAAAAACGGATATATTTATCTATTACACCCCTTAATCCCCCGCAACACTACTTAGAAGTCTGTTTTCACAAAACCCGTTTTGTAACTGATCATTATTCTACGAAAGGAGTCTATTTATCAAATTTAAAGACAGTGTGTCAAATAGTTTAAAAATGGAAATAATTATCTATAACGCCCCCTAAGCCCCTGCAACGCCACTTGGGAGTCGATTTTGACCAAACTCATTTTGTAGCGGATCTCTACTTTATGAAAGGAATCTCCTTACCCAATTTCAAAATTGTACATTGAGTAGTTTAAACATGGAAACAATTATTTATAACGCCCCTTAACCCCCCATAACGCCCCTTGCGTTTCGAATTTCGGAAAATCCGTTCTTAGCTGAAGGAAAGCTCTATGAAAGGAACATGTCTACCAAATTTCAAGTCTGTAGGTTGAATAGTTCCAGAGATATCGTGATTAGTCAGTCAGTCGCTTTTCTCCTTTATATATATAGATATATATATGTAGTAAAAACAAATGATAACTTTTTTATCTATTCTGCCATGACTGTTGATTTGATGAAACAATGGTACTTATTATATCTGTTATTGTTCATGGAATTGGATAATTTTCTATCTGTAATTATTTACTTGTTTGATGCATTAAGTATAAAATGCTTCTAAATTGAAAAATTTTATATATTTAAATATCTATTAAATTGAAAGATTGAGTTTGTAAGTCACCCAATCTCAATATTTCTTATGGTGAAAAATTTTTTGCTATTGTTTTACTCATTTATGTTAAAGAAATGAGCAAAACAATTTAAAAAAAATTTACCTTGTTCTGACATTTAATGGATCATACATTTTAATTATATATTAACTTTTTCCTAATTTATATAATTTTGCTTAAGATAGTATTACTGCCTTAATTTAAGGGTTATTGTATGCTATATACATTAATGGGTTATAATTTTCATGATTTTATTTATTCTCATATTTATATAAGCTATTTTTGGTTGTAATATTATTTAGTATATTTAAATGAAATTTCAAATAAAGTTTTGTCTAAAATTTTAATTAAGGCTGTTCAACATTAGTTTTTTTTTTTGTTGAAAAAAAGACAAATTTTAAAATATTTAAATTTCAAAAAAAAAAAAAAAATTACAGTTAACATGAAAAATATGAAAATTACACTATTTGTCTGATTAAACAATTTCATTGTGTCTCTAAACAGTATATGTAATGAATTTGATGTTAAACTTAGAACATACATATTTTCTCTTTTACCTTATGTTTGTCTAAACTGTTTAATACTTTTATTCAACCTGATTGGGATCTATATATTCCCGTGAGAATTAAGATTTCTTAAATATAATTGCATTTAATAGTTAATAGTTTTCTAACAGTGTTGAGTTAAATAAATTTTGTTTATTGATAGTAATTGTAATATATCAAGCTCACATAAGAGAATTTTCTTATTTAAATGTTTCTTATTAAATGTTATATAAAACTAATGTGTTATAGTTTTATATAACATTTATGGGTTATGAAAATTTTCATCTTTATTTTACATTGTAGATGTGATTTAATTTTTACTTGTAATTCAGGGCATTTGATGTAAAAATACAATTTTTGCCCCCTTAAAATATAAAATTACTGACTGTTTTAATAACAAGAAATGCTATTATTTTAAAGAAATGTAATGCAATACAAATTTCCTTGTATTATTTATTTGGTTTTCTTCATTCATATTTTTCTATGTATTAAGAAAATAAAACAAATGTTATAATTTTTTCTTTTATATTGAATCTTTTTAAAAATTTCTATTTCAGATATCTGTTGTAGAGCAGACAATGCTGAAGTTGAATTAGTTAGTTTAATAGAAGAGCACATTCCACATTATAAGCTTAGAGCTGATACTTTAACAGAATTTGGTGGTAAGTTTAACAATTGTTGTTTAGAATGTTTTCCAAGTGTAATATTTAATTTTCAGTTTATCTCTTTACATTACAAAAAAAAAAAGAGTTTTGAGATAGATTTTCTTTTTTGTAATGCATAGTTACTAGAAAAAGTTCATATGTTAAGTTGAAAAATGTTTTAAAGAGGGTAAAAATTTATTTGTCCATTGTATATAAAACCCTTCAAATAATGAAAAAATTCTAGTTTAATATTTTTTTCTTTAATCAACATTTCTTAGAAAAATATTTTGTCTGATTATTTGAAATTGTTTTTCTCAGTGGAATAGAAAAGGATACTATGGCATCTGTATTATATTCATACAAATATGTGTATTCAAAGTAATTTTTCTGAACAAATAAAATGCTGCAGAGTTCTTAGAAGTTTAAAAAATGGTGATAAATGTTGAATATCTGATTGAATCTTATTTTGAGATGCCCCTGACAACAAATATCTTTGTCAAAAATGGCGACATGTTAACCAAATTTTATTATTTTTGGTATTGACCAATTATAATTTTTGGTATTGATTGTTTCACAATGGGAAATTAAATCTTTTTTCTTTGCATCCAGAGGAACTCAGTGTCTGACATCTGTTTTAATCATTTTTCTGTAAGCTGAAATTTTTGTTCAAAAGAAGGAAAAAAATAAGTCCCTTGCTCTGCATAAAAAAAACACCCCCCCCCCCCCTCCTAAACTAACAGAAAGAAGGATAAGATTTATAATGTTAAATATGTTTTACAGTGGTAAAACAATGGACAAATATTCCATTTTGTTTCTTTTTAAAGCTAAACTGAAGTTGTCAGAAAAGAGAAAATTTGCACAATACTCTTTCGATGTTTTTCCCTTTATTTTGGTCCTTTCATCCATTTCTTTTGCGAAATTTGACTTTTACTTTGTTTTGTTGTTCTTTATATCAGTTACAGTTCCATCTTGTGTCATGTTGCAACAATTTGAAATTTAAAAATCTTGCTTTGGCTAGTAATTTTAATACTTGTCACTAAAGTGTGCACCCAAATGAAATTTTACACATCTCTCACAAAAATCAAAATCTCATTCTATGAAAGGTTAAATATTAAAAGGTTTCTCCCATGTATAATTTACATATATATCATGCATGATGATGTCATAAGATAATATTGAATATTGCATGATGCAATGTTTTTAACATTAATAATATCTTTTAATCACATTGATTCATTAATAAATTATTTTTGCAAAGATAAAAATTGATTATGATTTAAAATTCAAGTGGGCAAGTAGATAGGTCTGGTTTATAAACTTAACCTAAAATGGATCCAGAATTCATAATTCTCGCTTATACTCAATAAAAGTTTGTTTGACTTAATTTTTTTACTGAATGAATTTTGATAGTGTGTTATTTTTATTTCTTAGGCTACGAAAACGAAGATTGGTATATCCGAACTCCTGTTTTAAGTCCAGATACAGATATTCCTCTTAGTCCTGAAGTTGTTGAAGAAACTCTTAAATATTTCGGTAACCATGATTTACAGAATTTTTATATGTTTCTTTACTTTACTTCTTGGGTATTAAATTTCTTTGAACAGTATCTGATGAACATACTAACTTCTTTAAATGATTTGTTTTATAATATAATGGGAGAGTAATTTTTGTAATTATTTATAATATTGGCTTTTCAGAATTTATATACAGAAACATACAAGATTCATTAAAAATGATACTTCAAAATCCTAAATTTCCTTTGAGATATTAAATTGTATTAAAAATTGTGTATTTATGTTTTGTATACCGTTGACCAGTTTTGCCAAATAGCTTTCCACTAGTGGCTGCGTAACAGAGCATTTTTCAACGTCTTTTCATTGTACAAATTGGTCGACAGTATAACATGCAAGTACCAAATATTATTTTAAATTTGAAATAAGGCAATGCTCTATGAAAGTATTGATTTGTATACCTGTTTATACTTGTCTTGCTAAATCTATCATAGTAATAAGATGCTGACCAATATGTATTTTTAATTTTGAGCAATTATTCTTTTATAAAAAAGGAAATTTGTTGCGATTTGTACAAAGAAGAGGAAAATAATTCATACTGAAATAATAAATTTTTCTTGATGTAGTTGTACTCGTAATGATGCTAGTATTGTTTCAATATATTTGCCATGTTTTTTATATAAGTTGATTAACATTTGCTTCTGAAATGATGACTATAAACTTTTGTGTAATTGATGCAATTACAGCATTTTATTTTTGATTTTAATTTTTCAGTATTTTCCTACATTTATAACATGTACAACTATTGTTAAAACTTTAGTCTTCTGTTAGAAAAATTGTGATATTTATCAAAAAAAAGAGACCACAGTTTATTGACTGCTTTTACGAGTTGCTGCCAATACGAACATTGGTGATATTTTCCAATAAGATACATATTCATTCCAAAGACAATGATGGAACAGAATTTGTTGTGTTCTTAATATGCTGCCTTGTTTGGCATCATGATACGTACAACTAATGAATACCTTGTTAAACAAATTTACTAGTTAATAATTTATATTTTCCTTCTAAAATTTTTCACTAATGATTTTTAATGAATCACCTAACTGAAAAATAATCCTTGGAAAAAATTATCTTGAATCGTAACCATAAAAGACAAACATTAAATTTTTAATTTTGATACATTGCTGTTTTTCATTTCGTCAGTTTTATGTGCTGATCGTCTCAGCCAGATGACAAAGACGTATAATGACATTGATGCAGTAACTCGCTTATTGGAAGAAGTAAGTATATTAATTTTTTAAAACAGTTTGTATATTATGGTATTTTGCTTATGTTAAAAACATTTAAAGTTAAATTTCAAAATTACATTTAAAATCGGTAACACATGAGTATCAGGCAAAACATTGAGTAAAAATGCCTTTTCCCTTATAAATATGATTTTTTATGGCAATATTTTTTATGTAAATAAAATATATTTTAATTATTTATATAATACATGTGGTTTTTAATTTAATTAAAAAAAGCGAATGAAACTATAGGATTAATAATTATAAAACAGGCTGATTGTATGTAACTTGCTAGAATTGCAGACTGTGTTTTAATTATTAAAAAGTGTTTTATATATGGTTAAAATTTGGTTTTTAACCATACATAAAATACAATTTAGCTTAGTTTTTCTATTTACATTTCTGTTATTAAATATTTTTTATTAATCTGTATAATTTAGTAATTCATGAAATTTGTTTTTTATTAACATTTTAATTTCTTCCAAACTTTTTTTTTAAATGTTTCACATAGATTTGGTTGCCAATTTTCCAACATCAATTATAGTAGTATGTTGGAAAAAATAACTTGTAAAAGAAGTATAAAACATTATATCACATATAAGATATTTTATTCATATTTTAACTGTATTGTTTTTCCTATTGTAACAAATTTCTCAAGAAAATTAATTTCTAATTTGAAGTTTTTGAGAAGAATTTTTTGTCAAAAGAAGCAAAGTATTTAGAATAATCTCACTTCTCTCTGGATATCTAAATTTGCTTTAGTACTAAAAAAAATTATGATCAATGCTATTTTTATTTATATTATGAAAGTAAGACAATGTAGCGTATAAAATTTTCAAATAGGCTTCTCAGCTAATTCAATTTCTTCTCGAAAAATTATTACTTTAGACAGTTTTGCTTGAAAATTCTGTATAATCTCCACAGTTTATGAAAGTAAGAGACTTCTATAAGTTTTCCTTGTGAGAATTGAATAAATCATCCAGAGACTTAATTTAAGTTTGATGTATTCCTTTGATTAATTCTGGATCTCTTTATTAAGATGTTACAAAGAACTACAACTCATGTTATTAACCACTTGCGCTGGCAAAAAAATTCTCTGATGCATGTACCAGAACGGTCGTTTCTGTTTCTGTAACAATCGCATGATGACGTGCATGCCATGTCATGGGCGAATCTGTGACAAAAGCATTACGACGTGCATGGCATGTCTTTCCAGCGCAAGTGGTTAAAGTTTGACTCCATTTAGTTGACAAAAGTATTAAATAATTTTGCTGTGCGTGTGAATTCATAAGTATTTTATTAAGCTCTGGTGGAAACCTGTTTGTTGCTATAATATAGTTAGCTCATTGAACTCTTCCAATATCTTGTCACATTTTTAAAGAATATAAACCATCTTAATATTTTTCATGCAGAATATTATATTATATATTTGAAATATTTTAAACAATATATTTGTATATGTAGCTAACTTTCTAATGATCTCAAAAACAACAACACACATTTCTTACACATTTTATGTTTAGTATTAGTTTACCATTTTATAACTCTTAACATTATACTTATGGAAACTGCATATGTCTCTTTAAAATTCTTTTGTAGTATGAAAAATTTAAAAACAGGGATCTACACACAATACAATCCTTGAACTTGTAATAACTCATTTGCTATTTTGGAGATTTTTTGTGGGAATGTGTGTAAACAAAAGCTAAATTTGCTATTGTGGATGACCATGGAGAAATATATTTTCTTTCGATGTACCTGTCATGCAGATGCCTGAAATGTCCTAATCATTGAACTCGTTAAATTCTTTATGAACATAGCAATCAGAATATATTATAATTTCACAATCACTACTTTCAGAAACTGTCTGTAATATTTTACATCATTTCTGCTATTTCAAGTTCAGTTGAACATTTTCGACTCTGAAAATTTTGTCTGCAAGATCTAATTGTCCATTAAAAACTGGACTGTAAATTCAAATACCCAATGCTCTAGCAAAAATAAAACTCCCGTGCTTATTATAAACAGATACCACATGTTTATAAGAACTGTCATTGAGCAGTAGGTCAAATCTACGTGTATCTAAAATCTTATGGACTTGCAATGTCATCCTGTGACCAAAAGTTTTAGAATTTTATACTTTCCTAGTCAGACACACAATTGTGTGACTGCCGAGGGTGAAAGAGAAAACATTCTGCCATGCTTGCTGGCACATATGTGACGGTAAGTGCAAAGGGTTAACAACTATTAATTTTGAATTTTTTTTTTACTTCAGTTATGTATTAAAGGATACAATTCATTTTAATAATTACAGGAAAAAAAGTGTAGCCTCTTAAAGTTATTAAAAAAACATTGTATTTTGTTTTGAAATCCATCAATTTAAATAACACAAGTTTATTCTGTTAGCATTATAGTGAATAAATAAAACATAAGGGTATTTTTCTTCTACAGATAATTTACTTTGATCTTCAGACAGTATTGCAGTTGCATTTATGTGGTGTAACTACAAGTTTATTTTTTTCATTTGAGCACAAGTTCATTCAATACTATAGTGCAGCGATTCTTTTAACTTTTGATTACCACGCCCTACTTTTTATGTATCTGCAGACCCCCAAGATTTTGAACATCCCTCCCCAACTTAATATTCTAGATCAAAATATAATAAGTTCTAGCAGAGTTTTTTCATTGGGTTTTTCCATTTTCATTTAGTGATCTTGTCTAGTGTGGCATATCTTTCAATTTTTCCATGCAGCCTTTCAGAGTCTGTAAAAGAATGAAATCTCAT
The DNA here is from genome assembly GCA_019973975.1 of Trichonephila clavata. Taxonomy (NCBI): domain Eukaryota; kingdom Metazoa; phylum Arthropoda; class Arachnida; order Araneae; family Nephilidae; genus Trichonephila; species Trichonephila clavata. The sequence goes on from BMAO01005310.1 coordinate 84,610, forward strand.
TGTTGCATGAGAGACTCCTTAGACCCCCAGGGGTCTGCAGACCACAGTTAAAGTACCGCTGCTATAGTAGAAAGATGATTAATATCTTTATATCTAAAAATCTTTCTAATGCTCCTCCAATTCTGAAATATCTTATAACAATGGAAAGTTGAGACACTTTTTCAATGTTATTCATTTCATTGAGCATTATTGGCATGAAAAAATTCAGACTCAGTATTTTTTAGATTCATTTTGCGCATTATCAAAAATTGTCTTTGAAAAGGACATTCTTTTTTGGCTGAAAGACATGACTGCATCAGTTACATATTTCATTATTTCTTTGTTATTTATGTTTGTGTTGCAAAACAGCTGATTTAAACTGCTCATTAAACTAAAAATCAGATTCCCATAACTTTCAACTTCAGTATAGTAAATGAATGTCCTTGAGTTTTTTCATACCAAATTTTGCATTGTAATTATCATGTGGAAATTATGTTTATTAAAATAAGGGTTATTTCCCATGCTTCTTGATGTAGTTTTATGTAGGAACTCTTAAAATTTTTTGTTGTCAAGATCATTTCATGAAAATTTAAAGTTTTAAACATGATTGTCAAAAGTTGATTTTAGAGGCAACACAAATATTTCTTTGGAGATGTTAACTTCATCCACAACTGTGCATATTCCAGTGTAATATTGGCTTGAAGACTAAGATTATTAACAAAGTTTTCCATGCGTACACTAATTGACTGTATGCACTTAATATTAATTTTTAGCGTAATTGTGAATTATCAGATAATTTTAAAGCTGTAGAGTCAATAATAGTGGTAGTGAATAGCAAGTAAACAGGTTTTTAATGACTAATCCTTAGAATGAATCCATTTTTTCAATACAGCATGTAGCTCAGCATGAAAAAAAAAAAAACATGTAAGCAAAGGTATTGAAGCAATAAGTCTGAGATAGTTTTTCTAATTAGAGAAATTATTTTTCATCTTTTTTTTATTGGTTAATTTTTTTAGTTTAACATTGTTATATAAAATTAAATATTTTTTTAGACTAACTTGGAGAATGCACCAGTGCTTCCAATTTTTTCCTGTTAATATACTGAGTTACACTAAAAAATTAAGTTTTGTAAGTAAAGTTTGTCAACAATGTATTTTTTCCTTCCTTTTTTTTTAAATATCAATTTATTTCACAGAAAGAACGTGATCTAGAACTTGCTGCTCGTATTGGACAGTCTTTATTGGATCAAAATAAAGATTTACGTGTTAGAAATGATCAATTGGAACTAGAACTAAGTACTTCAAATGAAGTAGTATGTATTATTATTATTTTTTTTTTATAAATTTATATTTTTCTCCCTAATATTTCTTTGATCATAATGTTTTTTCTCAATATGTTTAATAATTTTTTTTACATGTCTTGAAAATTTATGATAATTTGACATTTTCAATTTATAAATGTTATTTATTTTTGCTGGGACTTCTGATGCACATATTTTTTTGTATATTGAATGAGATTTTTAAACGAAAAGCATTGTTTTGTTGATAAAAGTGTAAAACAATACTTGTGTATTAAAATATGAGAAAAATCAGTATAGATGTATGAAATCAGTTATATTTAACTGCTACTAAAATTGCAAAATATAAAAGCTATTGAATTTGAGAGATATAATGTTCAGCCTCTTATAAAATTATCCAAAGTTGAATAGTTAGTAATTCTAAAATATGGATTAAAACAGGTGCTTTTAACATCACTTATTATTTCTTAGAGAAATATTAGTTTTCAGATTATTTTAATTTTGTAAAGTTTTATGTATATGAAGCTGTAGATGCTCAAAAATTATTTTTTTTAGTGTTAAATGCTAACAAAAATTTTAAATAGTAAAAGTAATAGCTTGAGTTTTTACTGTCATTTAATTTTTCTATAAATATATTATAAATAATTGTTAACATATATTTTTAATTTTTTAAAAGGATTTTAAAATATTCATTTTTAAAAAAAAATTTGTTCTGTAATTTCTTCTTTTTTTAGATAACTCAATTGAAGCATGACTTATCTGTGAAAAATGGCTTACTGCAAATATATACCCAGGACCTGGATACCGATTCTGAAACCGGTTCACCCATGTAAGTCCCTCCCCTTTTGCTCATGCATTTTAAATTAACAATATCATATTGTACAAATGTAGTACTGCTTTTATATTTTATCAAAAAGTTAAAAACATATAACTAAATTTAAGTTCAAAGTTTACTTCCTAGAAAAAATAGAAAATGAATCTAAATCTCATTTTAAATATTTTATTAAAAACTAATTTGTAAAAAATATACTATCTCTAGCAGAGAGAGAGGATTTTCGGTTAGCTGGGATACTCTCAACAAAAAAATTAGTTGTTTGCAAGAAGAGAATACACAGCTTCGATCTGAAGTAAGACTTTTCATTTGAAATTATTTTATGTACTGTTTATTGTATTTTTTTGTCATAGTTTCATCATGTTTATTTATTTAATGTGAGAAATTTATTTTAGGCTGTGTGTCGCTCGGCAGATATTGAAGAAGAAGAAAAGAAAGAAATGCAGCTTATAACAGATGTTGTGAGGCAGCTGAGTAAGTTGAAACAAATTAAAATTCAAAGTTTGTATATAACGAATTATGCTATCTTTTTAATGAAGTTTCTAACTTAAAATTCCTTATACTAATTTTTGTTAAATTTTAGCTGAAGCAAATAAACAATTAACAATCTTACAAGAAGAAGTGGGTAGGAAAAGTGAAGACAGTATTAGGCAGCAAGAGGAAATTACACAACTCCTCTCCCAAATTGTTGACCTGCAACGAAAACTTAGAGATGTAAGATATATATATGTTATAACTAATGTTTGATTGATTGTTGAAATTAAATAGTTTAGAATATTAAATTAAAATTTTTGTTAAGTAACTTTAATTATAATTTTAACAAACTGTAATGCTTTTAAAATGTGTAAAAATGATTAAATTATTTTAAACCCTTGAATGAGAAACAGGAAGAAAAAGCTGTATTTCCCTTTCTATTTTGAAATGTGTTTTTTTTTTTTGCTAATAAATCAATGATTTTGAATCCAGTTTTCTACAAAAATATGTGAGAAATCAGGTTAAATCATATTCAATCTCAAAATTTTTACCATGTAGCTTAGTGATTTAAATATTTATCCTTCTTGTAACTTGGCATTTAGAATTTTGTGATCTTTTCACATAGCCTGCAATATTTTATAGCATAATAATTGTGTAATAGAGTGTATTACAATGACTAGCATCTTCTGGAAGCAAATAAAATGTTAAAGTTTGGGTATTACAAAAATACTGCTATACAAATCACAACCCATAATACAGCAATTCTGATCAATCATTAAATTTGCTTGACTGACTAAGACCAATCTGTAGAATTTTCAGATCAAACAGTTATTTGTATTTACTTCCAGTTGCAGTTGTCATAATGGCTAACAGTTTTGCAGCTATAAAAATTTAAATATCTAGTGAAATATTCAAAACTCTAGTAGCAAATATGTGTGGTAATTCAGATCCACAATTCTTGTTTGGAATAATCATTTACTATCAATCTTAATGCAATATCAATTCAACACAGTTAATTCCTTTTATTATGATTATGATAGTTGAGTGCTTGAGTAAGATTGTAAGCTTGTGCTTGGCATCGTTTCAATTAAACCAAATATTCTAGTTCTGATTCCTTTAAGGACCTACTATATAGTGGAATTTTGAGTTTAACCCCTTTGAGTTGAACATCACGTATATGTGCCATCATGAAGCACTCAGTTCCTGAACAGCGCACACTTGTATGTGCGCCAGTGCATTTCTTTTTCCAGTGCTGAGCGTCGCATCCCCGTGCCACTGGCTCGGAATGTTTCAAAGTTCAGTTTTTTTAGCAATAGATGGCATTACATGTTCATAAGATTTGAGATACTTGTAGATCTGACCTTCTACTTCAGGGGTGTCAAACTCGCACCCCGGTCAATATATTGGCACATAATATATAATAAAATATCAAAATTTCTCCCTAAATAGGAAAAATAGTAGCAGAAGAAAAGAGATGTAAAGTGTCAGAACGTACATATTTTTTCTTGTTCTTTCATATATGTTTGTTATAATATATAATTCGAAATAAACCTACGTTTCTCTGAATATTGATTTTCTTTGTGGCCCAACTTAAGTTGAATCTTTTTTATTTGATCCAAGTCAGTCTTTGAGTTTGACCCACCCTTGTTTACTTGAAATGAGAGAAATATTGCTCACATGCGTGTGGATTTTGATTTATAAACATTACAGGAATTGAATGTTTCTGAATTGAATGCTTTATGACTGCTCTTGAAATGAACACGTGGTTTTTGTTTATTGTGAAGATGGGAGTTTTATTTCTGCTAGAGCATTTGATTTGGTTGCTGGATGCAGTCTGGTTTTTAATGGATAATTGAATCTGGCAGACAAAATTTTTCTTTTCACTTTTAAAAGGTCAAAGTATCTAAAATGTTTAACTGAACTTGTGGAATAGCAGATGAGGCAAAATTGATTCTGAATAAGAATCTGAGAGCAGTGCTAATGACAAATAGTATATTCTGATTTTGTTCATATCGTAGCAAATTTTATGATAATATTTCAGATATCTGTATGTCGATTGCATCGACAGAAAATAATTCTCTATGAGGCTCAACAATAGGAAATTTAATTTTGATTTGTTCACATTCCCACAAAAAGATTCCAAAATAGTAAATTTTTTATTATGAGTGCAAGAATTATAATATAGGACTCAGTGTAGACTCCTGTTTAAAAATGTTTCATGCTAAAAGGAATTTTAAGAAACATATTTAGTTTACAAATGTATTATGTGTTAAGAGTCATTTTATAATAAATAAATACTGACAGTAAAATTTAAAAAAATTTTACTTAAACAAAAAGTAACTTAAATAAATGGAGTATGTAAATAAGAAATGGAGAAAGCATATGTTAATTGTGTACCCTACAGAACTATATTAAATAACATGTTATTTAATTATAGCCATGTTATTTTATAGCCTAGAAGCAACCATATTAATTAGCATAAGTACAAAGTGAAGTACTGTTTTTGCAGTTCCACAATGTTTCCTGTTTTTCTAAAACTCGATCATTCTGGAACTTATGTTTTAGTCTATTTTGGAAAATACTCCTCTACATTTTCTTTAGAAGGAAGATTCCAAATTGGGGTAATGATTTTTCAGAATAAAGTACAAAAATAGTATGGAATTAGAAACAATGTTATATCCCTGCATGTGGGATTAAGATTTTGTGTTTGAACATGCACGGAAATGGCTTAGTATTGGTATATCGCAGCATTTGGCTATTTTTTTTATTGAACAATATTGGTTCATGGCATAATATCAAAATGATATGTATAAAACTTTCATAGAAACCTGTACATTGTGAAATTTATTTAAGAAAGAACCTACAATCAATATTTAATTGTTTAAATGCTAGATTAGTCTGATCAAATGGAGATGTACATACAACGGCTTGAGACAAAAACTCGAATTATTTACTCGAATCTAGCTGCACATTTTTTCCGATATTAAAGCTACTGAAAATCAGTTGCAGCTTAGAATCGAATTTTAAAAAAAATGCATTGGATGAGGCAATTAGAACAATTGCAGGTTCTAAACTATTTTGCACTATTTTTCATTTTCTACTCATACTTGTTGAGAATTTGGAGTGCAGCTTAGATAGGAGTAAATATGGTAATTTAATCATCTTTTGACTGAACTATTGAAGAAATATTGGAGAAGTAATTTAATGCAATTTAATGCTTGACTCAGTGACCATTGTTGTTTACTGACACCAGCATGTAATTGTTTAAATCAGGGGTGGGCAGACTTTTCCAGAGTGCGGAGTACTTCTGATATTTTCAAGGAGTTGCGGTCCATCCAGTTTCAATGGCGCACCCAAAGGCGGGGGAGGGGTCCACGGGTCCGGACTCTCCCTCTAATAACCCTTCATTTTCTTCCGATTCATTATAGTCCCATGTATATAGAATGTAATATATGATTAAGTATTTGATATTAGTAATTTTTTTATTTATTAATGTTAATTATTTATTAAGTAATTATTTATTATTTTTTTGTTCATGACAATCGAAAAAATAAAAAAAAAAATATGTTTGGTTGCGTATTGGGGTATGATATGATAACCCTCGACCCCCTTCCTTTAAAAAATTCTTGTGTACGCTACTGCTCAATGTCGTAGGTGTGGTGAGGTAAGGAAAAGAGGTTATTATTATAACTTAATAATAAGTACGGAATATGTACTTGCCTACAAAACTAAAATAAAAAAACAACACTTTTAAAACCGCGTTTAAAGCAAAACGCGATACAAACTTAATAATAATAACCCCAAATATAATTATATCAAATGATACATTTATTATGAAACAATTCAAAATACATTAAAGAGATAAAATATTTTTATCTTAGTCAGTTTTTGTAGTTATAGTCAGTAGAAGCCTTAGTCTGCGTACTGTCAGCCAATCTTTAATTTTTAGTATATAATTATTAACTAGTAAAATTTTTAGGCTATTATTAACTAGTAAAATTCCACCGGTCGATCGCGATCGACGTAATGCCCACCCGGGTTTAAATAGTATAGGTGCACTTTATATACTAGATTTTACAATATCCATTATATGCGCATGCCTTACGACTAAGCAGTTCAGCTGGAGTAAAATTGCTATGTCTGCACAACTCTACTAAATAGTTTGGCCTAAGAAAAAAATATGTTGACTGTATGTTCTTCCCACTTAAGATGTTACCACTATAACACATTCTTGCTTGTGTACTGATATTTTTATTATTACAGATAACTGCTGACAATGAATGTTTAATGAGTAAGTTAGAAATAGCTGAAGAATGCCAGCATGAACTCTCAGAAGAGCTTATAGATATGAAGGAAAAATATGGAGAGCTTATGGCAGCATTTCAAGAACTTCAAGCTGAAGCTAAACAAGCTCAAAGAAATCGTTTGCCTAGTGCAAATACATGGCAAAATTTTGGAATGTACAGCCCATATATTAATCCTGATTCTCTTGCTAATGAATTGGAGCAATCTTTGGGTGGAAGAGACAGTGATGGATATTCATCTGATGAAAGGCCGTATGTAATTACTAAAAATAATTTGAATTTATATATATATTTCCCAATGCATTAGTTTTTATAAAATGTTTTTCCTCTACTCATGGAAATACCTACTGATATTTTTATAGTGTTGTATAGTGATAAATTATTATTCTGTTCTTTCTAATTTTCTGTGAACTCGAGTTTCTTTTTTAATTTTGTATTGAGCATAGTTATCAAAAGTATTTGCAATCTTATTGAACCAAGCATTTCTTATATATATTTTTTGTGTGCACTACTGGTTAGTAGCGTATAATTTTTTTTCTTTTTTTCCCTGGTGTTTGGAAAACTGCACTAAAATTTCTCACAAGGAAAAGCTATTAAAAACTTTCTCAAGATATTATATAATTCAGAATAAATAATAGAATTATCTTTTTAAAACCACAAATGCCGACATTAGTTTCTAAACTTTACTTCAGTGTCTTTGTTTGTGTCTACTCCTATCGATTCCTCTCGTAATCTGACATCCTTTTTTCTATGGGACCATATGAATCCATTGCCTACTGAGGTATCACCATAGTCAAAACATTTTCAAATCTAGTTTTGAAATCTGAATAAAGGGCATTTAAATGTTGAATGTAGGTTAAAACATCATTTTTCTGGCAAATTGTCTGTGGCCAATATAGAATTGTAATAATTTCTGCTTGATCAAATTTTTGTGTAAAATTAAAGTCTTGATCTGGTTTAATGAGAGCCACTATCATAGACCCATATTTATACCTCATAGACTCCCAAATTATTTTTCTGCTGACATGAACCCCTTGCAGGTCGTCATAGACCCCTGAGGGTCGATATAGACCACTTTAGAAATCATTGGCTTAAACTCTTGTGATTTTAAGTTTAAAATAAGTCACTTATGAATTTTCATGCTATAAAGGCTGTTGAATTGGCTTATTTGCTTAGATTTGATTTATTAGCTGCTTTCAGGGTATATTATCTATATTGTAGAATATTTTGTTTATTTATACATGAATTCTTATCTTATTTATATTTTTAATCAAATTTCTATTTTTGTCATATGTAGGTCTCACAGCCGTAAAGTCTTTAATACTGTTCGGTATGCTAATCATGGTGTACCAGCACGTCATCGCTTTAATTCTTCCCATTCACATTATACAATGAGTGGGGCTGGAAATCGTCCAAGTTTAACATCTACTTGTTTCTCATCCCTCAGTCAACTATCATCTTTGTCATCAGGATTCAATGATCTAGCTTCAGATTGTGAATCAGCTTATGCTGAAAGTTATAGTACTGATGATGAAAATCCTGATACGTAAGTGGTTTTTAAAATGTATTTTATTATATTTTGTTTATATGTTTTCATTTCTTAAATTGTACTTAATAATGAAACATGATTAAACCTTCTTCAAAATATTGGATCAGTTTTAATTGTAATCATTGAAAGTTTATGTGAAAAAGGACTGTAATATAAAAGTTCAATAATAATAGAGGTTCATACTTGCCATCTTTTACACTTCATGCTTAAAATTTATGTATTTTCTAAAAATTTCGGTCATCTGACAATTCTTTTTTCCCCTGTTCCATTTAAGTCAAATACAAAATCATTCTGAAGAGCATAAAAAATTTGTCATGTTAAAGAGACTGAAAGCTTTTTACTCTTTAAGTGTCTGCATCATTATATTTAATTGGCCAATAAAAGTAATAGTTATTACATAGATTGGCAACATAATTCGTTTTATTTAAAATTATCTCTGTATAAATAACTCATTTTTAGTAGTTTTCAATGTATTCTTCAATTTATCTCATTCAAAAGTACTAAAATAATTCTCCTGAAAATTTTGATAAAATTATTCTGAATTTTGTGTTTGAAAAAAAAATTAATCAGTAGAAACACTCAGATTTTTTATGGTTAGTTAGAATTGTTACTAACTTTGCAAACAAAATAGCTATAGAACTTAAAATGTAATTCATTTTTTTCAACTTCTATTACTGTTTCAGAGCTATCTTAATAGGATTTTAAAAATTTACAATATACCTTTATTTTTCCATGATGTAAATAGAATTTAAAAATTGGGCTTTTATTGATTTTTAAAATATCCTTACATTTTAGTCATAGTCTAATTTATTTTTGTTTTTTTTCTTTTATTTCAAGTATTCTTTTATATTTATTTTATTAAACAATTTCTATTTATTAGATTTGTTGATGGCAAAACTGAGAGAGTGCGGCCAAACAAATTAGATGTTGGATTACATTCTTTTAGCAGTGGTTTCGGTACATCTACAGAGTTAAATACTGAACTTGCTAAAGCTTCAGGAGATTCTTGGTCTGGAAATCTCAGAAAAACTCTGTATGGACGCACAATCCGACGATATCAGTTTCCAGAAAAACTACAAATTATAAAGCCACTTGAAGGTATATTCAGTTTTTAATGATTTTTTGTAACATTTTTTAAATGTAATGTGAAAAATGGGTTTTTTTGACCCCCTTATTTGTGTGTGAATGTGTGAAATTATTCACTAAATTATGTATTATATAAACTGACATTCAACATACATAAATATAAAATAAAATTTTAGAATTTTTTTTATGGAAAAAAAATCATACACAGTAAAGTATAAAGCAGATGATGAATTTCAAATATTAATGTACATAATAAAGATTATTCCATCTCAAGATTACTTTTTGTAGGCAACTAAAAAATTTAAGATTCCAATGTTTTATCCTCTTTCTTTTAATGTGAGGGTTTTGATAACCATGATTGATGTTTCCCATGATGTATTTCCTTCTGTTCTCTTCTCAACAATATATTTTCCTTTCTTCCAGTCATCCTTCATCAACTGTTGATTCATATTTTATTGTGCTTATTTTGTTTGTAATATTTATTTCATTTTTTAATGTTCCAATTAAAAAATTTTTTATACACTTCGATTACCACCAGTATTTTAGATAGGTACTTAAATTATTGAACCTGTCTGTACATTTTAAGAATTCTCTGTTCTGTTTCAATTTAAAATCTCCAGAGATTTGGATTATTTCAAACTTCCTTGAATTTGTTATATATTTAGATATTTATTTGTTGCACATCATTCATTTCAAATTTCTATACGAAATTCAAGAGGATTAATTGTCACCAATCATGTTCATTTGATTTTTGATTGTGTCTACAACTGCCATTGTAGACAATCAATAGTCAAAATATTTTCTTCTATGAAACTTGCAGACTCATGGATATCATTTTGAAAAACTCAAAATTCTAAGTCTTTATCTGTTATCATTTCTACCCAGTTGATTTGAATTTTAATAAAATAATCTGCCAGTCTTTTTATAACTTAAGTCATTATCTATAAAATATCAACATTCCTTTGATGTTTAACTACTGCTATCATGGGCTCCTTATCAAATATATCTTTTTCTGCTCTGTACATTATCTAATGCTGTAAATTTTAGTTCTCAGTTTAATTCACTTCTAAATGCACTTGTGTCCATGTTTACTTTCCAATACAACTTCCTCTGTAACATTGCCATTCCTGAATATGTTCTATGTAAGATTTAAATGTTTAAGAAGTTAGAGAGAGAGTAAGTGAAACTAATATCAATATGAAGTTATCAATCTTCTTTATGTTCCACTTGTTAAAAAAGGTGTAAAAAAATCCACATTGCATGTATGTTTTTGCTGTTTTTCTATATTAACACTAATAATGATACAGAAACTAATGCTGCACGACATGGAATTACCTATAGTTAACTCAAGTGCTGCCAATGTGTATACTTGTCTTGCTCAACCGGTGCATTGAATGCCATGGACATATATATCAGTCCTTACAACATACGATTTTTATCCTTATGCTGCTATCAGTAAAACTATTATGAAGGCAATGGAATGCAGTAAAATGACCCTGACAGCATTTGTGGAGGATTGACTTCCTTTAGAGAAACATTTGCTTTTTTTTGTGTGCCTTTCCTCTATCCCCCTCCAATACACTGCATAAGCGTGCCAATGTGAAAAACAGTGGCACTGAAGAAGGAATCTCATTACTTTTAATTGGCAGTTAAGGGATTAATAATAAAAAAATCTTATTAAATTTTTTTAAAAAATGCTAAGCACATAATCTGTTATTTGAAAATGTTTTATAATTTAATTTTTGTTTTAGACTCTTTAGATTAATCCCATTTTATGGTTTCACCATAAATCTTAATTTAATCTATTTTATTTAGTAGTAAATACTCATAATTAATTTTATGTTTGTTGCATGATAATTAAATTTGATCCTGTGTTATTATAATGTCTATAATAGTGTTACATTCCAATAATACTTTTAATGGGATTATTATCCGGCTAAGGCTTCCATTTTAATAGGATGCATGCAAAATAATAATAATTGATAGGCTCACTGGGAATGTTAACAAGGATGAAAAAATATTCTTTCTTTTTTAATGATTGTAAAATGCAGTATTGAAGAATTTCCATTCTTCTGATAAGTTATTTTCTAAAGTTATCAGTTCATTTGTAAGTTGCTGCATCCTGAAGTTGAAAAGTATTTTTTCTCAGGAACTGACTTTTGACCCTAGTAACCCAGATTGCACTATATTCCATTAAATGCACATATATTGCTTATTGAATTGTATTAATTCTTAAAAAATATATCTATCTATATAAAAATGTTATGTTGGTTTGTGTACGTTTCCATAACTCAAAAAGTTCTGCATGAATTTATCTGAAATTTTGACACAACGTTGCATTTGACTCCGGTCAGGTTCTTATGTACTTTTTATTTCGAAATGCACTCTAAATTTTTTTAAAATTTAATTTTTAAGTGATTTTTTGGTGTTATGACGTCATATGATGTCACGATTCGCTCTGAATGGTGAAATTTAAGCTTTACACATAGTTTTTTCCGGATTATTACATATTTTTACTATAGTTAAGTTTATTGGTTGTCATATTATTCAATTTTTTTGTTCTTTGATACGTAATTGGGATTAATTTTGTATATTTTTAACTGTTTAAGACTGTTTTTTTTAAATTTAAAATAATGTAATTTTTTTAAAATCAGTTTTGGGTTATTTTTAATTTTTTTATGGTTTATTACTATTTTATAAACTGCATGAACCTATTTATGTATTTTTGCATTTAATTTATTACTTAAATTACTTCTTATTATATATTTTTGGGATTTTTATCTGATTTTTGTTTATGATTATTTCTTATTTATTTTTGTGATTTGCATTTAATTAATTTTTGCTTATGATTGTTTCTTACATATTTTTGGGATTTTTATCTGATTTTTGTTTATGATTGTTTCTTATATATTTTGGGGATTTCATCTGATATATATTAATGATTATTTCTTATATATTTTGTGATTTGCAATGTGTTTCATTGTCTGATTGAATCTTTAAATATTTTGAAATCAACCAGTTTTTCCTCATGTTTTGAAACTCAAATTAATTTTAAGTTCTCAGACCTCTATTTGTGTAATTAAACCAGACTAACCATTAAGAAAATTATGCCTAATATAAGATTCACAATTGACTGGATGGACCAGCTCTCTTTTTTCCATTTAACCAGACTGAGCCACAGCAACGCGTGGCAGGGTACAGCTAGTATTTTATAATCATAGTAAATAGAAGTAAAAGTTATGTTTGCATTTTACAGGGTAAAAAAATATTTGGAATTTTACATTACAGGAATACTGGAATTTTATCGAAAGGATCAATAATGTTTAAAAGTTTCTATGCATTAGATTTAAGTATTGTTAAAAATAATTTCTCTCTGTAGTCTGTGTGTGTTTGGAAATAAAATGAAATCAAATCGAACATTTGTTTATTTAGTTATCTTGTTACAACTAACTTTCTTTCCTAGGCTCTCAGACATTACATCATTGGCAAAGATTAGCTACTCCACATTTAGGAGGTCTTTTTGAATCAAGGCCTGGAGTAAAGATAAGGGGTGAAACAAAATTGCAGGATGTCGATGAAAAAGTTAGTCTTGGTGATTTTGAAGAAGATGATGGTAAATATTTTATACATGATTATATTGATTATACTTGTTAATATAGTCTCTGTTATCTCAGAATCTTGCTGTGCTTTCAGTTATTTTATTTCTAAGTAGTGATGTTGGTAATTATGATTTAACTTGATCTCTGTATAATATCTTATGTTACTGATGGAACAAATATCTGTTGTGAAAAAACTTAGTGTTAGTGTGTGTGTTATATTTCAACTGGATATAATTTGGTGTTGCCTAAAGGGGATGTTTCAACCCTCCATGGTTAGAACTTTTATCTTTTGGATTTAATTAGTGGTATTAGTCAATGGTCATTCTTGTTGCTCCATGAGAATTTTTGATATTATTTATGTACCATAGTACTGTGTTCTTTGTCTTTAGACTTCCTTAGGAGCTCAAAAACTTTTAATTAAAATGAAAACAGAAAGCAATAACTTAAAATTTTATGTTGCTGTCATATTTTATATAATTCAGTAGATTTTATCTTCTCATTTTTCCTTAATAATCATTACTTTAACACTTATATGTTGCAATATTTTTTTAATGAGATTTTTGATGAATTTTGTTTAACCCCTTGCCTCTCGCTCCCGTCAAATTCACGGGGTGAAATTTCCCTCTCTATTCCTCGTGCCCGTGATATTTCTGGGCTGGAGTGTTGAAAAGTAATTTGCTATAAAAGCTTAAAACAATCTATTTCTTAAGCCCGGAATATTGTTTTTTTCTTAATCTATACACCAGATGGCAGCACCAGATTATTTTTAATGTGTTTAGCTATAATTAATTTTTTTAACTAAATTTCAGCGCAACAAACATATATATTAGCGATATCTTTGGTCAAGTACTTTGTTGCGCTCTTTGTAAAAACACGTGGGTAAAAATTCTGGAAAAAAACTAATAAAAAAAATATATATATTTGAATATTGTTTACATTATACAGTTAGTCAGGAAGTAAATCGGATTGTACTTTTTGTACTTTTTTGTCACTGACTACAATAAAAATATCGGAGCAGTAGACATTGTAGACCAATTTATTGGAGATTACACTATTGCTCGAAAACGAGGTAAGAAGTACTATAAGAAAATATTTTTTTATTTGTTAGATAAAACTATTTTGAACTAGTACCTTATTTATAAAAAAACAAGGAGGCAAAAAATCACATTTGATGTTCGTTTATCTTTAGTATATGAACTTATTGAAAAGTATTCTATATCAGAAACCACTGCAAAAAGAGGCCGGCCGAATTTGGAGAATAACCCCAACCGTTTGATTGAAAGACATTTTATTAGACAGATACCTCCAGATAAGAAGTGGAAACCATCAAGAGAATACAAAGTCTGTTGTTCCAAAAGAGATGGAAACAATAAGAGATGCAGAAAGGAAACTCGGTACTACTGTCCAGTTTGTGATTTTGGCCTTTGCATCTCATGTTTTGAAATTTATCTCACAAAAAAAAATTCCTAATTTTTATTTATATTATGCAAAAGTGTAATAAAATTCATTTAATGCTTAAAACAAATGTTTTTAAAAAAATTTTCTCTTTGTTGGAAAGCCAACATTCAGTGATTATTACCCTAAATGTTTGCTTTACTTAAAAAATTAAATTTTGTATTTCAAGCTAAAAATTAATCAAAAAATTAAAAATGGATACATATATTGAACATGTACTTAATTTTATATAATTTTCTTGAATAAAAAAATAGGGACTTTTAGGACCGTTTTCTTCAAAATTATCCGATTGTTAAGGGGTTAAGTAGGCTTGGTTTTTTTTCACATTATTTTTGATTGTTTATACTTCTGGCTATAGGGACCATGGGTTGGTGCCTGCTTTTCCAAGTTTTTGCAAATACAGTGGTACACACTACACTTGACACATTACTGATTATGGATAATGTCATTTTGGAATGCATAATACATTTTTACTACAGAAACACTGGATCAGTTAACAAAATTAACCCTTTCAAAAGTGCTACATCCTTTAGCTTACAAGCTAATGGTTATGTCCTTTTAGATGTTAGATAAATAACTCCATTTCTGTACTATAATCATTGCAATGTTTTCTTTCCTCTCTGCCACGCTATATGCCTTCCACTACTACTATTGCTACATGCCATCTGTGATTGGTTATTTTGCATTGAATTGAAAGTCATATTAATGTGATTGGACTGTATATAATGGAAATTTAATGAATATGCTTTTACTGTGTATTGTGCTGATTAAATTCTTTCACATAATTTTTGAATATATATTGAAAGACTGATTCTTAGACAATTATTTTCTTCTGTTTTTGAGAAGCATTATTGCAATTATGCTTAATAGCACTTGATAATATTTTATGAATTATTCAAATTAAGTTTTTTTAAAATTAAATATATAATAGTTTATATGTGCAAGAAACAAAAATGCATACAAATTTAGAACTGTTAATTTCAACAAAATAATATATGAAATTGTGAAGCATATAAAGAGTTGTGTGTGTATTTATGTTTTTAATGATGTAACTTATGGTGGCACATTTAATCAGACTTTAAAAATATTATATGCACTTTTTTCCTCAAGGGTTGATTTTAATTACTAATAATGTTTAGTTTTGCAGTGTTAATGTAATTTGTATTGATTTTGTTTTATTAACATGTGGAAAATTAACTTAAATGTATGTTGAAATTTCTGAAGGAGTTGACCAATTAACCTTAACCTTTTTATGATGTATCAAATTTAGACTTTACAATTACAACCATAATTAATCAATTGTAGTAATACTAAAAATAATTATTGAAAATAATCTTAAAAGAAATCCTGTGGATCATAGTAATTGTTGAAGAGGATTAGCACTTAAATTATGAAATCTAATATATAAAATTCTTCTGTCACAGTGTTTGTAACCAAACTCCTCCGAAACGGCTAGACCGATTCTAATGAAATTTTGTACGTATTTTCAGTAGGTCTGAGAATAGGATGTAAACCATTTTTCATTCCGATATTGCAATTAGTTAAAAAGATATTAATTAAAAACCTTAAAACGCCTAATTGTTTTACTCCTGCGGGTTGTTACTTGGCAGAACTTTCATTCCGTTTTGGCCGAGCGGTGATCCGACGTTTTCCACCATCTTAAAATTGCCATCCAATTTTTACTGTTGAAATCAGACAAAAAATAATTACAGAATCTGAAAGATCATTTATTTCGCCACGATACGGTATAATCTTTTTTGCAAAATAATGATATTTTCTATTTTTTAAGAATTTTTTTAAAATGGGTTAAAACTGATGCATTTTTATGCAAATTAATTCTAAATTGTTGCGTATGAATTTGTTTTCGCGTTATTAAAGCGATATTCTACTCTAAATAACTTCAAGCCTTTCTCTTTTAGATCCAGTCATTTAAAAAATAAAATTCCCAAAACTTTTTTTTCAAAGATTTTTCAAAAAATACTCAAACTTTTAACTTAACATTGAATAACTTTGTCATTTATGAAGATAATAGCACGAAATTTTATTTCCGTGTGCAAAAAAATATTATCCGTAATCTGTATGAAGATTGAAAAAATTGCTTAAAAATTACAGATTAAAAAAAAAAATTTTTTTTGATTTTCGTAAAAAAACGTTTTTGCGAGAAATAATTTAAACAGTATTTTTTTCTACATTTTTTTTATTTAAAAGTACTTTATTTTTGCAATTAATTTGTGAAGTTTGAAAGCATTAACTTAAAAATTATGCCCTAAAAATAAAAATAATTAATAAAAAATACGCGATTTTACAGTTAGCCAAACCTAGGAGTCGAAAAATAGTTTTGCGCCAAAGACCTTTGAACTGTTTAACCATCGACCGCATCTAACTCAAAGGTTACACTAAAAAGTTCTGCCTTAAACAGGAGGAAATCAGTAAATTTGGCGAGTAAAAAAAAATGCGAGTGAAAAAGTTATTTTTGCTTCAATTTTCGTCATCTTTTCTTTAGATAATTTTCAAAATTAAATCAGTATAGATGTTAGATTAAGATGACGAAATGTATTCAGTACATTTCTGAGACTCATTTAAAATATTTATCAGTATCAAAATTTTTGTTCTCTTTCATAAAACTTATAGTTTACTTTAAAATAATGCCTAATGTATAAATCTTTTTTTCACATATAATTTCATAATAAAAACGCAAAATTTGCCCATTTCGAAATTTTTTTTTGAATTATTCAGTTAAATAAGCATAATTTCCTTAGAAAAAAAAATAAAAGCTATGTTCAAATAAAAAACTTCATTATTAATTGCGTGTTATTAATATATCAAAAACCACTAAATTGGCATGTCACAATTAATTGCTAAATGAATATTTTTAATCAATATTAGTTTAAAATAATTAATTAATTTTGTTTTGTATTTTATGATTTCTTCTAAAATGAATAAATATAGATGAATTTAAATGAAAATGATTTTTAAAAAGTTCATTGATCAATAAGAAGTAAAAGTAATTTCAAGACATAATATTGGAAGTGCTGATTTTGTGAAGGGAAGGGAAGGGAAAATGTTAAACGAGAAAGCCATGACATCCACTCACGGGCCATACACTCACATCGTATGCCACACAAAAGTGCTGGCGTCAGAAAGAAAGGAGGAAATTAACATGGGGATCAAGTTATACCCTCGGTAAAAGCCCGAACGCCGGGCTGGGTCAGCTTGTTTATATTATAAAATTTTGATCCACAAGATTATTTGTTAAATTATTTATGAATATGGGTGAAAGTTTTTTTAAATATAAATATTTCATTGTTCAATAAAGTTGCATGTTATTAAACATAAAAGCAAATTCTAATTATATAATTTATTTATATGAACTTTTATAAAGTAAGTGGTTTGTGTGTGTGTGGTATCTGTAGTCAATTATTAAGTGTGTTAACAATTTAAAAAGAAGTTAGAAATTAAGTTTAAATCTTTTCACTAATAATAGCATTTTCTGTAACATTTTAAGAATGTTAAGCAAATAATGTTAAGTAATTTAGCTTAACAGTTATTCTAATTTTCATGTTTTGTTTTTATAGTTAATTTACTGTGTTAATGTTTATATACGTATATTGGAGCATCATAAGTATGTACACATGCCTTTTATACAAATGATATGAATTATCGTTTCTTATATACTGTATTTATTCGAATTTAAGCCACACCCCAAATTCTCAAAATGACATGTGAAAAATTTTCACATCGATTCTAAGCCGCACCCCCAATTCTCTACACGTTTTTGAGAAAAAATTGTAAAAGGTTCATTAATATCCAATACTTAAGAAATTTAAAAAAATAAATTTTAATGAGAAATAATAAGTTAATAACTAATTTATTTTACCAGTTATATTAAAAACTTTCTAATACATTAACTTACAATTACTGTAACCATCAGTATCATGTTTTGAAATTGGTGCCGATGTCACCCTTTTTAGACTTGGTGTTGTCTTCCGTGCCACCCATTGCATTTATGCAATATATTTTTTTAAAAGAATGTATTGTAGAAGAAAGTAAAAGAATTATTAAACACTCGAACATCTACATGCAAAAACGTATATTTGTTTCATCCATGTCAAATTTTTCAGTGGTTGCTGCTATGTTTCCATTTTTTTCTGCATGTAAAATTGCCTCCATTTTCATACTTGCATCATAGTGACCTTGTTCTGATGCTATTATAATAACTTTGATGTTTAGTTTTTTTTTAAGAAAGCGTATACAAAATAGATATACTAAGTATGAGTAGACAGCGATGTTTTGGGTAGATTGAATACTGAAAATAAGCTGAGGAGCGGGATAAGTCATCGATGCTAGTGGTCAGAATGGAGTGTAAAAGTTTTCCTTTTGAAAGGGGTAAAAACTCAATTTCTCCCATCTAACAAATGTTTTGCCTTTGATTCCAAATCACACCTAATTTTCAGTAGCATTAACCCTGGAAAAATAGTGTGGCGTAGATTTGAGTAAATAAAGCAATTTTGTTACATTTTAATTTTTAAATATAAGAAATTCTCCACTTTTTGAAAGTACAGTTTCTGAATTTTTTGAAGCAATTATGGTGTTAATCTTCTAGTTCAAGATTTAAAACTGTTGTGTTTTAATATGGTATTATACTAATATTTTTTAAAATTTTCAAAAATTAATGGGTTTATAAAGATGCAATTTGAATAGTTGATGTTTATATCTTAAAAATGTGTTTTTTTATTGATATTATCAGAAGCATGATTTCTGAAGTTGTTACATTTCAATGAGAGTCAACAGAACCATAGCAAATCAATGTGCCTAAGCCTAATGAACCAAATCAAAACAGCAACCAGTCATGTTAAATGAATTCAAATAGGATTTAAGCATTTAGATATCTTAATTGATTGTCATATTTTGTATTCTGTCATTCATGGTAGTTAAAATACTTTTGTATTTGTAATGTAGTGCATGTATGAAATAAATTATCAGTCATATTTTCGAAACAACTAAATCTTTGATACATCATTGTCAAAACATCTGCATACTTTACCAGGAGGGCCACTGATTGGCACCTAAATTATTCCATCAAAGAATGCTGATGCAGCATGGAATCATCAGCTCATGCCTAAAACATGGCATGATCTGCCTTTTAAATAGCCCAATACACTAAAATTCCTACATGTTATTAAGAGTTTATTCTATTTTTATTGATTACTCCCTTAAAATTTTAATTTAACTTTCCAAACCTGACATATATATAATAAGTTGTAAATAATTAAAAATCAACTAAAGAATCTTAATAAATAAACACTAATCATAAAATACAAATAGTGTTACCAATTTGTTTCAGCATGATATTAAAATGTGTGTGTTAAAATTTTATGGATATTCATTTTCTACTTTATATTTGCAGATTTTTCTAACCCTGGGAAAAGTTTCATGGATACCTCATCAGTTTTCACTTTTACCACATCTGCTTTACAAACAAATGATTTAACAAATGTAACTCCCAGGTGAGTATATTTTTTATTCTGATTTTTGCTTCACAATTTTAACTATCAATAATTTCAATTAATAAAATAAGTTAGCTTTTTATTGTATGCTTAATATGTAAATATATATGTATAAATTCTTTCACAGTATTCTAACTAGAGCTCATTTAAACTCTGAACTGCCATTGTGTCTTGCTGACAGATAACATTAATAGTAAGCTTTATCTGTTGCTATTGATTGATGTGATCTAATACCTTACCCCTGAATTCATCTTAATTTTCCTCTAATACTCTGTTAATGTTTTTAATTCAAAAATGTTCAAGCCCATATATATTTAAATGCTCTGTATGTATTTTTAAAACTTTAATTTTTTTTTACCAGTTATTATGGTAAAAACAAAACATAAATTGATGATTCAAGGATTTATACTTTTTTTAGTTAACATAGATTGACAATTTTCCTGTTTTGATATTTCAATTACATTTTAAAAATTTTTTTTGGGTATAAATGTATTTTAAATGGGTTGATTCTTTGAAAAATATTGATAGCTCTATTCTAGATAAACTGTTTGCTATCTTTAAAAAAACAATAGCTTTAACTATTTAGTCATATTTTTACTATTCAATATTGTTTTGTTTAAAATTAAATCATTGATATGAAGATACAAAGGCATATTACGGAAATGAAAAGTTTAAGAGTGTATTGTTACATTATAGCAATGATAATTTTGTTTAATTATTTGTGTATCTATTCTCATTACATTGAGCATCATGCCTTTTAAAAAATTAAACTAATGCTTAATAATAGTTGTCAATGTATGTGGTTACAGCAATTTGATTTATATTCATTAATTTTAATTGCAAAAAAAATCTTAATTAAGATCTGTTTACTTCCATTTTTTTGATTCTTTGCTTTATAATATGCTATTTTAATATTAATGTCAATATTTTAGAAGAAAAAGAAAAGGATTATAAAAAGCTCACATAAAAAATAAATGACATTTTCCACACACACACATCAACAATCTCCCTTCCTTCCAGAAATATCTGACCCAAAGCATTTGAAAATTAAATTAATTGGAATGTTATATGTTTGTTATTCTGTTTAAAGTTACTGGTATTTTAGCATGAAGCATATCAAGTTTCTGATATTATGATTGTATTGCACACTCTTGTTTTTTTTTACTTTAGAATTGATCAAAATTAAAACTTCATATGTAGGTTTTATGTTTTATTTATCAAATTTTCTGCATGTCAATAACTTCTTTTTTGAGCGTGTGAAAATTATATGTATGCAATTTCAACCAGTTCGGAAGCTTGAATGATTTGATTCATGTAATAATTTCAAAACAGATAGTTAATATTTAATGGTGATTTCTTTGTACTACCTTGTGTGTGAAACCTGCTTTTTGCTTGTTTTTGTGATCCTCAATGTTTCCCTTCCTGTGAACATTTTAGCTATCCAAATGTCCAGCTGTCAACAAGAATAACATCCTTGCCCCCATCTACTTTGAACAGTCCCCAACAGAGATCGTCAGGCTATTCATTGACAGGTCAAAGTCTTGCTAAGCTTTTGACCGAACGTGGGATACATGCCATGGTACCGTCTGCCATAAACTCCTCGGTAAAGGTTAGGAAAATTAAAGCTTTTGCTTAATTTTTTGCTGTTAAGAAATCTTGATTATGTGATTATATGATGAGCTATACATTAACTATATTTAATAATTGCTTTTGAAATTTAAATATTATTAGTATTAAATTTTATTTATGTCTAAATATAATTCTTTGTGATAAATTATTTTAAGGAATTTTATGTACTCTTTTGTACTATTTAATTTTCTTTGAGATATGTTCTAAACATCTGATTTAATTAAATATTTTCTCTGTAAATTTTGGCTGATTTAATTTTTAGAGATTTAATTTATTCCTAAAATATGAAAACATTAATTATATTTCAACAAATAGAATAAAGTCTGTGTATTATACTTTTTTTTATTTTGTGTATGAAGTTTAAAATAATTAAATAATTTTTTACTTTATTGATGTGAGTAATTATT
Source organism: Trichonephila clavata (assembly GCA_019973975.1). Lineage (NCBI taxonomy): Eukaryota > Metazoa > Arthropoda > Arachnida > Araneae > Nephilidae > Trichonephila > Trichonephila clavata. The sequence goes on from BMAO01005310.1 coordinate 106,728, forward strand.
AATTAAATTAGCTTATTTTATTTATTTACCAAAGGAATTTCATTTGTCAAACTTTTAAGAAATATTTTATTGTAGATGGTTTTTGAAATATTCTTAAAGTATTTTGTTTTTTAAAGTAACTTTATTTGTGTGTGAAAGTTTTATCTTAAAATATATCTAGCATAATGTATATTTATTGTAAAAAAAATATTAAAAAAAAGCATCAACTTTAAGATGAGGTTATTTTTGTGTATCATATAATCAAGATTGTTTTTGAATTATTTTACATGGATTAGCACTTAATATTTTTATTTATTGTTTATTTCATTTTATTTTTGCTTTTGTATGTGTTTGCATTGACTAGTTAAAACCTTTTTTTTTTTCTTTTTCAAAGCCTGTTTGCATATGTTATGGTAATCAATGTGTAATTTTTCCACTGACTTTGTGCTTTTTTATGTTCTGCTTTTGCATTTGGGCCTTGTAATTTAAAATTTTTTGTGAATGCTAATTTGTCCTTCAAATGTTATTGTTTAGATGCAAATTTGTTTTTGTTTATGTATGTGAGTGTGAAACTTTCTGAAAGACTTTTTAAAATTTTATTAACTTTCAAATTTGTTTTTCTTTTTTATTTCATAATATGCATACTTTTTTTATTCATAAATTTATACTAGAAGATTTTTGTTTTCATTGTACTCAAACATCAATATCTTAAGAGATTTGAACAATTTTATTTTTATAGTAGGATTATTAAACAAAGTCTCTTTTAAAGAGTGTAATTCTGCAGTCTTCTTTTACAAATTCACTATTTTTTTCATTTTTAAACTGTCTTATAAAGAATTCATCTTGTTTCATTGTACATTCTTTTAAAAGAGATGAGTTGCAAACAAATAAATTAGTTTAATACAGTCGACTCTAGATAATTCGAAGTGGAAGGGACCAATGAAAAACTTCGAATTATCAAGAGAGTAGAAAAAAATTCCCCAAATACACGAAGATAAATTTTTTCTAACACATTTAAATTTGAAACTATGTAATAAAACCACAATTGTACATACGTATTAAAGTACTTTTAGAAAGTACATATTATACAGTATAAATATTTTACAGAAGTTAAAAATCCTGCAATTAAAGAATACATTCAAACACAATCCTACGCTCTCTTCTGGACTATAGTGGACCGTCCTTTCTGAACACATGTGTAGCAAGGCAACGTGTTAAACAAAAGATATGGACGCCTGACAACTGGTTGATCTATTGTCCACTTAAAGGAATGAAAACAATAAAAGTGTCTTTTTGCCTCAGGAATCAGAAAACACTAAGAAGGGGTAGCAGACAAATGGTCATCAAAGGGGCTATGTTCCAGGGGAGACATCGCAATGCAAAATTTGTTAACTCCAAGCTGTTTATTACAGGACCGTAGATGACCGAGAGTGTTCGAATTGTCGAGAGTTATTAAAAATTTCGAATTATAGCGTGTTTTAGTGGTCAGCCACAGACTATACTTCGAAATATTGAGTGTACCCAAACTGAGCATATACTTCGAATTATTGAGAGTCGACTGTAACTTTTGTATTAAAAAAAGTTAACTTGCTATTACCTGCATATTTTAAAATTAATGATTTATGTCAGTTAAAAAATAATGAGTTTCAAGCAGCATATATGACGTGCAGTAAATCATGTTGCAGTTATGAGATTTATGTTCAATGAAAATTTATATAGGCAGTAGTTTTGGCGTAGACTCTAATTGACTTCAGAACAGTGAGTTTTATTTCATTCAAGTACATAACTCAAGTATATAGTGCAAAGGTTAGATAAATATGTTGTGAATTGCTAAGTTTGAGTCATTTACGCACATTGGGCGGGAATATACCTTGTGTGTGTAAATGAAGATCTTTGTGTGAAAATAACATTTGCTTGTAGAAAAAACAATTCAAAGAAACAGCTCATTGAGACAAATGCAACCAGGATGATCATCAGTGTCTAATGAAACAATTTAAGCAGTGTGAGCCAATTTCCTAGAATGGGCATATATCAAAGAAATCCAAGCAGAAGTTGGGCATTTTTAAAGCATCTGTTCACAATGTGTTAAAAAGATGGTTACATTTTACTGGATGTAATATTCTTTTCAACTTCGTCCATTAGATAAAATGAAAATGATAAGAAATGGCTTTGCTGTAGTCATTTTGGTTGATCTCATTATGTTAGAGCAGGATAAAAAGATTTTTTTAAAATAAGTTAATTTTGAATGATTAACCCTTTTGTGTTTCTAAGCCTAGTTTTAGAAGAAGAAAAAAAGCTTCAGTCTTGGTGACCTAATTTTGGTACCACTTTAGATTTTAACATGCAAGTATATTCATCTTCTGATAAATAATACTTTCTCGCCATAATAACCTGATGTCAAGTTTTTCTGAAATTGGAAGGGAAGTACATAAAAATCCCTAAGAGATTCTACAATGTTCCTGGTAAGAACAGTTTTGCCAAGTTGGATCCTTGATCAAACAAGTTGGAACTTATAAATATCTATCTACCTCAACCACTTTCAAAATAATCCTCTGTGTCAACAATGCATTTTTGCCAGAATTCGTGCAACCTCTAGAAGCCATTTATCACAACCATCCATGGGGCCTTTCTTGGTGCTGCTTTTGCCTCATTTTATGTCACAAAATGTAATGTCCTTGTAAATTTTATGGTAATTTTATGTTAATAAGCATAAATATTTTATGTTAATAAGTAATAAAAGTTCTACAGGGCTATTTTCAGTAAGTAGACAGAATGTGGAAGTACTTATGTTTGAACAAAAAGCTGTAACCATTTGGAACTGATATGCAACTGCATCATTATGTAGAAGGCAGGTTTATTCATTTTGCCATATCTAAGATTATTTATGATGAATAGAGACTCATAAACAGTGTAAATTCTCTAGGTAATTGCCTGTAATTTTGAATTAATTCACAATGAAAAATTTCTTGAGAATTCAACAATATTCCCATCATGATTTTATTTTTGCCATAGATTTTCAACCTTCAAAAAGCTGGTATGACTCATGAACTTTCAATTTTGGCATTGTTAAGTTTCTGGACACCTTCCTTAGCATTCCTAAAATCAGCAAGTGCTTTACTTCAGGTGCTGATAGAATTTAGCTATGCTTCATCATGTTTTCATTTTTACATCACAAAACAAAGAGGATAATCTAAGGAACAAAATATCTGTGCCTGCAGTACAGTCAGTTGGCATGGATAAAACCTACTGGAATACAGAGGGGAGAAATTGAAAAATGTATTTCAAATGATGTTACTTTAACTAAATGCTTTTTTTTTGTAATGTTATAGCCACAGTTAAAAAAAAAAATTTTTTTTATCGTAACTTGTGCGTGTATTTATACCCAAAGGGTAAAAGGATTAAATTTAGTAAAAATAAAATTTAAATTATTCTAGAAAAAATGTTTTATGTAGCTATGTCTTGAGTTATCAATGAGAGTTTTATTAATAAAAGAATAACCTTCTGTTGTATTTGTTCATTAAATATAAATACTTCACTAGTAAAGCTGTAGTTTACAATTTTAGTTGGCTCTTAATGAATTAAAATTATTTTTATAGTAATACATTAAGTTTCTGTGATTTTTTTATTTTAAAAACATGCATATAATCATAATGCTTATTTCTTAAATTTCAGTCTGTCTCACCAACCCCCACCCCAGCTCCTTCACCTGAAGGATCTCCACCATCAACACCATTACCATTTACAGCAGTTAGGATTCCAGATTTAGTAGGTAGTGCATCTATTGCTAAAGGATATCACTTATTCCGAAAGCCTCGTAGATCACGTTCACAACCACCTCCTAAGAGAAGCACCAAGGAAGCCTCTGCAGGTCTCAATTTAGACCTAATGGAAAGCATTCAAGGTATTGGACTTAAAACATTGCTACCAACAAGTGAGTGTGGTCTTGTTAAGCGTACCATCAGTACAGAGACTCTGACATCAGATAATTCTTCTATGACTGTCACCTCTAGGTTAGAGGAATCAGTAAAGAGGCAAGAATCTTCCAAGACTGTGTCATTTACAGCTTCCACTATCAAACAAGAGGATTATCCCAAAAAAACTATTAGCCCAGAGATTGCATTAGACAAACCATGGGGTTATGTTCCATCTTCTGTAACAATTGTGAAAAGCCCTGCTGCAATTGGTTTAACACCAACAGTTGCTCCGCCTTTATCTAGAATGCCTAATCCTGTATTGCAGTTGAACAGTCTACGTAGCATAAGACCTAACTGTCCTGATGTAGGTACAGTTGGAACATTGCGAACATTAAGGAAGGGGGGTTATATTTAGATTCATCACAGGCTGTGCATTTTGGAAATTTGTCAGAAAATATATGAGAGTACATATATATCTATAAAAAAATGAAAATATTTATCTAATTCTATCAAATTTCGAACAATTTTGAAGCATGTGGTCTTTCCACTTCAAGAGTGTTTAATGCAGAAATGTTTATTAGGTACCAGAAAGATTACTTTTATTGTATTATAGAAGTATTATAAAGAACGAAGTGTCTTATATGAAATGTTAACAAATATTTAATGGTATAATAATTACTAATTATATTGAAACTGGTCATAGAAAATAGTTCCTGTTTAGGATATTTATTTTGTGATTTGAATGATAAGACTGAATGATAAAAGGTATGTACTGAGGAAATTCATCAAAAAATGATTGTAAATACAAAATAGTAGTGGTACCATTTATCTAATCTTCATGTGCTAGTGTATTAACTTTAACTCCTAAACTAGTTTTATTTTATTTTTCTCTCTCTTTTTGATATTTTAATGGGTTTGTGGTTTTTCAGTGCTAGCATTCCATTTTGCTGTCAAAAGTTCATAATTTTTTTAGTTATTTATTTATAAACATGTGGTTGCTTACCATTTTTTGGATTTAACTATTGCTATAAAGAAAGTATTCATATGCTGTACTAACATTCACGTGCTTTACCTTTTTTAATAAAGCTTTTATTTAGCTGTTTATATCTGAAACTATTTTATCATTCTATAAAATTGGATTTTTCTTGATTGCCAATCGAAATTTATTGGTATATTTATGATATATATTCAAACGAATATTCTTTGACTTTTGTTAATTGATAATTTATGGCTAAAGCTATGTAAATTAGAGCAGTTTTTTTTAAGTGAAAATTTTAATTATTAATTATAAAAGACCCATTTCTTATTTAAAGAAATGTTTAATCTACAAAAATCAAAAAACAAATTCTTGTTTAATTTTTACTTTTTTTCTATTTTCAAAATTGCACTTTTTATATTTATCTTAAATCTATTATACTTCCTTAATTTAAAATTTTTGGGACTCATGAAGTATGTGCTGAAATACTTACTATCTATTTTGTTTTTGCTGCTGTTCATTAAAAAAAATTATTACAGGTTGTGTTGGTAAAAATGGTGCTGCTTTATTCATACTTTAAAGTTAATGAGTGGGACTGTGATATTGTGTTTTTATTAGGATTTTTTTGTTAGTCATATTTTTGTGTTTCAGTTGTAAGCTTTTATGGTATAAAATTTTAGCCTTTTAGAAATCTGTGATTAGCAACTTGTAGAATATGTGCTGCTTTATTTGCAGTACAATGAATTTCAGTTTTATATTCACATGTTTAATATATTTAGATTTTTACAATGAAAATATCACTGGTTCAGTATGATATTTTAAATTTTAATTGTCTTTAATTGTTATAGCAAATTTATTACATGCAGGATCATGCAAAAAGGTTATTTTACATTTTTTAAATAGAATTTTGTAATTATAAATTTCATAATTTAATTTTATGGTTTTTTTTAAAATTGTGTGATGTAGCTACTGATATTCCTCACATGTCTTCCCCATTAAGTTTTATTATAACTTAACCTCTGTATAAAAAAAAAAATATTGCTTTAATAATGAATGCTTTAAACATAAAATAGCTGTAGAAGTAGGCATTCCTACATGCATAGAATGGACCAAAAGGCATGCAAGCTTTTATGTTATAATATTATGTATCTTTTCTTTCAGTATGTCATTTTATACTTTTTAGAGAATCATCAACAACGTAATTGGCAGAATAATTGTTGTACTTAAATTGTTATATTTCTGTAGTACTTTTCTTTCCAGTATGTAATATTTTAATTTTTTCCCTCTTTGGGAATATCGGGTAAAAGAAAAAATAGTTTGCCATTTTAATAAGCTAGTCTTTGGTGTTATTTAATAAACTCTTAGACATATTTTTAAATATATCCTGAGGCTGTTCTGATGTGTTTGTATTTTTTCACTAAATCCGATGAAAGACTGATTTTTATTTAAAAAAAATAGAATTTAAAAGATATTTTTTGCTAGTGATGTAGAAGGTAAAATTAAACGATGAGTGTATTTTATACAAATGTTAGGTAATGTATACTTTTTCGAATCATTAGAATTATATTACAGTATTGCACAAAATTTCTGTGCTTCTAAATTTTAATGGATGTTTAAATTGTTTAAAAATTTCTAGTTGCTTATCTATCACAAGAATTGAAAGAAGCAGCATGATTTAAATGCACTAAGTATGTAAATAGTATTATTAAATATTGCATTGTAAAAGGTAAAATGTAATTGAAGTTTACTTAGGCAGTTTTTAAAATTTTGAAAGTGCATTTTTTTCTGTTCTTTTTGATTAATCATATACACTTAGCTCCTGAATGATGGTTATATAATTCCATTTACAAATAAAATTCCTGATTATATGTTGATTTGTATATATTGAGGACCAATAAGATGCATTTTCTAAATCAAACGAATCATATAATTTTGGATTTAATTACTGAATTTTTTTCCCTTAAGATTTCTGCTTATTCAGATAATAATTTTAAAGTTTTATTAAAAAAAATATTTGCTGAAAGAAATAAAATTCGATAATGCTTTTACAGTGCCAAATAAATACTTAAATGTTTAATTTAGGTAATTTTATATAAAAATCGCTCACTTTTAGCACTGATGTGAACATTTTAGTTAATTTTATTAAAACAATAAAAATTATGCAACAATGATTTAGGAAAAATGAATTTTATTTAAGATTTCTTCAGAGTTTTATTTTCCTTGAGATTTTATAAAACCATACACTATGCTTGATGTTGTGTGATCAAAAAAAATTTTTTTTTAGCTTGTGAGATTATAAACTGTATAGATTTTAGGTGCTGAAATATGAATTATTTATAGAATTTTTGTAGATAATGGTTGATTTTTTCTTTGTTTGATCGCTGCATGTGTGTTGTTTTATAAGGACCAAAGATGTAATTTATCCTTGAACATATTGCAGTGAAATAAATATGGGAAAATCTGTAGTTACCTTTCCTTTTTATGTATTGAAACAAATTTCAGTCTATACACAATTGTAAATAATTCTAAATATTATGAAAAATTATATGTACATTTAAAGGGAACAAAAATGCAATTTTTCTACACATCTGACAAAAACATCAAAAATCTTACATATTAGAAAGAAGATACTTCACAGATGTGATAAATAAAGGTTGTTTTTGAATTTGAATAATTTTCAATTATAATTAACATATAAATAATTTAGAACATTTTTATAGTTTTAATGTGCATAGTTATCAAGAAAAAAGACAACACACCCATGTAATAGCATTCACAATTATCAAAGTTGAAAAGTATGTTATACTATTAGTCATTGTTAATGAATTCGAATAAAAGTAAACCAAGTGCTAATTTCTATAGTTAAGTAATTTCTGAAATTAGTTTACGAATCCGTTTATTTAAATATTCTTATTCCAAATTTCATTTGATTCTGATCCTTTTTGAGATATTGTGGTAGGAGGATTGTTCACGGGCCATCTATTAAATATTTTACATAAACGATTTAATGGGCTAAATTCATGTGACATCAGGGTCACATAAGTACAATCATGTGTTTTTAGCCAAACAGTTCATAAATTCATGTGACGTAATTGGATGACAAATACAACCATGCTTTTCCAGCTCAGTAGTTCATTCTCTTTGCTGTTGCCAACTTTTGCATATTGCAGAAACTTTCTTTTAAAAAGTACACATTTGACAACAATAATAATGTACATAGGTAAACAAAATGCACAAATACATGTAAATTATAAGATTTTTTTTTTTAATTTTGAAAAATGAAGAAGCTTAATACTTGAACATCTTTACCCAATTAGCAAACCTAAAATTTTATATGAATTTTACAAGTGGAACAGCAAGTATTAGGCTAATATCAGTTTTTAATACAATAGAAAACACATGATTGCATTTATCGTGACCATCATGAAGTTAGCTCAGGGGCGGGCAACTTGTTTTGGCTTGTGGAGCGGAGGATACCCCACCTTTATAAAACCATTGCATTCATTACAAAATATATGTATATAAATTAGTGATGGTTTTATTCAGTTTATTTATTGCTAGTTTCGTATTGTTAATAGTTGCAAGCACATTTAATTTTAGAGTTAGTTCATTGAAACAAATGTACCCTGTTGTGTACTTTATGCATTTTTTTTTAAATGCTTGTTGAAATTCTTATCATGGCCTAAAAGTTTGTCAGCCAACTTGCATCTATATTTACTCTTGTTGATCTTTATGCAAGAAAATCTTAGCTCACAAATAATCGACTAAAATATAAAGAACAATTTCGATGCAAATTTCTTCATACATGGAAGTTTTTCAACTGACAAAAATTTGTCAAGGTCAGAGTCATAACTTTAAACATTTTCTTCACGCTGTAATTCCTCAGGTGCTGTACCATTATCAGCAGTAATGGGATAACAGAGCAAATTGAATTAAGGCTCAATTTTTTTCTTAAAATTTTCTTGTGACCTCGTCCAACACACTCTTAAAATGATATCTTAGTTGAGATACTTTCTGGTACTTTATTTTCCTATTCGTGAAAAATAAAAGACGGATCACTGACCACGCATGTTAAATAAATCTCGTTTCGAAGCGGATTTTCTGACTGCCTTGGCGGGCCGCTTGTTGCCCACCCTTGATTTAGCCCTCTGCAGAGTTTAAATCATCTTTTCTAGTTTTAATAATTTTTTTGTTATTGGAATTTTGATATGTGAATATAATAATTTTTTTTATTAAATAAACGTAAAGTATTTTTTGAATCAAAATTGCTAATTTAAAAAAGTAGATTATTTGTATTCCCCCCCCCCCTCGCTTTTGAGCATAACATTTGTATTTGAAAATTTAACGATCGTTTAATAGCCTACGGTATTCCTTTTATGATCATTATCGATGTCTGACCTTCGAACTGAACTTCTTTCAATGTTTATTGGAAACAATTGGATTAAAATTTGGATTTGAACTTTTTGAAATATAAAAAACACCCAAATATCAAGAATTTTTGTTACAATTCTCTTCTCAAGCGAAGAACATGAAATAGGTGATTAATTTAGTAAGGTGAGTAAATACTAAGAAAATATATTCTATGCTTTTGTTTTTACGTATCAAATATGTATGTTTTCGAATATCGAGTATGTCTGAAATGTGACCTTGATTGTTAATGATTTTATGATACATTGATTATTATTTAAATAAACAAATTCATTTAATTCAAATGATTTATTAATATTACTAGAGGTATAAGATATCTACGGAACGCGTAGAATTCTGTCTTAAAATGGCGATGTGCTCTTATATTTTTTCTCTTTGTTCCTCTGATACACGAGCAAGGACGTTTTAAGGGCATGGGCCTCGTCTCGTTCTCAAAGCCCTCGTGTAGCTGAAAAGTGGGACGTTAATATTCACTCACACACTCACTCGTCTCGTTCTCGACTCAGTCTTAAGATCATAATTCGAATAATTTCATAGGTCAAATGTTACTTCCGGTTGTATTCTCCGAAAAACTGGGAATTTCGGATGATATGTCAACTGGCTACATGTGATGACCATCGTACACGTACAGGCCAAAGCCTAGCACCATACTCCCTCGTTACTCATTCAATCAAAAGACAGCAGTCGTTCGAGCTGGTATGTACCATTGTAAATCATGTACACTTTGACAACCCATCCTATGCACTGTTTACTTTAAGGGTCATAGGTGATGCCCTACATTTATGTAGGGGCCCAGGGCCTCAAAAAGTCTTAAGACTTCCCTGCCCACGAGAGCTTTGAGGTTAAGTTGAAATTAGCATGAAACTAACATGAGACCCATTACTCGTTATGGTCAGTGGAATCAAAAATCGAGGCTTCCACTCGTTTCAACTGACGCCAGTCATGAAATGTGCGACTTCAATGTTATCTTATATAAAAAAAATGAAAAACTGATATTTTTTGCTTGTACTACATAATAAATTAATTACAAAACTTTTACAAGGGTATATTTACATTCATGATAGGTTATAAAAGCATTTAGTGTCAAACTAAGAAATATCGTTGGGGGAAAAAAGGGTGTCTCTTGGAAAATATTCTTATGCACGAAGGAAAAAAACTAAACTGAAATTTTGTACATTTTTGTGGGGTCATATCTAACGAGGAGATTAAAATGAAATTATACTAATTTTTCATTGTTTATGTAAATGCTTCGAAATAAAAGAAAATGGAAAGTGAAATTTATGTAAGGAAGAATAATATTACGTCTGGAAATTAATCCTAAATTATTTTAAGTAATTAGTTTGCTGTAAAAAAGAAAGTGCAGACGAGAACAAGTGTTCCGACTAATTTAATTGTCGCACACAGTTCTTTTCGTAGAAAAAGTTTTATTTTCTCTCTGTTAAATAGAAGCTATTTAGATCAATTAATTGTCTCAGTGGGATCTAGTTTGTTTACTTTAGGATTTTTGTGCTTAACTTTATTTTCAAATTAGTTATTGATTCATCAATTTTGTATTCCTTAGAGCAATGATAGACTAACCTTTTTAAGAATATATCAAAAATAAAAAAAAATTCTGGCTGGCTGAAGTAAATTTTTTGAAAAGCGCAATAAGCTCGAAAAGTTGTATATTTTGAAATTTTTATATAAAAATGTAATGAATGCAGCAGAGAGTTACTACACATTTCTAAAATATTCCTTATAATGTAGTTCGAACTAATCTTGCTCTAACACATACATTCTGGGCATTAGATATCAGATTTGGGAAACTTTTACTCTGTCAAAGATTTAATGAATTCAAATTTTGGGTTATTGAGGGACAATAATTTGGTTATTGTTCAAATACAATTCAAACAGTCCATTCTCACTGTTTCACAGTCCACATTATAAAGCGGAATAAAAGCATCCAAGTCTTTCAATGGCATTGAAATCTTTGTTCAAATTCAAGTGGGAATTTTTCACCGTTCATTTTCATAATTTTTAAGTGGCCACGGTTGCCTACTGGTCGACGTTTCATGAGTTCGAGCCAAAAACCGTTGAAGACCCGCCGTGGGGGAGGTGATGCACGTCAAATCTGTCGGAAGTTTAAACGTCCTCCCGTTAGTTTGATATGGAAGTTAGGAGAGGGTGGTGCTCAGGTGTCTTGGTCGTACTTCAAAATTACGAGTTCCATCTCCAAAAGCCCTCGCGAAGTTAAATAGTACGACTTTTCACTCACTCAATTCATAGTTTTTAAACTTGCCTTTATTTACTGGGCTATAGTAATATTTACCCTCAGGAAGTAAGACAATAACTAGTGTTTTGCTAGCTTGTTAAGAAACAAAATGTGTTATTTAAAATATTTGAGAGAGCTCTGTTGGTGTGGTATGGAAATTTAGAGTGTAGGTTGACAGCTCTCTCTCAGGTATAAACTTCGTTATCTGACCGTGATTCAAAATTACATGGTTTGTCGCCAATAGCCCTCGTGTATCGACGTTAATAAATTACTAACATCAACTGAGAGGACTCCAAATTTCGTTATTAAATTTGTTCATGTAATAATGTCCGAAAGCCTTGGTGTTTTCTCCAGCATGACATTCCACACACCTCTATTTGTTCTGGAAGCATGGCACTATCTTTCAGTTTCAATACGCATTATGCACTCATGCGCCTTACTTTCATGTGTAATACAGCACATCAGAGTATTAATATTGCATGGATTCAAGAAACTCTCGAAATTGTTTGGAGAATAAACCCTAAAAACTTACTACTATTTATAAGTTTCATGTTTGTGTGTGGTGGTGGGTTGCGTGACTGTACCAAGTCAAGTTTCATATTCAACATAGTTTTACACTGGATATCTTGATGTATGAAGACACATTATCAGGGTATTTTTGATTGAAGATTCCAAAAAACTCGGTTTTGTCCTCTTGTGACACTATTTCTTGAGTGGTCATAATATTGCAAATGTTTGTTTCGGCTTCTTTCAAAATTGGAAGTCCATTAAGAAGTTCATGAAAAATATCAGACCTAGAGTCTTCCATTTCCACTAAAGTAAATTATTTACCAACTAATCTTATAAATAATATGATTCGAGACATCTATACATTTTCATCATAGTGATGGAATAGAAATTGGATTGACCAAACTCTGAATCCAACAGTGAAATATTTCACTAGACGCAGCAAGAATATTTTTCATATTAATATCATGTTAAGAATTTATTTTAGTTTCCGGGAAGGGGGTTAAAGCTGTTTGGGTAAGTCTCAAGTTAGCTCCCTCCCTTATCATTCTCGACAATATCGCGTGATTTTGTTTGTCATAAAAAAATTTTATGGAATGTTCAGTGTGCGATGATATTACAATTCGAAGAAACTTGGAAGTACACTGGTGTCCAAAAGTTAAGCATAAATCGTAAAATGCGAAAAACATGGAGTAAATATTCGTAAAATTGTTCCAAATTTCTTGCGGATATTAATTGGGTCAAGAAACATTGGGTTTATACAAAACTTTTCAGTCGGCTACGTCCTGCGCGAAACACCGGTGCATGTCGGAACGCGGAGAAACCGATTCACGCAGCATAGGCAGTTCAGACAAGTTTCGTGCAACTGCAGTGCGAAGGAACGTTGTTAACCATCAAACAAGGCGAATGATGGCACAAAGACGCCAATTGGACATGTTTACGAAAGGAAGAATCGTTGGAATGCTGGAGTCCTCACGATCACAAACCGAAGTGTCTCGAATTCTGAATGTGGACCAGTCTGTGATCTCAAGACTGTTGCAGAGGTTTCAAAGAACGGGAGATGTTACCCGACAACCAGTATCAGGTCGACCAAGAGTCATAACCCCTCGTCAAGACCGATATCTGGTAATAAGTGCGCGACGTCAGAGGGGCAGTACTGCCAGAGCACTGGGTTCGGCGCTCACAGTCGCCACAGGAATACGAATTTCGAGACAAACTTTACAGGAGACTCAATCATGCTGGCCTGTATGCCAGAAGACCAGCAGTTTGCATTCCCCTCACGTCTGCGCATAAACGCGCTCGTTTGAACTGGAGTTAGAAACATCACCATTGCAGTGTGGGAGAGTGGGCCAATGTGATGTTCAATGACGAGTCCCGGTTTAGTCTTGAAAAGTGATTCTCGGTGGGTAACGATATGGAGAGAACGTGGAACACGTTTGAACCAAGAAACATAACGGAAAGACATCATTTTCCATCAAGGGGAGTAATGGTATGGGCAGGCATCATGATGGACGGCCGCACAGACCTCCATTTCCTTGACACGGGGTCTGTGACTGCTCAAAAATACAGAGACGAAATTCTTGAGCGTTATGTTCGCTTGTTTCGAGGTTCTGTCTGTCCTGACTTCATATTCATGGTTAATAATGCACCATGTCACCGAGCGGTGCTGATTGATGACTTCCTTGAAACGGAAAACATCCAGCGCATGTCGTGGCTTGCGAACTCCCTTGATTTAAATCCTATCGAGCATGTATGGGATATGCTCGGGAGACAAATTGCAGCCCTTTCGCACTCACCAAGCTCCTTTACAGAACTGAAGAGAGCTCTCCAAGAAGCTTGGAACTGTTTGAGCCCACAACTCATTCATCCTCTCATAGCAAGTGTGGTAAATCGCTGTGCACCACACGCCTTATTAAACTGCAGCATCAGTTTTTTATTTAATGTTTTCTTTCATTTTTTCTTTAAAGTGTGAATCCTTGCTATGCTCAGTTTTTTTTCAAACTGCTACTTTGGATAATAAAATTAATTATTATCATTCTTTTGATTCGCTTCCTTATTTTATAACCATTTTACACTCGCATATCACGTTTCCCGCCATTCTGATTTACAGTTCCTTCTTTATTCACATAATTATCAATTAACTTAACTTTTGGACACCAGTGTACTCTATGAATTTTTGTTTCCTGTATGAAACATTTCAGATGTACTAATACTTGTATTCTCGAATATTCTTGATCAATATACTTCAGACTATTATCTTACATTAACCGTAAATAAAATATTTTGTAAAGCACAAAGGAATATTGAATTTAATTTTGAAGGAGTGATATTTTTTTTTCTATCACCATAAGTTTACAGTAGCATAAGTAATTACGTTAAAGAACTGGTTTTCTATTTTGAGATATAAATTTAATTAATTATTAATAGATTCTGGATGATTATAATAAAGACGTTTTGTGAAAGTGTATCGAGAGAAAAGAAAAAAATGAGCTGGTATTAATATGTGGTTAAATAACTAGAAAGTTGTGATACCATTACTCGGAATATGAGATAAAAGATAAAACCACACCCTTAATTAAACTAGCATCTGTAAGGTAAAAATGTGAGATATCTGTTTGGCTATCATTTATATCAAATGATCTCAAACTTTTTCTTAAAGTAATTCTTGATAAGATCACTAATGTAACCGCAAGGAACTTTTATCTCAAGGTCTTACAATTTATGTCTAATTTGATATTAAAAATTTGAATGTGTCTAGATTGATTAACAAAACCTTTTTTTAGAAGAAAAAGTTGTGAATGGTAGTGCTGAAAAAAAGTCTTTATTTATGAAAACACTCTATTGATTCATTACACTAAAAATTGTTCCGTTACAGTTAAAATTATTAAAACCATAAAAAGAAATGTTAAAAAAATTCAATTTGTGTAACGGGACATTAAATACATTTCGATAACACGTATACTGCTGGCCATTAAAACTTGAAACATCATGAAAGAGCGCAGATACAAACATCTAATTCTCGTAAAAGGAAGATGTTTTAAAATAAGAGCAACTGATTAACATTTAAGCGCAATCGAACGAAGTGGGAGAAACAGCATCTCGAATTTTGTAAAAAGGAAAGTTATGTAATAGGTTTCTCTTTCGGAAATTGCATTTTAATTTTGGTTGTTTGCAAGAAAATAACATTATACTTCGTATAAGAGGTATACATAGCTTCAAGAACGTGTCTGAATTCGATAGTGGCAGGATCGCGGTCTCTAAAGTGGTATTTGTATTTCCACTATATTACTAGACGCATTGGTCAGAATCCAACGACTTCGATCGATGGGTTCAGGAAGGTCATACTGAACGCTATGCTGGATCTCAACGGCCTCTTGCCACTAATAAGACAAATATATTTTCAGTTTGGATTTGCAGGGTCCTACAGCCAAATTACGAATTTCGAATCAGGAAGTGGGCTTGTTTGCTGCACGATAAGTATCCACACGGGCAGTCTGGAGAAATAAAGATTGTGAGCGCGGTGACCATTATTTCAACTTCCCTTGACACTGCAGTATAGAGGTGCGCTGGTACTATATTGGTGTTTATAATGCTGTAATAAAATTGGATACAAGAGTGTCATTACGTTGTCTTTTCAGATGAGTCCAGCATCATGATGGATGTATCCATGTCTGGAGGCACCGAGGACAACGCACGTGGGTTGGTTACATTCAGTATCGCCATAAGCATTTGATGTGATGGTATGGGCTCATTTCATTGGTAATTTGAACAACCAGCATTACATTTCCCAGATCTTAAGACCGATGGCTGTACCCTATCTTCGAGGCTTCGGAAACGACATCTTTCAACAAGACCGCATGTTGCCCATTCTACCTACCTCCGACACTGAGGGTGTTCGATCGTTACCTTGGCCAGCACATTTTTTCCACGTCTCTCATGGGTTGCTGAGAGATTGGAACGCTACCACTTTCCAGCCGCTATGATTGATGAAGTATGGCATAGACTCGAAGCAACATAACATAATTTGCACGAATGTGTCATCCAACACCAGTTGATTCTCAATCGGGGTAGGGCCGTTTTAGCTGCCAGAGGTAGAAGCTGTGTCAACTAATTTCGGATCCTCTATATCCCCCTAATCGCCTGTAAATTTAATCATGTTTTCTTTATATGCTGTACACGGGAAATAAGTGAACTTTGTTATTTGCTTTGGATCTTGATGTTATAATTTTAATGGCCTACAGTGTAATAATTACATTCGTTTCATGGTATGCAATTGTTATGCAATGCAATTTCATTTAATCACACTTTCGAAAATAATTACGCTTATAAACCCATATTTTTAAGGAAATATAGATACTGATTTGATTAAATAATAGTCTTGAGAATTCTGGACATACACTCAAGAGCCAAAACATTATGACCACCCCTACATTTTGCAATGAACTCGCCTGGATCAGGTGGAAGTGGTATTTAACTGCTGCTGGAGAGTCTGAAGAAATCATTCTTCACTTACTTATCATTCTTACTTATCATTCTTTTACTTCATTTGTGTGATGGGAAAGGCTGCGGATCTGAGCGACTTTGATAAAGGGCAGATTGTAATAGCTCGAAGGCTCGGAACAAGTATTTCCGAAACTGCACGACTCGTGGGTTCGTGATCTACAGTTGTTAGTACTTATGCAAAGTGGATGAATGACGGTGAAACCAGCAGACGACATGGTGTTGGACGTCCACACGCTATCAAAGAAAAAGGTCGTTGGAGACTGTCTCGCATGGTGAAACAAAACCGGAATCAGACAGTGGCTCAGCTGACAGCCCAATACAATGCAGGGCCAAGTAGAATAGTATCGGCGGACACTGTTGGATATGGGGCTACGCAGCAAACGTCCCACTCGCGGGCCTTTGCTGACCAAGCGTCATCGCCAACTGCGCCTGCGCTGGGCCCAGGCTTTTTTATGCTTTGGGGGACGTTCTCTTGGGCGCCTCTGGGACCCGTGGTTGTGGAAGAGCAGATCATGAATGCTACAGGGTATCTGAACATCATTGCGGACCAGTTGCATCCTTACATGGCCTCTGTTTTTCCAGCTGGAAATGGAATGTTCCAACAGGACAACGCCCCATGTCACAAGGCTAAAATTGTGTTGGAGTGGTTCCAGGAACTGATGCTGGATTCCAGTTAATGTCCTGGTCGCCTAACTCACCGGATCTCAATCCGATAGAATACATTTGGGATGTCATGGGACGGCAGCTCAGAATTCAAAGACCACCAATTCGCAATATCTCGGATTTGCGTGACAGTTGCTTAAACATCTGGTATAATCTGTCCCCGGCCATCTACCAAGGACTTGTGGCATCCATGCCAAGGCGGGTTGAAGTTGTGTTGCGCGCCAAAGGTGGGCCAACTCGTTATTGACAGGTGGTCATAATGTTTTGGCTCTTGAGTGTATGTCTAAACAAAAGCCATTGTTTGGAAATCGAGTTTTCTGTAGCAGCCTCATTTATTTTTCTTTAAAATTTCTCGATCAGGAAAATTCTTAACCAAAATAATACCTTATTTTTGGGACATGGTTGTCTGAATCAATCTTTTTTTTTCTTTAGAAGATATAGTCTGTATTTTTTTCTAATGTATTGTAATACTATACGGAATTTTGAAACTTTAACCATTAAAAGAAAATGTATTGCATATATAAAATATATCAGGATTTAAAGGATTGAATATCGAATATTATGTTAACTGAATTTCATTGAATATCACGATAAATGGATGCATGTATTATTGAACCGCAAAAATTTGAATTAATGTGGACTCCTTTTTTTTCTAATGAAAATGTGCTTCTTGAATTTAGGCACTGAAAGATTGAAATAAAAAATCTGTATAAATTACAAAATTTGCTTTTATATATTTTTGATACAATTATAACATATATTAATGTGTATAAGAAGGCTAAAAATATTTCAATATATTTATTAAATATATTGATAACTCGAAACCTCTAGAAATGATATAGTAAATTATTCTATTGGATCATACTTCAGATTTTGAATCTTTTACACTCAACAACATTCGAATTAGTGTTAAGATCATGAATATTCTGCAAATTATTTCCCCCCTAAGATACCAAGCTTTCCCTAAGCAAAAATTATCGCATTACAAACTATTTAATTTTAAATTAAATATTCAAAATTCCTATCTACGAAACAAAAAACTGAGGGAAAAAACAATTATCCTTCTGTCAAACCCATCAGCACAAATCTTCCAGCATCAACAATAACAAATGAGGTTTCCGCTTCTTTCTTCCAAGAAGAGAATTTAATCGTCATTTATAATAAAGAAAAATAAAAGTACAGCAGTCTTCTCGGATTTTCTGTCTTACTCAGCAAAATTATTCAGCCCCCTTCTCCACGAGTGCTGGCTGGATGCTTTTGTGATCTATGTCGTAGCTTCGATCGAAGTTGGCGCGTCTCTATTCTATCCTTGTTACTTTTCTATTAATCAAAAGTGAGACAGAGCAACGATCGGTTGACCTATTGGAGTCTGCCACCAACTTACAAGACGATCTTCAGTTATACCGACCTTTCGAGAATAACTAGTGCCACTGACCCACAAATTGAAAACAGATAGGTTGAAGTTGATACAATGTTTCGGGCGCTTGAACAAATAAAATTGTCTAATTGTTTGATGAGTTTCCTCTAAAGAAGCCGGAAAGTTTAGACTAGTTTACGAATAATTAATTTCTTCCCTACCGACTGTGAGTCACAGTAATGTCTCCTCGTTAATAGCACATTGCGCTTTGAAGATTAGTAACGAAAGATTAAGTTGAAGCATAATGTCTTAAAAGGCATTATACATTATTTGGAATTAATATTTTCCTTATATCGGAAGTATTTGTTAGAAGGCAAAATCTTCTCTCAATTTTGATTTAAGATGGAATCATATTTAAATTAATTCTAGGGGGAAAATCACATATAGAAAACAAAGAGAGAATGAACTTTATATGCACCATCTTAAAAATAATGATAAATTAGTTGAAGTATGATGCTTTACAAGCCGGCTGGGTGGTGTGGTTGGTTTGTCGTTGGCCTTCTGCACCCAAGGTTGCGGGTTCGACCCATAGCCCAAGTCGGTGGGTTTTCATGATGCAGAAAATCGACAGCGGCCATGTCGTATGATTATACGGCATGTAAAAGATCCCTAGAGTGTCTGTTTGGCTTGGGCGTTCTCGGCAAAAGAAAATCCTGGTACAAGTTCGCATCGTCAGAGCTCAGGTGCCTCCTTCTGGGGAGGAAACTGGACGTCAAAATTTCCTGCGGCGATTGGTATCCTGCTATATGATGCCGCACTAAAAAGAGATACCAGCTCTCGGATAATGTACTAGGTCTACAATGGTAAAACACTAATCTGCAGGTCATTAGAAATTTTAAAAAATGAAGCTTTACAAATATTAAGCGGTGTTAAATAAAAAGGTTACCTAACCTACTAATACTTAAAAATTATGCATAATCTATGATCGTCAAAAATAAAAAGTACAGCGATAATAACTTATGAAATTTTCATTGTAGCTAGAAACAATTGATATAATTTTAATACATAAAAATGGGAAACTAGATTATATGATGCTATAACTTAATTTTATTAATTTAAATAACACGATTGATTTCCAAAGAAAATTATTTTTCTATGTATGCTATTTTTTGAATGCTTGATTTCCTTGTTAAAAGTAACATAATTCTTAAATTTTTAAAGATTCTTTGAGGTTTTGAAGTGATCGGTGTTTTAAAAATATCAATCACTAAATATGTCAAACATTTTACTATATAAAATTGTCTACTTAAGATATTTAAAGGATCTTAATACCTTCAAGAAGATAATTTTTTTTTCAATTCTAAAAATGGAAAGGAGAGAAAAAATTATTATGAAAATATGTGTTATTTATTAAGTACAATTATGGAAAAAAGTGAACGTTGCTGGACAAAAGTCTTAGCTATTTTAATTCCTCCTCTCCACACACATATACTTGTTATAAAATTCTAAAATTCCAACCAATTTCTTCTAGTAGTTCAGGAAATGTTCAAAATTGAAGTTCTGATTCTAGTCAGGCAGAGTTAAGGGGCCTTTTACTACTTTATAATTTTTAACTCTATTAATCCACATATCTTGCAATATTCAAAAGCGGAAAAGATGTTTGAGGAATCTGTCCATATTTTTTATTTAACTTCTTATATTTAAATGAACTTCATAACATAGTATTGTATTTTAAAATCACTTTTCATTTTAATGAGCAGTAAATAAATTAATAAAATTTTCAAAACAAGAACTAAATAAAAAAAAAAGGTTAAAAAATCTAATTTAATTTTATCAAAAACAAAAAAAGTTAAAACCTTTGCAGATTTTAAAATCGTTTGCTTATAGTATATGGTCTTTCAGCGAATTTTCTCGAATACCTTTCTTATACTAAGAATAAGATTCGACTGAAATTTAAAATACAGCTATTTAGAGTGTTTTTTACCTGTTTCAGAATAACATTATCATAAGGAAAAGGTTACTTTTAGAAGTTAGCTAGTTCTTTTTATTTATCAAATCATAATTTAATTCCACATTTGAGCCATTAATAACTATATTAACTTAATCCAGGTTTGAGGAAGAATTAGGGTGGGTACTCTATATTTTTTTACCTCTGTACATTTAAATCATCGCGGCATGATTTGTATCATATTTTTTTCTTCATATAATTTCCTTTCATTTTCCTTTAAAAATATTCAGAAGTAATGAAAATGAATCACGTAGGAAAATTCAAAAATCATATCCTTCTCATTTTCTCAAAAATAGGAAAACATTTGACTGTAGTTTAAGTGATTTTTTGTTTGTTTTCACTTACATTTTCAGAAATCAACGTTTTATTAGTATAATGTATTGACTTTTTTCTGCATAAAATCATACCAATTCATACTGAAGGATTTCTCAATTTTGCAGACAGATCTTTTGCGTTAGTACTATTTTTGCCACGGAAGAAAATAGTCATCCAAACGTTTCTGTGAAATAAAACTTTATTTATTTAGAACTATCACATTCAAGAATTTCTGAAAAAGAATCGAATTTCCACAAAATAATGTCAATAAAGAATTTAAAATATAACTGAGGATACTGATAAGATCGACTCAAAAATTTACGACAGAATAAAGATTAGATTAGTTCTCCCCCCCCCCCCCTTCAGATTACCAACAATTGCTCCTGAGAGAAATTTTATTGATTAATATTTTTTTTCGTTTCGAATGATAAGAAATTTTTGAAATTTTAACAAAAAGTGGTGTTTTTAACAGGTGGAAATACTTAAATTGAGAATGAGTACTCATTAATTTTTTTTATAAAATCTTTACTAATAATGAACTTTTGCTTAATGAGTAATTTTAATAATATTTTTCTTAAATAATAATTCTCATTTTTATTAATATTTTTATTTCGTAAGTTTATTTAATTTAAAAATATTTTTACTTAATGCTAATTTTTACTTGATGCGAAATTAAAGTATTAAGAACTTTAATGATTATTAAACTTTAATGAAATATGTTTTTAATAATATGTTATGAATGGGTTTTGAATATACACATTATACATACTGTAATTAAATTTTATTTTCAAATTTTCGAGAATTTATTATTATTTGTTAAATATTTATGTTGAGGAAAATGTGATAAAAGGGATCATATTTCTTAAGTGGTAAAAGTCTGGACATAATTGAAAATTCTTAGAAATTCTTTTATTACATTTTTATAAAGAGTTCGGACTAATTTATACATAAAGTTACTCAATAAATTGTTGAACGTCGCTTACGCATCGAAAAAAAAACATTGCATTTGCAATTATACAAATTTCGTTTTTTATATATTATATTCAGAATAATTTTTCTCATCGGAAAAGATACACAATTCTTTAGAAAATACTTGTTTCATTCTTGCTGGAAACTACGTAATTTAATGAAAGGAAATTTATAAGTTGTGTGTGTGTTTCATTTAATAATAATTTTCTCAATTGAAACATTTAATTGCGTCCTAAAAGACTAATTCACTGTTGGCTACCGAAAATCTAAGACTTTGAAGGAAAAATCTAATTCGTTAGAAATTTTCGCTTAGCATATGGGATGAGATATGCGAAAGGTTAATATTTCAGTACATACGCACATTATTAACCTTTGTAGCTCCGCAAAATGCGCTATATACAGGGATAACACATATAATGTTTTAAAATACTTGAATTGTTTATCGTGTGGGTTTTTGCTTGAGTGCTTCGGTATGCCAAAAAGAAGAATACGAATGACATTCAATTATGTTTCTGAATCTGACCGAGGAAGAATTGTTGCCAGTAGAGAATATGGATTATATTCTTCTGATAAATGGTTTATCATGTCGGATGTCACCGAGCAGCAGTGATGCGAATCTGTAATCGATGGATGCAGGGAATCACTGACTGATGGTATCGATTGCACCAGCCTCGTTGAGCCACTACACGTGATGATATACGCAGGCTGTAATGAGCCACTCTATCACATTAGAAGCCATATCACATCAAATACAGTATGTTGTACAGCAATCGATGCTGAAATGTTCATAAGGTGTTCATTGCTGCGATTATCTTTGTCTTAAAACTACATGTGTTTGTGTCAGTAAATGTGAGTGGAATGGCGTGACATTTGCTTTACAGTCGAATTACATTTCTGCTCGCAACGCCACGAATGATCGAATCAGAATCTGGAGACACCGCAAAGAGACCTTACTAAACTATTGTCTTATGCATCGCTATGCTGGTCCTATGCTCTTTATTATAATTTTGAGATGGTATATTGGATTTCCCTCCCGTTTCATCCCTCTAGTACTCACTGCAAGGTGAATGATTAGAGAGCTAGTGCTACATCTCTGCATTTTTGTATCATGTTGTCGTCCCTTACCAAAATCATAATTACCAAGAGCTTGCCAACTGTCTCATTCTAGCAGGGTAGATGCAATCACTCGTCAAAATGTGTTCAAGATTTCTTCGCTCCCCAGATTCCATAATTATTTGGGACTACGTAATAGTTCTATCTATTGCCTATCCAACACGTCTGATCAATGTTTCGAGAAAAATTGATTTGGTATATACCAGCCGATAGAACATCTGATCAATTTTATCAATGCGTCGAAGCAACATAGGTTGCCTTATTCCAACAAAATATTTAAAAATTATTCTGAGGCATGTGTGTAGCAGGATTATTGTTAAACGTGGTGAAAGCACTCAATACTGACTTAATTGGCTTTTTCTCCTATCATAAGGCTGTATTTTGAATAATTTCCTCTTTGTACTGTATGTGTTATATCTCTATAATAAATTTGGCTTTCATATCTTTTGTTTTTGATAATTCCTTTTGGATGGCCAACAATATGCATAATAACATATATATTTTAACAAAATTAATATTATAAATTAATCTTCAATGCAGTTAGATTTATATATGTAACCAAAGTTTATATAAATTCATAAAATATATATTTATCTCATTTTTTCTCTATAAACACATAATACTTTAGATTTCCTCTCTACATTTATTATCAAATGTGCTTTTAATTTTATTTGTTAGAAGAAAGTCTGTGCACTCATTAAATTTTTTTGAATATGGTAAATTTGTTTTAATCATATAAATTTATATTATTGTTGCAATCACATTTTCAATTTGAAAAAGTGTTTTATATATGAATAATGTTCTTTTACATCATGTGTAGGCAGTTTTAAGGATAGTGGAGTCCATTTCTGGATTATCTTGCATAAACTTTGTTGGTACGAGGATTTCTTCTCAACAATCGATAGTTTTATAAAACCTGGTTTGGGGAACGGGTTTCTTTTCTCTAACTTTTCGTCGTCTGAGTTACACGAGACGAAGGGTGGGAGAAATCAGATCTCTTGGAACAGAGCCCAGTGTTTTCCAACAAATAGCACACAGACTGCATTTTCTTTTCTTATTTATACGTATTTTATCTTTCTTGAATCTAAGAAAGAAAGAGATCAGTTGTGAAGGGAATTTTAGAAAGTACCAAAAGGGAAAAAGGAGAAATGGAGCGTATGAAGAAGATAAATTCGAGATCTGGGAAAAAAGGATTTGATGGAAGATATCGATGATAGGTAACTGGTTATACGAAAGAGACTTCGAATCTTATTAGTTTGATGGTTTGGGGGATTTTGTATTTATGCAATAATTTAGTTTAGTCGATTTAGCTGTCCACATTTTTGTCCTTTTTCGTATTTATTTCTCCATTAAAACTTTACAATGTTTCTAAATTTTTGAAATTTTGTCTTAACTTTCTTTTGTTTTGAAATTTTGTTCCTTATGCACAAAGGCTTTCTATCTCAACATTAAAATACAATCTTGTGAAAAGTTTTTCACATTATATTAGAATTAAAATTGTTTCGCTTGGGTAAATTCTCGACTGTGTTTTAAAACAGAATTTAGCAAAAGTGCTAAGAAATATAACCAAAAATATTGATCAAATGTTTATATCATCTAGTTGTTTTAAAAATGAATTCTATCAATATTTTTCTCATCTATCCTCAGAAAGATTGATTAAACTTCAATCTACTTATTACCTCCCACTTTATTCCACTTATGAAAATTTTAATTCCTGAACAACTGAGTCTGTTTATACTTCTAAAAATGCGATTTTCGAAAATGCAATTATCTGTATCTCAGATAATTAAAGTGGGGATTCTATGTTTGTTTTTAAACTCTTTTTTTTATTCAAGTGTATTGTCTTAGAAGGCAATATCATCTTATCAAGCTACTCCAACCTTATACATTCACCGATATCTAATCAACAATCACAGATTTGTTCAGATATAGTCTTTAAATAAATGTTTATTCGAATTTCTTTTTGCATGTAAATTTGGAAGAAAAGTAGTTATAGAAATGTTCATCGTTTTTTAATCCCTATATGGAAAAAAATTCTGTATTTCAACAAAACATACTCTAGATTCAAACAAAACTATTTCTTTTAAAAAAATTCGGTACTATTTGTCACCCAACTATGGCAACGTTCCATGCACAAGAGAAATGTTGCAATATTTTCTTCTGCCATTTCTAGAATTCGTGAAAATGTATAAAATGAGAGTATGAATATAAATGTCCAGCCTGAAATGAAGCCAGATTTAAAATCTGTCATTTTTTCAGCAAATGCTATGTTAGGAGGAAATGCAAAAAACAAAGCTATTTAGTTGTGTGATGTCGCTATTACAACAGCTGTGTTATGCTACTGCATACTCAACGGAATGGGGAATGTAGTCACTGATGAGTAAAACAGGAAAGAGAGAACAGGGAGAGAGAGAGAGAGAGAGAGAGAAAGAGTAGAAAACTGAGAGATGTGTGTGGTAAGATGAGTGATATGGTTTATTGTTGAAGTGGTTGTATAACAAAGGTTGTTTGTTAAAACAATTGAAGTGGATTTAATATAGGTAGTGAGATCAGCAACATCTTGTATCAACAAAAGCACTTGCTTTGAGAACTCAAATTAGAACTGTATTGTTTAATGCTTTATAAATTTTGTATAACAGATTATTAAATATGGTAATGTAGCAGAAAATACGGGTACAGTTTCACGAAAAGAAAGAAAAAACAACCCTTTGATTCTTCGTCAACAGAATTGAAATAGTTAATCGTGTCAATGACAATTACCAAATTAAAATGAATACATAAAATGGCTTATCTTAAAGAAATGAAAAATCAATAGAAAAAGCTAAAAAGGATCTGAAATTAAAATTTATAAATTGCAGTTTTAAACTATAATAATTACTTTTTGATTTTAAGTTATTTAGTTGCTTTAATTGCTTAGTTTTTTTGCTATTTAGTTAACTTAAAATAAGAGTAAGAATATTTCACATACATCCCTCAATTATTTTCTTTTTCTTTACAGACCGCATCTGAATTTTTAAAATATATCAAACGCACGTAAATTATTACAATATCTTGTAACGGGTACTATTCAATTTCTGCTACTAACCTCTTGAGGAAACTATTCTTTAATTGTGATTTTAGTTTAAAAACCGCTTTCTCTCTCCGTAGAAATGACGATTTGGTGTAAATGTAATTTCTATTAAAACTCTGTAGTTGAATATGTGAATTTAATGGTTAATCGTTGAGCGTGGTATCTAAGAATAAGAAAAGGTGAACAGCTATTGGAGGATAGCGCGTCTTGAGATTAATAGTCGTCGTAGAATCCACCAGGAATTGTGGAAGTAAATTACCTTGGAGCTGACCGAGCTATCAGGATTCGAGAGGAATCGTAACTACTGAAGCTAAGTGAACTCCTTCTGAAGCTAAGTGAATTTAAATAATCTTGTATATCCGACTAAGAATTTCAGATTGCTCTAGGGTTTGCAGCCCCGGGATCCCGGTGGATTTTTCAAATCCCCGGATTAAAATAACTAATTCAGGGATTTAATTTTTGTCTGAATTATATTTTGAAATTTTTTTCCAAAGTATTGGGAATCTGGTATCACATTTAATGTATCTTATTTACTTTTTTTTGTACTGTATACGTTTAATGTTAATTTTCTTTCGAGTTGAACCTTGAAGGGTTCGAGGTGGGTGTGTATGTTAAACCGTGAAATTTGATATGTTTTCTCTTATTTTCTTCTGTAACTTTCTCCCCATCGCGAGTGGGGTCAGAAACGGAAATTTCTCCCCCCCCTTAAGATGTCCGAATTCTGAAACCCCGGGATCCCGGTGTTCTTTTCAATCCCGGGATTAAAATAACTAATTCTGGGATTTAATTTTTGTCTAAATTATATTAAAAAATTTTTCTAAGAATTTAATTCTTCAAAAAATTTATATTCTGTTTATGAAATATGTACGTAGAATTTTTTTGTGCAATTATAAGTGCTATAGGTAATATATATATATATATATATATATATATATATATGCACAATATGGGAGAACGTCGCAAAGATCTAAGTGGCTTACTGCAATGCTTACACAATAAAATAAGCAACATCACAAGAATAGATTTTGTCACAGTTCCTTCTTCAATTAAATGCCGTTCATTAATAGCGGACCTGTTTGGAAGACTTGAGACACTTAAAATCCCATTGCATTACTAACAGCTCATGCAACTGGATCTTCAATTTCAAATGAGGTTTCACTTGAAATTGATTCACATTCTGATTCAATAACTGGATCAATTTGTATACAAAAACCATTAAGTGTAGTGGAAGAACTAAATAAAGTTATCAGAGAGGTATATGCACCAATGCAGTCTATTAGATTTGAGACACTGTCATCAAAAATTCAAAAAAAGAGATGTTTCTTTTTTTAAAAGGGAGGGAGACGTGGTGACTACCTGAAAAGAACATACTTCTATGTAATGACGATAATACCAACTAGTAAAGAATCCGAACGTGCATTTTCTTCGGCAGGACAATATGTAACAAAAATAAGAAGCCGTTTCAACGATGAAACACTGGAGGAGGTGCGTTTTTATAAACTTACTATCTGTTACCCGCCCGCTTCGCTGGGTATTTCATGATGTTTTATAAATTTTTACTGCTTATATATATGTATAAATTATTGATATCTAAGTCCTAGCATTAAGAATTCGATTGAATTGAAAAATATACTTATACCTGTAACTGTCACCTGTTGATAAAAAAAAAAGGGGCAGAACTCATCTAATTTGTATTTTCTAAAAATCTCTAAAATTGAAGCATAGAATGATGTTTGCTCTTTCGTAACTCAAAAACCAAGTGGATTCCCGCAAAACCAATTTTCGGTGGATCTCTACTCCGTAAATTGAACATGCAAGCCAAATTTCAAGTCTAAATCTAACAGAAAAAAACAAAAGTTTTACTATCAATATCCCCGTAATCCCGTTGAGAGCCGTTTTCCAAAATTACCGCTCTTAGCGGATTTCAATTCAACAAAAGAAAAATGCAAACCAAATTTCATTATTATAGTCCTTGTAGCTCAAAAAAAGTAACTTTTTTTGTCAATACGTCCCAGTAACCTGCACCCCCAGAACTTGATTTGCTTAAAATTTATTCTTAGTGGATCCCTATTCAACAAAAGAAACATGCTTAACAAATTTCAAGTATATGGGTCTAACAATTAAAAACAGGAATTTTTTTCTGTAACTCCTCTTGACCCCTCGCAAACATCTTTGGGGTCAGTTTTCATTTTACTCTTTGTTAGAGGAACTCTATTCCATGAAAGGAACATGCCTACAATTTTCAAGCAGGATGATCAAGTAGTTTAAAAATGGAAATATTTATCGATTACGCCTCTTAATCTCCCGAAATTAAACTTAGTAGTTGATATTCGCGAAACCCATTTGTAGCGGTTCTCTACTTTACGAAAGGAATCTGCTTATCAAATTTCAAGACTGTACGTCTAACAGTTTAAAAATGGGATAATTGTCTATAACGCCACTTGAGCCCCGCGACGCCACTTCTGGGTCTGTTTTCACAAAACCCATTTTGTAGGGGAATTGCACTCTATGAAAAGAATCTGCTTAGCAAAATTTGAAGACTGTGCGTCCAATTAATTAAAAATGCAAAAAAATTATCAATAACGCCCCTTGAACCCCCGCAACACCACCTAGGGGTCGATTTTCACCAAACACATTTTGCAGTGTATTTCTATCCTATGAGAGGAATCTGCTAACCAAATTTCAAGACTGTGAGTCTAATAGTTTAAAAAAAGAAATAATTATTTATATCTGACCTTAACCCCCGCAACACCCCTTGGGGTCAATTTTCTCCAAACCCGTTTTGTAGCGGATATTTACTCCATGAAAGAAACATTCCTACCAATTTTCAAGCAGATAGGTCAAATAGTTTAAAAACGAAAATAAATATCTCTTACGCCACTTATTCCCCTGCAACGCCACTTAGAGGTCTGTTTTCACAAAACCTTCTTATAGCTGATCTCTACTCTATGAAAGAAATCTCTTCATCAAATATAAAGACTGTGTGCGCCTAATAGTTTAAAAATGGAAATAATTATCTATAACGCCCCTTAAGCCCTCAACGCCACTTGGGGGCAATTTTCACGAAACCCATTTTTAGAGTATCTCTACCCTATGAGAGGAATCTGGTTACTAAGTTTCAAGACTGTACGTCTAATAACTAAAAAATCGGAATTTATGACGTCCCTTAAACACCCCGCCCCGCAACACCCCTTGGAATCAAATTTCCCGAAACCCATTTTGTAGCGAATATTTACTCCAGGAAAGAAACTTACCTACCAATTTTCAAGCAGGTAGGTGAAGTAGTTTAAAAACGGATATATTTATCTATTACGCCCCTTAATCCCCCGCAACGCCACTTAGAAGTCTGTTTTCACAAAACCCGTTTTGTAACTGATCATTATTCTACGAAAGGAATCTATATATCAAATTTAAAGACAGTGCGTCAAATAGTTTAAAAATGGAAATAATTATCTATAACGCCCCCTAAGCCCCTGCAACGCCACTTGGGGGTCGATTTTCACCAAACTCATTTTGTTGCGGATCTCTACTCTCTGAAAGGAATCGCTTACCGAATTTCAAGATTGTACATCAAGTAGTTTAAACATGGAAACAATTATTATTAAAGCCCTTAACCCCCCGTAACGCCCCTTGCGTTTCGAATTTCGGAAAATCCGTTCTTAGCTGATGTCTACTCTATCAAAGGAACATGTCTACCAAATTTCAAGTCTGTAGGTTGAATAGTTCCAGAGATTTCGTGATTAGTCAGTCAGTCAGTCAGTGAGTCGCTTTTCTCCTTTATATATATAGATTTACAAAAACACAAAAAATGAAGAAATGCTCTTTTTTTTTAAAAAAAAAATCATTATGTTCTATTTTTATTTGTTTTTTTTATGATGAATATGATTATTCATTTCATTAAAATAATATTAAATCAATTTTTAATTATATTTCAGTTTTATTATGCAATTTCAACTATGCTAGTGTGTAAGTATTTTTAATAAATAGTCCAATCCTAATCCCGGGATCCCAGGATATGGATAATGTAATCCCGAAATTCCTGGATTGATAATATGACACGGGATTGCACCCAGAGTTGAGCTATGAAATTGTGTATTTCATAAAATGTTAAAGATAGAGCAAAAGTAGATATTTTTAAGATCACGTATGTATCTTCCCCGAACCGTCTTAGGCCCGATACCTTCGGGTTGCGACAATTTAATTCATTCTAAATAAAAGCATTTATGCATTATTTCTACATCATAGTTGTCAAAATTAAAAACAACATTTAAAATCCATTTTTTTAGTTTAAAATCTGAAACCATCAATTCTTAAAAAAGTTGAACGCAGAAGTAATGCACAAAAAAACCAAGAATTCTTCTTTAGGAATAATTTTTGGATTTTCTAAAATATATACATTTTCTATCTTTCAATACAAACATCATACATTTTTGAGATAATAGCATAAAAAATGCATAATTTTGTATATATTCTCTAAAAGCGTATTTTTTTATGCATTAAAGATGAAGCGAATTATTTATATTTTTTGCAACAGTACCTATATAGGTAATAGTAATTAAGATTTTCTTATCGAAAATATATACAACACTAGGAACTAATAACTTTGTCTAGCTTTATTATATAAACATGTCAAATAAAAATAATGGTTGTTATTTATTGTTTTTAAATATCTCATACATTTGAAAATAAGGATTTTTATTATACTAATCATTGATTAAATTTATGGGGAAAGGGTTGTTGATGTACGTATTGAACAATTTCTGTCTGTCTATTTTCTGTTCCATTCTAAGGTCCCCTAATCATTGCCAATGTTTCTCGTAATTTAGAACCACTGTCAGGTGACGAAGTCGACATCTGAGTTGGTATCCCATTTTCCCTATTTTCGCCAAGTCAATTTGAGAACTTTGCCTGGAGAGATTTAACGTGTATTAATTCCTCTACTCGACAGGTTTTTAGTAGAATTAAATTCGAACACGTGTCTAGACTTAATCATCGGTGACCGTGAGTGCAATGCGATGATCACTTGGTTATTCTATCCAAAGAAATAAAAAAGTAAGGAAAAAAAAAAAGACGAAATTGTGGACTTGTTTTAAAAAATGGCAATTTGAGGCCATAGTACCTTAACTAACAAAACTACGGCTATTGACCGATGGGTTCAGGTTCATTTTTATAAAAAAATTGTCACGTTAATAATGGAAATGCAGAAAATGAAATAAAACTGGAGTCTATGCCATTATGAGGCGTGGGTGGGTGAATTTGGAAAATGTGTTGTCACGTCCTCACATGACCATGATGAAAGATACTAGATGCATTTCCAATAACCCACTGAGAAACTCAAAAGCAACAATCTTAAGGCTATCATTGCTTGATATTAATGAGCCAAAATGAACTTTGAATATATTTTTAGATACAAAATATAATTAAGTATTTTAATAGAAGTTCGTGAGTCGAAAACGCATATAGCCGACTATCATTATAAGTCTTAGAATTTTAGGAACAATAAATAAGAGCACAAACTCCAATTTTAACGTATTAAATATAGTAAGAATTATTGTATATTAACTTTATTTCACGTTTCATACGGAAAGCGACAGACGGTACAGAAATATATAGTATTATGAAGAAAAATAGAGAGAGAGAGAGAGCAATATTGTGAAAAGCCAGCACAATTATAAAAAAATGTCCTTTTCTTTAGAAATGAAATAATGATATATAAATAGTAGAAAATATTTTAAAAGCAATAGAATGCTTGAATATATTTACACATGTAAGAAATTTAAATCAAAAGTTATTTCTTTCAAATAAACATAGGAGGAAAATTTTGAAGATGAAAACTGTGTTGTTTATTTAAAAAAAATGAAGAGAATATCGAATTCTAAAATGAATGTTTTTAATGAGTTAATTTTACATGAATTGCAAATTAAACAACAACAAAAAAAAAGCTTTTTGCATATCTCAGCTGAACAAAAAACCATATTTGTTAAATTTTAAGTCTGTAGATGTAATAGCTGATAAAAAGGATTATTTTTTTATTTATAACGCCCGTAACTCTCTTGTGGGTCGACTTTTGAAAACACATTCCTAAGATGATCTCTACTCAGCAAAAGTAACACATAGCTGTATATTTTGAGTAACGAACGCTTAAAATAATGTAAATAATTTATATCTGGATGTGTAATGCATTAATATTACTTTCTGTTGCATTTGTTTTATGTTCAAATTGTAAGGTTCGCAAGCAACGCCTTTCCTTACATTATAATGGCGATTCTCAATGGAGACATAGCGAAATGTTGGAGATAGATCCAAGTTGGCATCATTTTTGGCGATCACGTTGGCAACTTGGTGATTGATTGAACGGTGCAGAAGTTTCTTTCCAGAAGCGCCATCTGGTGGGGAGCTGAAACAGAAAGAAAGCACAAAAGCCTTCTTCACAAAAAAATACATATACATGCCAATTTTCATAGTGATCGGTTGAACGGTGTTGAGTGAAGCGAGGTCATATATACAAACAAGCATTTTTATATGTACAGATAATACATAAACACATATATATGCGTGTGTTAGGTCATAAGAAGTGGATGTTAACACTTTTTAACACCCTTTTATAAGCTTCACTTGTATGTAACTGAGTCTTTGAACTCAATTTTTACCCTCTTTAAAAGGTCAGATTAATTCGAAATTTTGTTCACTTGTCCAGGACCGACGACAATACAATAATTTAATAATTTTGTTCCATTGTCCTGATCAGGATCATCAGGATTAACGATTTCACATTTTCAGATCCCATCCCGTATCTGGCGATTAATTTCAGATTCCATTTCCAGATTTGGCTATTAAAAGATTAAGTTACAACTTAGTTTAATTAATTATAAAAGGGTGTTTTTTTATTTTTAAGCTATAATTTATTCTTCTAACGCTTTCCACATTCCGAAGCGGGATTCCAATGAGCATTCTTCCACCCAGAGGAAGTGTGGAGATTTGGAGATCTCACAATTAAGAACTGGAGAAAAGCTGGTCATGTTGGATCAAACAAGTCCAAGCAATGAAATTTGCCTCTGAACTTAAGTGTCTTCAAAGTGCAAAACTTTTCCCAACAAAATATAGATTTCTGAATTTGTATCCTTTTATTGATGATGATGGTGTTTTACGTGTTGGTGGTTGATTGGTTGATTTCACACACACACACACACACACACTCCATATCTTAAATTTTATTATACACATCCTGCTATTTTACCTGATAAAAATTGCTTAACGATCAATATATTTCACAATATATTCATAAAGAATATTTTCATGTTGGTGCTGAATCATTATTATATCATTTTCGTAAAAAGTTTCAGCCTCAAATTTGAAAATCTCTTTGTAGAATATTTGGTAAAGAGTGTATAGCGTATTTTAAAGCTAAGCCAATTACAGAAAAGCAACTTTTGGGCAGCGTACTCTATGATAAAGTTAACCAAAATTATGTTTTTTATTGTTTTTAACACGCTTTTATAAGTTTCACTTGCATGTAACGGAATCTTGAAACTCGATTTTTACCCACTTTAAGAGGTCAGATGAATTCGAAATTTTGCACACTTGTCAAGGACAGATGACAATACAATAATATCATAATTTTGTTCCATTGTCCTTATCAGGACATCGGGAATAACGATATCCAGATTTGGGGACAATTCCATATACCATTTTTAGATTTGGCGACTAATCCTATATATCATTTCCAGATTTGGCGACTAAAAGATTAAGGTGCAACCCTAAAAAACGAATACACTTGCGGTTTCCAGAAATAAAACAAACAAAAGTGTTCTCTCTCTTTATGTGAGAAAGGGAAGGGTGAGGGTGTGTGAAAAAAATTTCTTACCATAATATAAGCAAATTTCTAGTTTTTCTAAACATGGAAATAGAAAAAAAAAGACTGGTGCATATTGAAAAAAAAAACAATTTATGTTCTAACTGCTAAATATTTTTTTTTATTTTTGTAAAGCAATAAATACGTTTAGAAGTGATGATACGAATTAACATTATAGTAATACGTTTAAAAGGAGACAATATGATTGACACTTTATATTTTACCATGTTTTTTTTACTCGCTTTCTTATATGTCTGTCCGGGTGGAATTCTGTAATTGATTTTAAACTGACTTCCCGATGAGCTAGAGACTTGAAATTTGGACCATAGCTCAGAAGTGGATGACAATGCGTAAAAATATGAAAAAAGAAGGGGGAGGAGGGGGGACGAAAGGAGGAATTTTATACTTTTTAGTCCGTTCTTAAGACATGGCACACTAAAAAAAATTTTTTTCTTTCGAACTTTTTCTTCAAAACGCACTTTCATTCGTATAACCTTTATCTATAGAGACGAAATCTTTGAAACATATCGATACGGGTCTCATCCGAGGCCCCGTAAACGGAGAGAATAAATACCCTTCAGACCCGTTAATTAATAGCCATTGAAGAGCAAGACTAATCCAAGCAGGCACGAAATTCGGGCTCCCAATATCAAACTCAAGGATAAAGTTAAAAATGAATAAATGATAGCTTAAAAAACTAAAAAAACACGCTTTTATTGTAGATCGAACTAAAAAATGAAAAATAAATTATAGTTTAAAAAAAACTAAAAAACACCCTTTTTAGTGAATCGAACTAAAAAGTAAAAAAAAAAATGATTCTTAATATAAAAATAAAATGATTAACAAGAAAATTAATGTCATTGGGGTAAAAGCGTGGGTGCTCTATATCAATTGTTAAAATTTCTTACTTCTATTCCAAAATGCTGAGTTAGTGTAAAAATGTAGAACAAAGCACCCCACGCTTTTACCCCATTGACATTAATTTTCTTGTTAATCATTTTATTTTTATATTAAGAATCATTTTTTTTTACTTTTTAGTTCGATTCACTATAAAAGCGTGTTTTTTAGTTTTTTTTAAACTATAATTTATTTATAGATTTTTTTAACCCTTTTTTCATTAGTTACAAAAAATTAAAAAAGAAAGGTGTACATTATAAGATTTATGTTTATATATTAATTTACTTTGTGACTCGTGAAATGAATTTAGAAATAGTGCCGCCCATCCGGTATAGAGGTTCGTGACACTGACTGCGCTTCCGTAGGTCCTAGGTTTGAATCCCGAAGAAGGCATGGATGTTAGTAAATTAAAAGGGCCTTTGCGACATGGAGTTACTCTAAATAGCCGTCGAGTCGCAAGTCCTCTCGTAAGATTGGTAGAATAGGAACAGAGGTGGAAAGGGAAGAGAGGGGGGAGGCTTCTGACCATCCCCAGAGTATTCTCTCTCAAAATTAGGGTGGAACCGCGCTAAATCGTACTGTCACTTATATGGTATTCAAAGCTATGGCGAATGACAGGTGTGCAATCTAGCTCTTTGCTCTGATGAATCTGGTGAGCCTCGATCTGTCACTGCCGATCAAAAGGCTTCAGCAACAACATTTAGAAATAGTAACTGATCTTTCCTCCGACTCATTTATTGCGTTCAAAATTCTTTTCTAGACGCGGTAATTGTAGTAAAATGTTTTGCGATAAAATACAAAAACTTTCATCAAAGCTCAAACTAAATTAAAGAAACTGTACATTATGATAAACAAACCAAACGAGCTATTAACTAGTTATTTGCTTGATGAAGGAGTTCAGTGGACTTTATCTTCCCTCGGTCTCCAAATTTTGGACAGCTTTCAGAGGCTGGAGTCAGAGCATACAAATATCATTTAAAAGAATAGCAAGTGATTTAAAATTAACTGTAGAAGAATTTTAAACTGTAACAAAACGAGTTGAAGGAATTTTATACAGCAGTCCTATTTCTTCTTTGCTTGTAGATCTAGATCAGCGATTCTCAACCTGCGGCCCACCGAACCTTTCTGAGTTCAATTACTAAACCTTTCTGAGTTCACTTACTCAAACTGAAACTCAATTATTATTGTCACTAATATATGCCTGGTCATAAACTCAATTATTATTGTCCGGTAATAAACTCAGTTATTGCACTAATAAACTCAATTATTTAAGAACAATGCATTAAAACAAAATTCAAAAGTAACGAAAGCATCCTTTAAAATTTATGACATTATACATGTAACAGAGAGGGTGGTGTCTAGGGGTATGTTGAATGAAAGAGACGTTTAGAGAGAGTTTATGGAGATTTAATGACATCAACAGGTTGTTAAACCTGACTAGGCGCGTGCTGCTGGGAAAAGGTAAGTCTATTCCTTCTCCCGCTTACATCCGGGGGTTTACAGAGAGTGGAGTTGGTGTCGCCTGAGCGTATACAACATACATATTGATAAACATATGAAATTGTTAAGGATATACATATGAATTGATACAGAAATTGTTAGTGTTTCTTAAATGTTTCCGATGTACTTTTTGAAAAATTTAGATATTTGTTTGGGTATTTTCTTAGTAAAATAAAAAAGTATTCGAATAAATTTGAAACAAAATGCACAAGCAAGCCTGAACTAATTTTAAACAAATAATACTGATTTCAGTCTAGAACTCAGTAAAAATTCTTTGAAACCATTTATAAATTTAAATTTGAAATAAAAATAAATAAGTGAACGCTTTTGTAAAAGAAAAAAAATCAAATTATCGAAGTACATGCAGCTGTGTTTTGTATGACAGTAGAATGCAAACAAAGGACTTGAGATTACTCATGAAAGGAAATCAAATTTTCCCCATAACTGGATTAAAAATGCATAAAACTTATTTGTGAGTTGGGTTTGATAGAGTTTAATATAGTTTCCAAAAAATAATGAAATCCAAAGAGTATGCATGTTTTAAAATGTTGATCAATTTTCAGCATTTTAAATGTCTTTGATCTTATAGCCTCCCCCCCCCCCTCCCATTAATCCTCATGTTGCGGCCCGCGTAAAATAATTATCATATGTGTGCGGCCCGGTGGAAAAAAAGGTTGAGTAACCCTGATCTAGATGATCAAGAAGTCTTAACTCCTGCTAATATTTTGGTAGGTTGCACAATAGATAGATGGTTTACCTGAAATTGTGATTTAACTTCTTCGTCAGACAATAGACTTTCCCACTGACGAATTGTCTTAAAATTTGTTTAAACTATTTGGTTATAGTGGTTGCATGCCTATGTAAGTAATTTACAACGAAGGAATATCTAAATGCTTTCAAAGGATAATATTAAAATAGGTAGGGGTTAGTTATTGTACGAAGATAACATACCTATTTGCAAGTGGTTGTTAGAAAGAACAACAGAGATGTTCGCGGGATCTAATGGTAAAAGTTAGAGTTGCCAACGTAAAAATAAAACATGGTATTTTTAAAAGAATATTTATTAACTTCCTATTTTACCATTAGAACAATTTTGGTAGCTAAATATTGCTTATTTAAATGATGGATTTATGAGGTGTATTGCGCAGTTTAATTGCATATTTTTTTGCCTGTTATACACCCAACCCTTTTTTTACACAATAAATACGTTTCTTAGAAAACCGTGCAAAAAAAATTGTGTTAAAAATATATGCGACATATGGTAAATTTTGGGACATATTTCACAATTTTAAAAAGTCGTGCCAGATAAATAAATATTTTCCAAAAAAAAGTGATAATAAAATCCATGTTTCATATTTATAAAACAAAAACAATTCACAATTTTGTTACAAAAAATAAAAATTAGTTTACAGCGAAATTTTTGTCTACAAGTACATACAACATATAAAAATTCAGTTAGGAATAAAACTAGTAACTAACAACTATTCATCGATACTTGATAACAAGCATGCAAGTTTTTCACGAACTGGATCAAAAAGGTTATGTGTCAGATATGTCTAGCACAACAGTTGGTTTTGATTCAAATGAAGAATTTCGTTCCTTATTAACTGCCTCAATTGACTTTGTTGTTGTTACAATCTGTTATAGCGACTATTTTTGGTTTCTTAAGTTGCTTATATAATTCTTGATATTCTCCTACACAAAACTTAAGATCTTGTTGAAATTTTAATGCATTCTTTGTGTCAGGATCATGAGTAAGAAAATGTTGTTCCATGCTTGCAAATTTCAAGCCCTCACGAATTAAATCAGCTGTAAACAGTTAAACTCCATCTTCGACTTCGTCATTATTGATTTTTTTATTATCATAAACTGTCATAAATTCGACCAAATCGTCTTCATCCAAAGGGCATGAATCCTCAAATTCTTCAGGGATCCGTGTAAAAAAGATTCCTTAAATTCGTATGACGTGTTATTTCAAAATCGTGTAAAAAAGGCCGTGTAAAAAAAGAGTGGGATGTATATGGTGAAATAATTATGTTAAAATTACTAATTTCAAATGTTAATTGTTTTTAGAACTTTATCAGAATCTAAAGTGTCATTTAAATACTTATAATGATCTGTCATTTGTGCAACTTTTTGTTTTAGTTGTAGTTGCTATTGTGAATTTGGAAATTCATTTACATTATCTTATTTCTTTATTTTTGTACACTGCATTTTTAATTTCAGTTTCACTGAATCTCTGAAGGTTCAAGGGGGAAGGGGGCGGGAAACCATATACTCAGTCATAACAAATGGATGTTTACACACTTTCTCTCTAATGCTCTCCCCATCCCAAAGCATTCAATGGGAATTTCCTCCCCCAGAGGAAGTGCGAGATTATTGACCAAAAAGGGACAGATGGGATGAGAGTGGCTTGGAAGGGAGACGAACGACTTATGACGAGGTGTTAACCAACACACGTTTTGAGTACAACCACCTAATAGAGTGTAAAAAATAAATGGAATGTATACAGTCCATTGAGAAGTTGTTCTGCTTTAGAGCAGAAGTGAGTGATTGTTTTGGCTCGAGGGGTACATTGTGGAAGTGGAAGACACCGGAGGGCTGCACCTTTTTAAAATAATTGCTTTCATTAGTTAATGTTGAATCTCAGGAAAGGTATAAGTTGTACCATAAAAATCAATTAATATAAGTTAAATAAAAGAGTTGTAGTTTTATATTCAATTTACTATTTATTGGGCTAATTTGATGTCCTCTATAAATGCAACGCATTTAATTTCAGAATTAGTTTAATGAGACAAATGTACCATATCACACTTTTCTACGATTTTTTTTAAATCAAGAGGAAGATTGCTTGTTGAGAGAGAAATTCTCATCACAGCCTGCAAATTAATGCAACTTGCATCCATGTATATTTTGCGCTCTTGTGGATCTTAACGCAAGAAAAAATTTGATCTCAAATATATGTCGACCCAAATACAGAGAACATTTTCTCTATAGTGTTTTTCTGACTGTCTTGAAGAGCCACAAAAGAACTCTTTGACTCTTTGAGGGCCGCATGTGGGCCACGGGCCTTTATTTACCCACTCCTGCTTTAGAGTCTTGGGAGCCTACTCTACTGCAGAGTAGTCCCTTTTGATCCCATAAGATTAAACAAAGCATATTTATCTACGGTTGCGTGGAAGATCGTTTTTCAATAGTAGGAAAGGGCCAAGCAAAATTAACCAACAGGCTCTTTCGGTGTAAATCGCAGTTTATTCTGAAACTTTGCAACAGATTTAATTAACAGGAACAATCAACATTCGTAAAAGCCACACTAACAAACGCAAGATCCACAACATCAGAAATTTAAAGTTTAGACTGCAATACAAATCCGTTGTAACAATAACGTATTAGGTCAAAGAAACATTCAGTCTCTGTCAAGTTTATACTCTCTTAAATGTTGCTTCTCTGCATCTTTATTATAAAGGCTAGAAACACCCTTCTAGATGCTTCTGGACTTTTGTAGTGACAAATATTTTTGTTTTCTAGGTTCCTCTTATCCGTTTACTATTTTTGAAAGAGTAACATTCCTTTACCAGCAAATAATATTTCCAGTCACAGCACCGTTTCGACAGAGAAGCAAATAAAGTCTGGCATTTCTTTTACAGCGCGCACACACACATGTATGTGTATATATAAATTGTATGTATATACTATATACACATATCGTGTAAAATAAAATTTCTTTACAAATAGTGAGTCATTGGGGCATATTTTTGGTTTCTTTGTACATGATTTTTGTTCAATATTGAAGTTTATTATTTTTTCTTCGTGCTCTTAAGCTTATAACTTTGATGTTGTTACAAATTAGAGAGCTTACTGTTTTTTTTTTTTTATCAAAGTTTTGACTTTCGGTAAGTTTCATTGTCAATTTCAGATTTATTCACGTTTTTCTTTTCTTTTTGCTTACTTAGGATATGAATTTGTTTCGATTTTCTTTTCTTTTACACATTTATGGTTGAGATACTCAGCAAACGTAATATGTCAAATATTGATATGTCGTAAACTAGTTTAACTCCACCATTCTTTTAACACCTAAGCCTGAATTTGCA
Organism: Trichonephila clavata; assembly: GCA_019973975.1. NCBI lineage: Eukaryota > Metazoa > Arthropoda > Arachnida > Araneae > Nephilidae > Trichonephila > Trichonephila clavata. Next base: position 147,121 of record BMAO01005310.1, read on the forward strand.
GATTTATTTAAAATGGGTATCCATTTTTCTTTAAATACTTGATATCCATTTTTTGTGATAGTTTATTTAGAAACTTTCTTTTAATATGAAGAATAAGTTTTGTCTTATTTTGATCGTTTTTCAGGTTTGTTTCCGTCTGTATATGTTCTGTTTATAATATATATATATATATATAATTCACGTTAATTTCATCTTAAAAGCTTTTTAACTTGCAATGACTCTGACCCCCAGGACTTCCACATAAATAACTAACTGTTAGCTTACCCACCTAAAGGGATGTAATCGAAACTTTATCTCTTAGAAATTAAAAAAACCTCAGCTTATTTTAATTACAAATTACAAAAGACATCATCATTCCATTATCTAAAACCAATCATAAGAGGTGCCTTCGGAAGTCATGTGAGTTTTTGAACTTCTGTGGTTGCCGCTTGGTATAAATACTCCCATTCTCATGGAAAATGCACGCTGCTTATTGTAATTGCTTTGTGTCACCGCGCTTTGTATTCGTCAACATGTTTTGTTAATGTCTGCAGCTGCTTTGTGTGCGTGTCTATATGTAAATAAAGAAGGAGATTACTATTCTGCAATAAACTTTCTCATCTCTTACAACATGACTCTAAAATTCAAATCATGATTAATTAAGAAAAAATATCGTTACGTTGTCTTATATATATGTATATATAATGTGGGAATTAGATACAAAATTAGAAAAGATAATTAATTAATTAGAAAATAAAACAAAACAACGAAATAAATATTTGAAAAAAGGTAGAAGAGTACAATGGAGCAAAAAAAGAAAATTAGCAATGGCATCTAGCAAGCCAAAAAAATAATTTCAGACTTAAAATTAATTGATTTTAACTCTTTCATCACACACTCTGAAGCAACAGGATTAATATTGGTGAAGGACCACGTAATTTTGAACCCTGATCTTGTGAAGAGCATAACATCTGAGTTGCTACCCCTCTTCAAACTTCCACACCATGCCAAAAGGATAGCTTTAAGCCTCGACAACTTTAACATGCATTAGCCTCAAAATACGGTGGAATCTCAGTGGCACTAGGACTCAAACTTGCGACTCGACAACGCCGGCCACGAGTTCGCGGCCAGGACCACTCGCCCACCGTGGCCATTTCAGAATTAGAATCGCATAAGTGGGTTTTTAAAACAGTTTGATTGTACAAATCGTTCCCCTTTTTCGACTCGATATTTCCGAAAATGAAAAAGGAAAGAGTACAATAAATAAAATTTCATGTATAATGAAAAACTTAATTGTCAATTGCTTCGTTTTTTCTCACCCGTATGCAAAAATGTATTATTTCATTAAACGTAAAAAATATCATTTCTCTAAATTTCAATAATAAGAATTAATTTATAAAATCAAGAACCAACAATGGAAGAATAGAATTTTTCTATGTCTCTTTTTTTACACAATATGTCTTTTGGATAGAGTATAATTTGAAAACGATTGATAAGTAATAGCTAAAAACTTTTAATAAAATAAATTTTTATAATATTTTTTACCAATCGTGATAGTTTTTCTGCGATGCATGCATTCTCACGGGTAATCATATAGGTAAAGGTAGAATTAATTTCTCAACTGAGATAAAATTTCTTTTCTGTAAGTTTCCAAAATAAGATCAGAAATATTGGACATTCTATCTCGGTTACATCATTTCAATTAAAATTTTGCCAAAGTTTGACACTAAAAAGAAATTTATATATTTCCCAAAATTTATATTTCGGGACTCTATAACTGATGCTATTTACAAAAGTGTGAAGGATGTTCTCTGACATCCATCAGTGTTTGGGAGTTAGAATGAAGATCAGCCATAATCAAAACAAATATAATTTATTAATCTTTTAATAAGTCTCAACAACCCACCCAGGCTAGGTAGGCCGAAGTAGACATTTAATATTTAATTATGAATTGAATCACTTACTTTTGGAACGTTTTGATAATATACGTTCTAAATAATCGTAGTTTTAATCTCAAATATTCGACTTCTAGTCGATAATATTCTAACTCGTCAATTATCAATCTTAAATATTAAGTAATTAATCGACAGGTCATTCTCGACTAGCTTTCTACTACTTTACGTTAATCACTAACTTCTACCATCTGACTCCTAACCTCTCTCTCTCGAACCTAAAAGTTAATGCATAAATATATGCCTTGATTTACATAAACCGCATCTTCTTCTTCGGGAGAAAGTTTTCAATAGAAAAATATTTAAAGTAATAGATTTTTCCCGAGAGTATTAGTAGGAGTCTCGCGAATATACCCGTTACAAAAGTATCACAGATTCTTAAATATATTGTGATTTTTTTTTATTTGAACCTCAAGAAGAAGTGTTGTCTTGCAATTTAAAATCGATTGTCTTATAAATTTGATAACCAAGATTACAACAAAAAATATTTCATTATAATAAAAAAAATCTGGAAAAAAAAAATGAAAAAACAGCGTAAACAGAAACAAAACAAATAATGATATGCATAAAAAATTTTAGTATACAAATTCATACTTAAAAAAGTTTCAAGAGCAGTCACTGAATGATTAGTATATTAAAATGATCCAAAATCGTATTTTGAATTCGCCATGTGTCACACATGCCATGTGAGCTGATGCATCGCAGGTTTTGATCACTTGTTCATAAATTCTCATTATAGTCCTCAGGCTAAGAAAATGCAGATTTATGAGGTTATTATTATTAATTGTTTTCCTTCGGTCATTTCTTGAATGAATTCCCCTTCATTTTGTAAAGATCTGCTGTTATTAGAAATTGTCCAGGATTCCAATTAACAAATTTCGATGAAACGGATTAGACCGACTACCTAAAATTGTGAATTTTGTCAAAAATTGACAATTTTTTTTATGATTTTATTGTGTAGTCCATCTTATTGGCTTTATAAAAATATCAAGTTTATTATTTTCCGTTCACTAGAACAAAAACTACAAGTGTTTTAGTAAAAGAAGATGCCATTACTTTAAGCAAGATATGTCATAATCTAAAACGCGTTTTACTCAAAATGTGGTTTTTTTTTTAAATGCTCAAAAAGGGACAGCGATTGCCGAAAAAGTTTTGAGTGAGTGAGTGAGTGATTTTGGGGTTTGTTGGCGCAAGAGCCGATTTCGGTTATACTGCGCCAAACATTTGTTTTAATATCTGTGGTCTAGACGTAAAGAGAAAGAAAGAATTAATTGAATGACAAGAAAGAGGGTCGAAAATAGAGAAGGATCACTAGGGTACCCCGGGTTCGTGAAGCCCGTGTTTACCAAAGACAGTAAACCCCGTGGGAAAAGGAAAAGATCACTAGGGCACCTCGGGATTGTGACACCCGTACTCACCTAAAGAAGGTGAGCCCCCTGAGGGGAGAAAAAGTTTTGAAAATAACTAACTGAAATTTTTTGTGCACGTTCTGTACAATAGTAACTTTTAGATTTATCAATCACTGTTTTATTACAAAATTTACAGCCCCTTATGTTAATATAATAACTGTTTATTAAGCAATTTCATATATTAAACAACTTCATATATTAACTTTCATATATTAAAGTGCTCTAGTTTTTGTAAAAATTAAAATATCTCTTATCCTGAAGGTCATTTCAAAAATGAATAACATAGCAGCACATCAGAATTGAAAATTTGCTTATAAACTTTTGGTACAGAATGCGCCGCGTTTATATTATTTTTTGTAAATTTTTAGCAATTTTTTCTTATTTTCGTAATAATAATTTCTTTTTCTCTTCTTAATTTTAGCATATTTTTCTTAAAATGTACTAAACAAATTTAAAAACAACAACAACAACAAAAAATCCCTATATTTTCGTTTTTTTAAAAAAAATTTTCGCAAGTAGTTAGATACCTTAAGAACTTAACGAGTTGTGTTTTCATTTAAACAAATTATATAATTAAAAACTTTTACCTTAAGAGATACAGCAACAGTTACTACGTGCTGAACCAATAATCAGTTAAACCTAACTAAAGAAATAAAAGCCAGCTGTTTGTAAATATATTCACGAATTTCATGACTATGCAAGTAAGCGTGAGTTAAATGTGTATATAATACAAAAGAGTGCATTTCTCATAGCATAAGCTCATCTTTTTGTTTACACCTTTAATTTTTCTTCTTGAATACTGTCTTATGTATTAAATTTATAAAAATGATGCTTATTAACATTAATCAGCTTCGGGGAAATATCGTGAGTCTTCAAAGATGTAAAATCTATATAACACTAAATTGTTTGCAATAAAAGGTCACAAACAAGGGTGTTTTCTTCATTAATTTCGGGAATTTATGTTTAACATTTTTATGTAATTTTTTTTTTAGGATTTCAAAACTATTCTTGAAACGGAAATGCCAAAGTTTAATAATTTAAATATATATTTAAAAATTCCTGCAAATCTCTTGTCCACATTAGAAAATCCTTGAGAGAATATTTTTTTTATTTATTATGAAAAACTAATTATTTAAAATACAGAACTTTTTATAAGCACATACTTTTTACCCCTGAATTGTTTTTATGCTTTGCATACATGTTATTGAAGTGAGTGTTTTTAACGACGCAATTTTATAGCAATTCGACGGTCATTTGTGACAGACATCGTAATTTTGAACGTGGGTCATGTGACGAGAGCTGGTACCTTTTTTCTGAACTTCCACACTACGCCATCGGAAAGACCTTGAACCTCGACAGATTTAACGTACGCCAGACCTTCTACTCGGCAAGCCTTCAGTGGCACGAGGGTTCGAACTCACAATTCGTAAGTCACGAGCTCGTTACTATAGCCACTAGGCTATCGCGGCACTCAGTGTATTGAAAATTGAAAATGCATTCCAAATATCTTTGCAAAACTTTATAATTCATTTTGAGCCATTTTTAAATAATTGCATCATTATTAGCTTCTATAGTAAAAATGTTATTTCTCTCTATGTATAAAAAAGTTTTTCGTGATGCTGTAGCAAATTTATTTATACCTTAGGTATAGTTAGGAAAATGGGACGTAAAAAGTTCTATTCAACATTGGCCAATGAGTATGAAGTTAATAACAGTTGAATAACAGTTGTACATTTGTACATTCGGGTGTTGTCAGCCGTTAGGTGGACCCCCTCCTTCATAATTTTTTATAAAAAAAATATCTTCAGTTTTCAGTTTTTGCGTCTTAGAATTTTTTCAAAGAAGCGTATTTACGAAAAATTGTTTACTCTGATATTGCTAGCTCTGAATATTTTTCTAATTTTTGTGAGTTGTATAAACTTTAATATTAAAAGTTTTCCTCGGGTCAATTATGATTCTAAGTAATGGGGATAATGATTAATTTTTTATTTAAAAAATGTCATCGAGTGATAACGAAAGATCCTGAAACTGATACAAATGTATACATCGTGTAAATCATTGGGAAATAAACTATCTTGATGACTGATATTAACATTGAGGACTTATCTGAGTTAAAGACTAAGGAAAGAAGTGAATTATGTGAATGTTGTGCTCTTAAAATCAGTTCCTCAAATTCCGAGCTAAATATGATATAGACGTCTGTTAATTTTATATGTGTAATATTATAAGCAACTTTAAAAAATATAATTCCTAGTTTCAACAAATTAGTCATAAACAGAAATTAATTCTATCCTTTCATAAAAACACTCTGCCTAAAATGCCCAAAAAGTATTTTGACATTTGAATAACTCAAAAAAAAAAAGTGAAGCACTGTAAACAAAACAAAAAAACTTCTTTTTTATTCTTTCAATGGTTAGAACAAAAACAGGAACATAATTTTTGATTTAATATCCTTTGGGAAAATAAAATTTTTATATTTGAATTGTAAGCGTTTAATATGAAAATCAACAAACAATTTATTTTATTGAATTATTCTAAGGAAAATATATCGCGCAACGAGATCCTTACAATGCATATTTCTTTACTTATTTTTCCATTCCCATTTGGCTTCGTCGGTTGTTAGAAAATAAAAATACGCGTAACCTGCATGAAGAATATCGCGCAAGTGCACTTGTGGGTGAACGGGTGTGAAAGGCATTTAAATCACTTTTTTCAAAGACGGATAAAACTTATTTGAATTAAGGACTATTTAGAGAAAACTTTTTTTTGGTTGTATACATAAATTATAAAACACGAAAAATTTGACTTTTGAAACAAAAACCCAGAGTTTTTTTTAAAAAACGGAGAATATGATTACTGTCTTCCACGAAAAGTGAAGCACTTGAAACAGATGGACGGGACCGATTCTAGGGTGTCGGCCGCTCGCGTGCAAAGGCCTAATTTTCCGCTTCTCTGAGAATTTTTCCTATTTTGACTAATACTTAATGTCGATGTTATAAACTCATCTACTTTTTATATTAAAATGTAAAACATTGATAAAAATGGAGACTGACACAAAAATCACATCTTTCCTCTATCTTGTTATTCTAAATTGTAAGGCTATCATTAAATTGAAAACTTCTAATTTCCCCAAATGCATATTGAATTTAAACCCTCCTATGTCTCAAGAAATATTAACCATATTAGATATTTTCGTAAAGCAACTTTCGCAAAAATCATTTTTAAGGAGCTTTTGTGTCGAGTCTCTGGTGTTAAGCCGCCAGTGCGGCTGATGAGCAAAAAAAAAAAAAAAAAAAAAAAAAAACTTTCCGATTGTGCGGTATTGCCGGCTCTGCCACAAATTTTTCTATCCAATGAGGTATGTGTGTAAAGTGTAGACAATAATGGACTTTGTATCGAAGCACTGTGCCCCAACATTCTATTTTTCTTAAACTGTGCTATATACTCAGGACTTGCCTTGATTTTTCAATAACTTTTCATAATTCAGTATATTTATTCGACATTATAAATTTTACTTTGAGAAATTCGTGGAAAATTTTTTGCTTGATTGATAGAAGTACGTGCGACCGTCCCTAGTTTTGGCGGCCCCCGTGCGGTGGACGCGCTGGACACTTGTTAGGGTCGGCACAGCGGATGGAAAAGAATTTGGTCGTTCTTCTTAAAAGAAGATGGGAAATGTATAAAATTTAAATATTAAATATGATATTCAAAAGGAAGGAATAAATTTAACCTGAAAATTAATACAAATTTTTGTGTAAATGAAATTAATGCCGAATTGATTGGAAGAATTCTGATTTTTGAATAAGAAATATCCACAAATCAAAACAATTTAGTGTTAAACAATTTGGCTTATTTTATCAACGGTCTTAGTACCGATTTATGAGTTTATGATAAAAATGAATTTAATGTTATGAGTATTAGCAATTTTTTATTTTAGATTTGAATTTTGTATAACTATTCACTTATTTAGTATTAATCCATGAAAAAGGTATGTGCGGGTGGTCATAAAACATTTCCCCGATACATGAACTTCTATATATATATAGGGGAATATCTTCTCAACTAATTGCAAAGAAATTTCAGATATTGTTATTTGAAGGAATACTCCAGAAATTATGATCATTTAAAGGTACACAGAGCTCTTCCAGTTGGTAAAAGATCTATCCGCGAATCTTCCGCAAATCCTCTTGGGTAAAATTATTCTTTTTAACTGTAAGTTCTGTTAAAAACGTTTTCTCGATGAAGACGGGATTTAGTTAAATGAGTTCTTTTAGTTAAGCGTTGACATTTATGTTCGAGATGATGGTCGATGGATGATGTTAGAAAATTTTTTAATGTATTACTCACCTTTTCCGACGAAATTGAATTGGAAAACCATAACTGGCATGGGAATGATACACACCTAACCAAAATTGTCGGCGTAAAATATTCGCAATAAAGAGCATAGTAAAGAACCTATTACAACATAAGAGAGGAGAGGGAAAATTATTTTTTATTGCTGTATAAGTTTTCAACAAATCCAACTTCGTAGACATTCACGCACTGCTTACGGGAGGTTGTTGACATCAACGAATATAAAATCGCAGAAGGAATGTGCATAGTTTCACGTTTTATAGCATTTTTCGATTGTGACAGTTCTGATGGATTTGTTGTGCGAATCCTAGATTTTAGATAATCCCAGAACGAGAAAGTTATTTAAAGGAGATAGGAAAATCTCGGTGTTCACTAAACTGCAAAGTTATGAGATATGACTCAATGACCCAAACGCTGTTGCAACACTTATCGAGTGCATGTGACAACATATAAAGTAGCACTACCTTTTATTCGTACATTTTGCTTCTGCAACTCTGGAATTATGTAATTCTGCAACATTGTTGCATTACGAGCATTTGTGATGGAATACGTTTTTATACCTTATAGAAGTGACATCTACGAAAAAGTAAGGCGGGAAAACAAATGTGCTTGCAATGCCCCACCACTCAGTCATTTCTTGTGTAGGAAGGAGCTGGTGCCACGCCGTGAAGATTTTTTATCAGTCCAGTGAATGCAATTCTTGGAGTTTACATTCGCAGTTAAGGAGAAATGTGCCTCATGCTTCCATAATATCCTCAACGGTCACCTGCTATCTGCATTATATCTTCTGAAAAATAAATTCACAAAGTAGACACGCTGCTATACGTCTCTTAATTGCAACAACTGGACACGAAGAAATCGATATAGAAACATTCCCAGAACAGAGCACAGAAGCTTGAGGACTGTGATTTTCTGTACATCAAAACTGCGGGCATCACTTCTTAGAGTATGCAATGGATCTACAATAATCGTATTATGCACTTCTGCAACAACTTCATCAAAAACAATCGATCCAGGTCTATTATACGTGCATCCAGTTTCTTCAATTTTTCTTACCAAACCTCGGTATTTATAAAAGTATTTATAAGACATGGGACCTTGTCTTAGCTTATAATTTCGTCGATAAAAACACGAACTACTTCAGCAGCCTTTTTCCCGTTCAGATAAAGCAACTGAATTAACTCCTCATGTTGTTTATGTGCCAGTGCCATCTTATTGGCACATTCGAACATTTTATTGAAGAAAGAGTCTCCTCATATTGCTTATTAATAAAGGTTTCCCATCAGGAGTGCTTTGTACAGTAACGTAACATACACCCCCGCATTGCGGATGGAGGCCCAGGGATTCTAGGGGCCCAAATCCTGATTGACTCCAAGTACGTATTTAGGCTTGGGGTCCAAAACCTGACTTTGAAGAGGTCCTTAATGTTCTCCGTTACGCCACTGGCTTTGTACATGTTCTGTGATTTCTACTTGTACTAGCTCTTCCTGTGAATTATGTAAAGAGTGTCTGTCAACATGTGCTGCCGTTGGTCTTTACAGCAGTGCCGCCCAACCTTTTTATCGCCACGGACTGGTCAACGTTTGACAATTTTACTGCGACCCACTGAGAGTGGGGGGGGGGACTTTGATTGTTTATATTTTAGATTGTTTTGATTGAAGAATTTTAATTTAATTGTATTTATATATGCATTCGGAATAAAATACAATTGCATCAAAAATGGAATATAAAGTTATTTGACACGGAATACATAGTGGTTTCCATGGAAAGCCACTCAATCAAATGAGATATACACCACAGTAAATAAAATGCAAACAATTTAATGTTCCTTGGGCGGGCTGATAACATTTGATCCACAGATCGGTACCAGTTCGCGGCCGTGGGTTTGGGGACCACTGTTTCTTGGCAATTGTATTACACCAGCAATTTCGCCACATGTGTATCATTCCAATGTCCTTTTCAATTTTTCGGTGTGTTAATTAATTTGTGCGAGAAAGAATGGAAGTTGCCAAATTGAAATATCGAAGTGTTTTCACTGTGTTGTGTATTATAACCTCCCCTAACATTATCCTCATCTCGTCTAGTATTACTCATACTTAAATGTGTAAGCGAGTTAACGAATTCACAAGATACATTTACAAATAACAATATTTATTAATTTTTCTTAATCAAGGAAGGTCATATACACTATTCAAATATAAGAACAATAAAATACAGTGGAGAATGAGAAGGGGTCACTAATTGCGGAACTACGAATCTAAACTGAATCCACGAAGGATAAGCGCGTACAATTACAACTACACACGTATACGTAATTACAATTCTTGAATCACTAACCTGATTTCTTAAACTACGGCAGGTTCGTCTTGGAGGTTATTTGGATCTTGATTGGATCACGGCTAGAATTCCCTCTTTAATGTGCGACTTCTATCTTCAGCTTTTCTCGTAGCTTTTCTATAGACTAATTTTATCAACAACTATGAGTTGGATTCCCGACGGTTCGATTCACTTTACTTTACAAAACCTACTTCTTCACTTGACAACTATTACTCATTTCATTTCATCCTCTCCGATAACTCGCTAAACCCGAACTTATATAAAATATCTCATTTGCATAAATCACGCTTTGGCTCCCGGTGGAGATTGGTTGAAATAAATAAAATTCTAAAAGAAATATGTAGAGGATTAGTAAAGAACCGTACAGATCCGTCACAACTGTAATTGTAATATTGTGAGAGATCTATAATTTTAAATCACCCTTATCTGAAGAGCATTCTTTGAATGACGATATATGAAATTTCGTTTGGATTGATCGAACGGATGAGCCGCTAGGGATTCATATATCGGGGATGTTTTTTATGCATTTATTTTGTTGCTTTTTGTAAAAAAATTAATCATTTTTTTTTCAGGATAAATCACTGTAAAATATATTATTCCATGCATTTGACTAATCAACCTATTTCTAGTTAGTTTTTAAAATGACACTAAAACTAAATTTTAAATGACACATTAATTTTCGAATTCGTTTCATTCAGAAACCCATTGATCGACGTCAGTGGTCTCCAACCCCCGGTGGGTGAATCAAACAGTACCGGACCACACAAGGAACATTAAATTATTTCCATTTTATTTACTGTGCTCAATTTTTTTTCGGTTTTGGGCGACTTTTTAAGGAAATCATTTTAAAAGTGTTAATAATCATTTTAAAAATGATTTAACCATGTTAAATCCCTTTATACTAATTTTTTGTTGTAACTACCCTTTTTTATCTGGAGGTATACTTAAATACAAGTTATTAAATTAAAACAATCTAAAATCTAAATAATTAACTTACCCCCCCCCCCCCCCAGCGGGCCGTGGTAAAGTTATTAAACATTGATCGTCGATAAAAACGATGAAAAGCACTGATTTACATGACACGGAATTCACACTGGACGCAAAATGAACATTTCCCCTACTTTTAGAAAAGGAACAAAGTGGACTGGTGGATTTTACACTGATTTTTAGCTACATAATTAGTGAGCACCCCCCCCCCCCATTCTTCTTTAACAAAAGAAGAGAAGGAGGAGAAAAAGAACCGCTTTGTGTGATTTTGAAGTATATTACGTCACATAAATTGTTGTCTGTTTTGGGTAATTTTTTTTTATTTCGGTCTTTCTAGTTGAATCATTGTAAAAATGAAGGAATATATATAAAGGAACTGATGACCATCAAATCTGAGGCGGATCAAAGCCCTTACGTTGGGATGCTGTGAAAGCTTTAAGAGTGGGATGCCATCTTAGGTATCATCAATTGATTGCGATTCAAAATTGCGAAGTCCGTCATCAATAACGTATCTGCGACATATTCTTTCAAAGTTTCGCCGAAAAATTATTTATTCGCTGAAAGATTCACCATTTTATACCTCATTAGTAGGCCTCATTAGAAGAAACTCTGTGGAAACAAAGGGGAGAAATTATATACATATGGAGTTTTATTTAAAAAATAATAATATCTCCTCTCTCATAATGAACGGGAGGGGTATGCCTTGTAAATAATATATTAAACTATAACAGTACACTGAAAGAACAGCTTAAAAGTTCTAATTCAGTGTTTTTCAAACTATGGGGTGTCTCCCTCCTGAGGGGAAGTGATAATTCTATCAAGGGGGTGCGAGCAAATCGAAAAGTCAAAAATAAAAGATTATTTTAAGAAATTATTAATTTACTGAAAGGAAGCAAAACATAATATGCATTTGGAATCATAAAAAATAAATTACTCTTTTACACTGATATAATACACTTATAAACATATCAGTCCTGCACAATGTATTTGACCATTAATTCATCAATGCACAGTTAGAAACAAGTTTAATAATTATTAGTGATCACATGGGCTTGTCATGTACAAAATTATATACAAAACTTAATTCTTATCTTGACAATTTGCACGGTTTATAAGCAAAGTCGTATTGTATAACTTTAGTCAAAGCACATTATTATTAAATTAAATACATTGTTATTGTACGGAAGGAAGGTGCCCTGAAAATTATGATTTAAAATTTGGTCGTAAGTTTTGAAAGCTTGAGAAGCACTGTTCTAATTCCTTCCTTAGGGAGTTTGGCCTATCTGGAAAGTTGCGGTAGCCTAATGGTCAAGGTATCGGATTCGCGGCCGGCAGTCATGAGTTCGAGTCTAGTGCTACTGAAGACCCACTGTGTAGGGGCTGCCTAAGCAAGTTAAATATGTCGAGGCTCAAACGCCATCCCGTTGGTGTGATGTAGAAGTTAGGAGAGGTTGATGGCAGCGCAGGTGTCATCCTCGTCACTTGGCCATAGTTCAAAATTACGAGGTTCGTCGCCAACAGTCCTCATGCAGCTTAATAATGCGACGTAAATATACATTCACTCGGCTTATCTGGGTTGCAAATATATGAATAGCAGCACAATCATTTATGGAGATTGATTTAAATTTAACATCAAAATTAAGGTTAATAGCATTTACGATAAGGTTATCACATTTCACCATTTATGAAATATTAAACCACGATAATGTTGTGAAAGACCATGATGTAGAACCGTTATCCACTATTATGTAGTAAAACAGCTGTTTTAAAAATTTCTTTTCATTATACACATAATTGTATAATTTTTATACTAAAAAAAAAAGAATATGAATTTATAAGTAGATACATTTAGTATACACACATTTTCTCAAAGATTTCAATGAGATTTTAATGCATTTGAAATGTTTACCGCTAAAGAATTTGAACTTATATCACATCAGACTAAATGTGATGCATAAATTTAAGTACTCATAAACTGGAAAGGGCCATAAAGAGCGTAAAATTTACATGAAATAATAAAAAAACAGAGTATTTGCAATTGTATATATATTTCTATTTATTATAAGATGAAATATATAAAAATGAAGATGAAATAGAAATTTTGATTATAGCAATTTGCCACGTGTTGATAATTATTAAAGAATGGAAAAGTAAAAAGATGATAATATTTTCTTGATATTATATCTATCATTAATATTTCATGTATAACAAATTTTATAAACGTTTCTGAGAAGAAAACTTCATTTATATTTACATGCAATATTGTTGTTATATTGCTAATTGAAATATTTTTTTTTATGAATGTTTATACATTTAAGGAAAAAAATTTCTGTAAACGGTTTTGAACAATCGCACATTAAAAATTTCCATTTAGAAATAACTTTTTACAAATATACGAGACCACTAAGTGTAAAAAAAGATTTTAAAAAGGTGATTTCATCATATAAATGTTAAAGGACGAGGCATGAGAAAAAATCCTATACTTTACCAAAAACTTTAAATTTCAAACAGATTTTTTTTAAAAAAAAAAAAATTACAATAATTTTTTTAAAAAAAATGTGTGGTTGAAAAGCAATTGATGAAACATATAAAAGTGACCCAATCCAGATGTATTTAATATCTTTATTTTTTCAAAATAATTTTACAATTTCTGTTTTACGAAATTTTATTTTCTAGACTTTATAATGTGGTTTTCATCCTCGGAAATTTATCAATTCAAATGGGTTTCACAACAGAGTGCGATTAGTTTTTTTTTAAAATCAATATATAGAGGAAGCGAAAAACCTAAATAATAATTTGTATTCAAATAAAATTTAATATGCAAAAAGAAAAAGAATAATTCGGTAATGCTCAGATAGCTTGGAGCTCTCTTTTTCAAAATAACTCCATTCCCCGGTTCATTTTTTTCTTTTGCATCTTTCTAAAACCTCTTGAATGTTTAACTGTCTTATCTCCATTGGAAAAGGGGGTCATCCCTATCTGTCGGTGAAAAAGAGAATAGTAAGAAGAGTCCCCCCCCCCCTTTAAACAAAAACTGATCACCTCGCGCCTGCGCATAAGACAGCTGCCGGACAGTCTGTGACTTGGTTTCGGCTGGCGGGAAAAGTTGCGCCGTGATTGTGCGCACCGAATCCTTCTGAAAATTTTCGTCTGCGGGTACGAAGTGCGTGATTTTTTTTACCACCCCCTTTTTCTTTTTTCGTAGTACGCGAGGGTCGCTGAGTAGTGAGGAGCGTACGAGATCGTGAGCGTGAGATAGCGGCTCCACGCAGCCTTTTTTTAAAGCTCTCAATGAGGTGAGTATAGGTGAGTATTTCTTTTGATCCCTGTGATTGTGTGAATTTTTATTGCTCGAAATTATTATTATTTCCGGAACCGAACCGGAAAACTTCAAAAGGGAAAGACGAAATTTTTATGTAGTGCAAAACATGTGTTCTCATATTAATATTTATTTGCTTGCAAAAATATTACAGTTCATTTTACGAAAACTGTATATTTTTAAAGAATTTTCCTTGCAAGTTTGCTTATTGTATGTTAATTCATGAGCAAGTGTGAAACATTAATAAATTTACAGTCTTAAGGAATTTTTTTTTACCTCTGAGTGTCAGAATAAATTTGGATTCGGCTTTTAGTATATCATTTTACCTTGTGATTCGTAAAATTTTATTGTTTTACTCCCCTTTTGAAAACATAATAAAAATATTGTCAAAATTTGGTACTAATATTACTATTTAACAAAGTGCAAATTTTACTGTTTAGAAATTATTTAAAATAAAAACCTGAAAAAACCAACGGAGAATTTTAAAAATTTTCATCAATTTTCAAAATGTTATGATAATTTGAGTAATAATAGCAATATAAATTATGGTACTAATATCAAGGTGTTTTATACTTATATTATTACAAACTTCTGTATGGATTTTTTGCTGTTGTTAATCGCATAAAGTATAAATATTAAATTTGGTGTAATTTTACTAACATTGTATACTTACATTACTTAGTATATTCATTCATTTTTTTTTTCTTTTCGTATTATGCTCAACATAGCAATTTTACTTCAAATTGCATATTTCATAAAAATGAATCTATTAGTACAATCAATAAAATTTTCTTGGGTAGTTAACGTTGAATATTTGTACATAGCCATACTAAGAGAATCAAACTGTGAGAATTTTAAACAGTAATTATGATTTTATCTCATTTTATCCGAATTTTATGAGACTCTACATGTATAAGTTTTTTTTAAACTTTTAAATATTACGCTCGCTACAAATATTTTTCTGAATTTTTTAAAAATTGCATCTTTTACCTGTTTTTTGTATGCATGTTTAGTATGCTTTATATGTAGTGTAAAAATCTTTTTTTTTTTAAATAAAATTAATGATGTAAAGAAATTATTTCAAAGTTTATACTCTCCTTGTTTTGTTTAATATATTTTATGTACAAATCTTTTTAAAGCAATTGTGGGTACATGATACTATTTACAATAATTATCGCAAGGAAATTAATTAAATTGAAAAAAAAAACATGCGTATTTTTCTAAGTAATTTTTTAAGAGGGTAGAGAATAGTGTAAAAATAAATTAGTAGTTTATTGATTATTTTTCAAAATAAAAAAATTTGCTGAATATTAGAAGAATATTTTTCTTATTAAAAAAAAAACTGATACTTTTTTTTAAGCATTTATAAGTTGTGAAAATAATTATTCGGTATTACCTGGCGTGAAAAATCTATGTTCTTACTTCTTTTAAACGGATAATTGTCCTTAAGTGAAAAATATAAGTTGCATTTTCTGACAAAATTGATTTATATTATGGAACAATTATGTATGAGGTATAAAATAGCTTAACCTTGGGAGAAAACTGTAGTGTCATGCTTTTAATATATCAATTATTAGAAACAAATGCTTGTAATTAAACGATGAAAGCCGTTAATTGTTCCTTTGAGCTTTTTTTTTTACTTTGTTGTTTTCCAATTATTTGAATTTGGTAACTGTAACTTCACCAAATTTTTACTCAATTTTTTTTTAAATGAAATTTTATTTATTAAAATAACAAGTTGTGAGACCAGTTTTTATTTCAATTATCTTTATTTATCAAACAAATGCACAAGTTCAATTTTTTCAATAATATAAAGTTTAATTTTTTTACTAAGAGTGTTAAATTTGATCCTTATAACAAATTTAAGTAAATTATTCTTTTAATTTAACATTCTTTGGCAATGTTTTCTCTCTTAGATCATTTTTTAAAAAATTTAAAAAAAATGTAGTGCATTATGAATTTGATATAGTTAAAACCAAAACTTTTGCAAATATTTTGCAAAATCGGAAACTTGAGAGCTTCGAACTAAATCGTAATAATAGATTTTAGATAAAATAAAATATTTCATTTTAAATTACTAATTTTTAATTTTTTTACTAATTAATAAAAAGAGAAGGAGTTAGAAATATTGTGATGAAGATTTTCGTCGTAAAAAAAAAATTTGTTTTAAGTAGTTTAATATTTTACAACAATAGAAAAATATTCTAACTTTACGTCCGTCTTCCTGTTTCAAATGTCTGTAGCATCTCCATGATCATGGTCATTGTCGCGAACTCAATTCCTGATACCATTAAGACCCACCGTGTAGGGATCTGATGCATGCCAAATCTGTCAAATGTTGTCAAATAATGTCGTCCTCATCATTTGACCGAGGTTCAAAACTATGAGGTCGTCACCAATATCCCCAGTGTTGATTCAGAATGCAACGTCAATAAAATACCTTCCTGAAATCTAATCATTTTTACGTTCACGCGTCCATATAGTATTAATATTAGCCTTCCTATGAGCTGGTTGATGCCTAATGCTCTGAGCAACTTATACTGTGAACACATTTAAAGTACAACTAAATGCAACAATTTTTTCATTATACAGTAGAACGTCGTTTATCCGAATCAATGGGGACCGGACACCGTTCGGATACGCGATTGTTCGGATAACCGAAAACCGAATGCGATCCATGCAGTTTATGATACTGGACACTATGCAAATATTGAAGATCATCACATGCGGGAAACGTGCTTGATGGGTAAGCAAAATAGATGAAAATGTCGCAATTTTACCTTGATTGTGGAAAATAATCACTTATATTTCGCTGTACCATTGTACACCTTTGTTTTTTTCAATGCAAGGTCTCTGATTCTCTTCAGCAGCAGTAGTTGAGTAGGACAGCACTCTAATTGTTGTTCGTACCACTCCATATCTGTCTCTAACGCAGAAAAATGCATCAGCATTTGCTACTTTCGTTGTTGTTGTCCTCTTCATCCGTTTCATCGTCGACAAGGTCGGATTCTTCTTGTACGGAAGTCACAATCTCGTCATCATTTAGCATTTGAAATCTACTGTCTTCTGCATCGCATGCCATCCAGGTTTCTACATCAACAAAACTCAACAAAAGAGCGCGTCACCTCCTCACTTGGAAACAAACTGACCTAATATTCCGCGCAGATGTTTACCAAATCACACAGCTGAAATTCCCCAAATATCTCTCACCTTGGGTTTTCCCGTCACTTTTGCCTCCCAGGAAACAAATGGTGAGCATTGCACTGTTCGAAAACGGACCCGGACTTTGGTTCGGATATTTGACGCTCCAGATAATAAACGTTCGGATAAACGACGTTCTACTGTGTATCACTTGTTGCTTTTGATTATTTAAAATATAAATCTATAAAGTTGAATTTTTTTATTTTTCCACTTCATTTCAATATCTACTTTCTAATTCTACCGATGAATTTATTCCTGTGCGATGGTTACAGATCTAGCTTTATTCGTATTCTGTGCTCTTCATTTTCAAATACTTCTTTACATTTTTTAAAGGGTGGATTTTTGTTTTGTCTAATTTCTAACTCAAAAGTGATTACTAAGCACTTTTCGTTGGAATGAGTTCGAAATGTTTTTCTTTCCGGTCGATGAACTGCTAAGTTAAATCTTCGGAGTCATTTGAATCGACACATCAGAACTGAAAGACATTACTTAGTCATAAATATTTAAAATAAGAATCTTGTTTCAGCCTGATTCTCACCATGAAATTTGGTTTAGAATGAATTATTTAAATCAGAAAAACACATAGCTGTGTTTGAATATTATTTTGATTTTCAAATTAATAATAATATTATGATAAGGAATAATTCCTTTGATGCACCGAAGTACATTATTATGCATATTTATTACATAAAAATATTTTTTAATATCAATTATTTTAGTGTAATTTTTTATTTTGTGACAACGTAATGGCTACAAAATTAATTGTATATGTAATTATGACTTGAATTATAAGTCAACAGAATTAATTTTAATTCTGTTACTAGCTATTTCGGTAGAATACGTATACACAGAAATCGAAAATAATTTAGTTGAATACTTAAGTAATTTAGAACGGGGATGTAACAGGTTTATGAAAAAAAGGTGAGACATTCGAAAAATTTCATTTCCATGTAATCTTAAATTTGTAGCAACGGCAATTTATTTAAGAGATGGTATTACTTTGAAAAAAAATAAGATCATGTTAAGTAATATTTTTTGTTGAAAAAAAAATATTTTCTTTTAAAAATTTAAACTAACGATCTGTCCGAACCGCCTTAATATCTCCTTCAGCTGTTTATATCGATTAACATATTTAAAAAAAATTTTGCTACTTTCTTGTATATAATGTATAATAAGACTTTACTCTAATTTAGTTATAAGATTACATTAATGACATCTCATTTTGATATGCTTAAAAATAAATTTATTTTAATAAAATCTCTCGCATTTTATGAATATAGTTAAAAAAATTTTTTATCCAACTTCAATTTTAAAAAATATAAATCACTTTTCCTTGACAGTATCATTTAATTGAAATTCTCAACCGATATAATTCTATTCGCATTACAATGATAACAAGAGCATAGAAAGTAGCTAATAGAACTTTATAGGCCTTATAAAACATTTACCTCTGACTCTCTTGAGTTTTAATTGTAGTTTTCCATTACGTAACATTGTTGTTTAAATTGATTAAAAATAAATGAGACCTTTATTGAAAAAGAAAATATTTCTTTTGATACCTTTAAATTAATTTGAAAACTGCTCGTGAAAATTAAAATGGAAGCAGGTTCTCCAATTATTTTCCCTTGATGTATTCTGTCGATGCCCCCACCCTGAGAGTTTTTATGTCCCCAAGAACTTTTAAAGTAAATAGTACTAAGGTTTCTTTCCAGGGAAATCGTAAGATTTTCCATACTTCATGCCTTCACCGGAATTATTCTAGGTTCCTCGAATAACCGAGAAGAAAAAAAGAGGAAGAAATCAGAAACCTTACTAGTGATGCCATGAAGCTTATCTATAAATAATAAGGTTTGATTAAACTTATGATAACAAATGTAATTTCACTGAATCTTATAACGTAGGAATACCTTGTAGTTTGACACTTGATGAGTGTACATCACTTAAAAACAGACGATGTTTGAACACAAACATTCATTTTAAAGAAAAATTCTTTAGTTTAGGAAAGCTAAGAATTGTGGTGGATCTTTTTGAACAGAAAACGATGTTAAGGCAGTAATGCAGTGGCGTAACGTACGCCCCCGCACCGCGGAGGTTCCCAGGACTCTAAGGGGGCCAAGTACGTATATAACCAATTGAGGCCCAAAACCTGACTTAGCAGAGGGGCCCTAATATTCTTCGTTACCCCACAGCAGTAATGTTTAAACAAAATATATCACTGAAAAGTACATAGTAATGTGTGTTTAGTGACGGTGTTAGTGTGGTGTGCGCATGTGATTAAGTTTGAAAAAAAATAAGGGGTTGGGAATTCCCTCAATGCCAGGGGCAACACATATTTTTGTCTTGTGGAAAAGCAAAAGATACTGAAGGGGCGCACCTTTTTAAAATAATGGCAATCATTAGTTAATTTTGTATCTCAGAAAAGGTATAAATTGTAGCATTTAAAAATCTATAAATATGTTAAATAAATAATGCCAATTTTATTGCGTATAATCTATAGCTGCAAGCATATTAAGTTTTTGAATAAGTTTAATGAGGCAAATGTACCTTATCATACTTTTCTACATTTTGTTTTTTGAAATATGGAGTTAGAGTTATTGTTGAAATTCTCATCACAGCCTGTAAGTTAATGTCAGCCTACTTGCATTTATATTTACTCTTGTTAATCTTCATGAAATAAAAAACTTTTCTCACAGATATATGTCGGCCCAAATACGGAAAATGGATTCTTTATATTTGGTTTTCTGACTGTCTTGGTGGGCAGCATGGGGCACTTAGGCCGCTATTTGTTCACTCCTGACCTATTCTTTGCACTTACCATATATCTGGCCGCGTATAAAGTTTTTTTTGTGAGAAAAGAGTGGATTTAAGTGAAAGTACTGTTGAGATAGAAAATATATCACATGGAGGCAGTAGCTCATACAAAATTTTTCAAGGGAGAAGTCCATGGTCGAAAGTCCCCCGACTCGTATCATACCTCAAGACAACACCAATTGATTCTTCTGATTTTGCTGGTTTTGTTAACAAAAAACAGTAAAAATAAATAATTGAATAAAAATTAGCATTAATTAATAAAATAAATTGTTAATTACAAGTACTTAATTAAATTCTACGTTATATGTAGAGAGAGATTTATCATCAATCGAAAAAAACTCAAGGGCTTTGGGGGTGTCTGGACACCCTAGGACACCCCAGGACACCCTTCTTGTGCACACCCAAGGCAGGGAGGAGATATTTCTGGAAGTGAAGAATCTATTCGAAGATTTAACAAAATGTTCGATTTGGAATTTGATTATTATTTGGATTATTTGATTCATATAATTTATGCAGAAAAAGTTTTTATGATAAATAGAACTATAAAAAAAATATAGGGTATATTGTATTCAAAACAGCATTATTGGACAGGACATTATTGTATTGTATTCAGGACGACACCTCCAAGAATGATATTTCACAAAAATTATATTAATGGCTGTTTGGATTGTTTAGACACCCAAAATACTCAAGAATTCAATTGACAGCATTGAAGGGCTTTTAGTGATAAATTCAATGACTTCATAAAAGGATTTAAAACCAATAAAAATAGACCTAGAAAAACTATGCAATAGAAACGCGACCGTAACTGTCAAAGAAGTATTTGTTGTTATCAATTGGAGAGTTGAACCAATAAAACTTAGAATTTGCAAAGAATATGAAAACATTCTTTGGTCCAAATAATTGAAAAACTCAATGTCATTTTAGTTGGATTAAAGCAACATCTAAATTTTGGAAGGAAGCCTGACGCTGCTGCAGTTATTGTTGCTTCTTCACGTTTCCCAAATAAAAACTTTTAATAGGGTCTTCTTTTGCTTTTCGGACGCAGGAGAGAACAGAGAAATTCTTGAAGGTAAATTTTTAACGGAAAAAATTGGAAAAAGAGATCCTCTCAAAGGTTTTATGTTATTCGACTAGCAAGATTTCTAGCTTGAGTAAGGTAGTTAAGCAAGAATTATAATACTTAACGCAACAGGAAATCTATCATAAAATATTATAAAACTCGGTTGTAGCTTCGGAAAAAATTTCTCCAATGTTAGCTGAGAGGGCATTCTCTATTGTTGGGTTGTTCTTCACTAAGTTAAGAACTAGATAAAAGATGAAAGCATAGATTTACTTTTTTTCCTTTAATCATACTTTAAAAAGTGTATTATGTTTTATTTCTGTTTTGTTACTCAATAATAAAAGAGTGTAAATTCTGAAATTTATGAATATCGTTATTTTTTGTGAAATTATTATTGCTATCAAATAAAAATAACTTGTTCTTAGATTAATTGAAATGTTGATGCATTCTTGGGAAACCCCTAGAATGATGCTATTTTCCTAGGATTTCCTGGAAATTCCTGGGAAAGAAAAGAAGGCCGGGAGAAATCGGAAACCGTGAAACACATCTCTAAACAGTGACTTCCGGAATTTCTTTTTTACCTTCTCTTAAATATTTACTGTGCTTAAAACATTTCGAATTATCTATATTGATTTGTCCCCTACAAATATATTCTAAAAAACTAATATTTCCTTAAATAGATTCCAGAATAAGCTATTTTTTTCTATGCCCTTTTTGATTTTCCCCTCTTGATTTTTTGACGTAACTCAGGAAACGGATTAATACAAATTAAATGTATTTTTAGCATGCATTAGAAATTATCAAATCATTATCATTTCTCTGTGACATGATAAAAGTAATTTAGTTGGGAAAAGTTTTTAAAAAATACAGTGCGTTGTGCGTATATTAATAGGATTAATATAGTTGTTATTCTAAAGTATTTTTAGTATTACCTTCTATGGTGTTTATTCTAGGGTGGTAGCTGTACTTTTTGTCAGAGAGACTGATACTATTTTTATAAGATACCATTTTCATATTATTAAGTCTTTAGAGACCCACCAGAATTGCCTACAGAGTTTAAAAACGTATTTTTATGATCTATTTAGAAATTATCTTTCGTCAAATGTATTGTTTCGAAAATATTCATCAAAAAGGAATTTTTGTTGTTGTACCTCAAATGGTACGCCTATTACAGGAACAAAAGTACTTCTGTAAATCCATATGTATTCTACATTTTCCTATACATGAACACAGAAGCATTATAACATTCATTCGAATTTTTTCTTCTCTATACTTAATCAAAAATGAGAATAAATTTTATTGTTTCAAATTAAACTCTCATCAATTAGAACAAGATTTTCCCAATTAGTGTATGTGTTTCCGTTAAAGCATGAAATACGTTATTTCGTAGAATAACTAGGTATTTCATGAAATAACTGGACTAGTCAGTTAAGGTATATAAAATTATTGAATTCTACGATTTAACTAGGTATTCTATGTAGTCATGATTACTTGATCGTTATAGTATGAAATACGACAGTTCTTTAAACTGGTTCTAGTTGCTTTTAGCCAATTCAAAGTGTCATCACAGCAATTCTTGCTCCAATAAATAATTAAAAGTAAAATAAAGGTATTTTATAAAATTTAAATTAATATTCTCTTACAATTTTGTTTGAAAAAGTTTACACAATGTTTTCATGAAGCACAGTTTTTCTTCCCAGCTTGTTTTTTTTTTTTTGTTTTTTGAGAATTAAATATATAACTATTTCTGCAACATATTTTTTTCCTTTTCTGTTTAACTGATTTTAGCATTATGAGCAATAATAAATTGTATCCTCTGCTTTTCCTTATTATTTATCAATTAATCATCCGCATGTATTTTCGAGAGATTTTAGCTACTTATGATCATTTAATCTTTAAAATAACTTTGAAATTGTCTATTTTCTACTTTAACGGACGGTCTATCATTAGTTACTTCATAGAATAACTAGGTAAAGTGTAAAATTTTTCATCTATTATATATTTTAACTGACTTGTTTAGTTATTACATGAAATACCTTGTTGTTCTATGAAATAACTGGATTATACACTTGACCGGTAGCATATGAAATGAATATTACAAATATAATTTTTGTATGAATAAATACAATACGATTCATGTTTTTTAAAAGTATTTTCAATTTCTCATTATATAAGTTATTCAGTTCGTTGTGTCCCTATGTGTTCTATCTGTTGCAACCTCATTGTTTATGCTGGGAAGAGCAGGAGTCTTCTTCAAGCATCCTATCCCATTTTTCCTCTGATAAAAACTGTTTATTTTATAGTAACTGTCCTAAGCCTGAGATAAGGTAAACACATGGGTACTGCTATTCAGGCGTACGTTTGACGTACGGGGTCAAAACAAAGCCGCTCCATTCTACGTTTTTCTTTCTTTTTTTCCTTATGTAAGAAAATCGCTCCTGATGGGACTGGTTGGAGGTCTGTGCTCTTATGGCCATGTGTTTCATATTGAAACTCAGTTGTTTATGGGTGAGAAATCTCGAAACATGGTAAAATAACGTTCTGTCAATGATAGATTTAAAACCATTATCTTGTGTTACGATGACCCCAAACACATACTTTCAAATTCTGTATATCTTTTCAATATTATATTAGTCCTGTGTACGTGTCTTGTAGAGTTGTGTTTTTGTAATACAAAAAAAAAGGACATACAAATATTATAAAAAATCAGAGATACTTTTTGTACTTTCGCGTACATTTTCCAGTGTTGAGTCATCTCTCTTCCTCCTTTTCTTAAAAAAATATTTATTCATTAATTTCAGAACATTAATCATGGTTTAGTAAATTTGAACTTACAGTAATAAATGAAAATTAGAGGAAATAAAAAATTATATATTTTACTTCAGATAATAAACACAACATCTTAATAATTATAAACTACTAAATTCATTGCCGCAACAGCCCATGAGAGCCAAGACCTACTGTGCCCATCTCAGTGTACGTGACCATTGGGCGCTGAGGTGCGTTAGCAGATATCTCGATCAGGTGGTCAGTTTGAAGCGAAACTCCCAGTGTTTAGTCCCCAAGAAGCTTGGTAGTCATTTATCGACCCACTGAAGGAATGAAAAGCTGAGTCGACCTTGCTCAGCCCCAGAACAGAATCCGGAACCTTGTGGTGTTGAAGCGCGACATGAAACCATTTGGCCATTGGACCTTCAATAAATAATTATATCTCGCGATATTTTTTAACCAAATGATTGTTTTTGCGTGCTACGCCATATTTTAGTTTTTACATGTAATTTTTCAATGCGTTGAAAAATTATTTTTATAGAAGTTTCTGAAAAACGCTTGTTAGGATTTTTTTTACTATTTTTTCAGAAACCGAAACTGTAAATTGAATGACAGTGTAGAACAAAGTATAGTTGATACAATCCACCGAAAATATCCCAGAGCATTGCACAATTACAATTAAAACAATTAAAACTCAAAAAAATTAAAACTTTGGGATTTTTTTTCAAATGAAATTAATACAGAAAACCAATTTATCAAGCGAATTCGAAACTATAGACAGAAGGGAAAAAAAGAACTTTTAAATTAATTTCTTTTTAATACAAGATCACACACACCAATCCATTTTCAATGCCGTGAATTATTCTTGGTTGTGAGAAGCTGGATATTTATGTTAGGAGCTTTTAATCAAATTTAAGTTCCAATTATCCAAAAGTTTTTCTCTAGCCTAGAGATAATGTGTGGCTATAGATTGAGATTTATGAACGGCATAATAATATTTCGGAAAGCTACAGTAACGCTAAAAAAAAAAAAAAAGACAGATTTTGATGGAAAGGCTGGCCTTGAATTTGGCGACCTTTTTTGAATGCATCAGTTGGGCTTTTCAAACACCGAATTTATATGGAAGAAGTATCTGTGAGTTAGAAAGAGAGATTAAAACAAAACTTGGAACATCTTAAAAAAAGTTTAAATTAATCAAAAGAAAAGTGAATTTGTAATATTTTCAGATATTGGTATAAAAATAATATATAAGGAATTCGCTGTACCAAGTTTATTACTTATGTTTAACAATCTTTATATGAACTTTTATCTATTTCCTTTGTGTTTTTATAGTCTAGACAAATATTTAAAAAACACAAAAGTTGAAAATATGCAACATAAAGAATATAGCCATCAAATATTTTTATTTTACTTTTTTTGATGAAAATGTTTGTTAAATTTCGTGCGCTTAATTTCACTCTTTTATTTACCAATCTTATTTTTGATTTTAAATTTGTTGCTGATTTTTATCAAGTTGGAATCTGTGATTGGAATGTGACATAGTTGGTGCTATTGAAATAGTAATTTATTCCGCAAATTTAATTCCGTAAATAGATCTTTAAATAGTATGAAAACAACAATTAACGAAACAAACACAAAAAAAAACACACACACAACTTATTTGTTAGTTTACTGGAACATCAAATCGTATATGTTTTCTTTTTTAAGCATACTACAAATTAAGCAAAGTTAAAAAAAAGCGTTTCAACACGACGTTGCAAAATAAGAAAAATTAAATTATATAAGGTAAATGAAAATAAAAATATGCAATCAAAACTGCTTTAAAAATCTATAAAGTTGAACTCAATTTGCTGATATATTTTGATTTCCATTACGATATAAAGTAAAATAATATATCCAACAATGCATTCAAAATTATTTTTATTTGAATTTCATTTTGATTTATCAAAATTTCAAGACTTAGTATATCTTAAATTCATATATATATATATATATATATATAATATATATAATATTAATCCAACTGGTTTTTCACTATTCCTCTCAAATTAACACTATTGTGCTTATTGGTACATAACAAAATATATAAAATAAAATAAAATATAGCTTTCTGTCTGTTAATTTTCTTCCATTTATATTTGAAAACAGTTTACTATGACTCGTCTGTGAGATTTGTTTTTAAAAAAAAAAAAACACGGAGGAATCCTTTTTAAAATCGAATGAAAAAAAAAGGGAATGAAAAGCTTCCATATTTTTTGTTATTATTCATGATCTATCTTACATTCAAATAAATACTACAGTTTTGACCTAAGAAAATTGTTTATAATTCCGTATATATAGGATTCGTTTTTGCGAATTCAAAAAGGCTTTTAGAAGGATAAAAAGATATTTTATGTTAAAATGATATTTCGAAACAAAACAAAAAATAGTAATACAGATTCCACAAATTTTATCTCATTATTCCGTTCAAGGACATATTACATTATAAAAAATTTGTCATCGAAATTTCGAGTTTAAGGAAAAAAATAACTATATAAGGCTATTTACTAAGGTACACGAACAAGAATTTTGAGACGATTTTTTTGTTGAATTAGATTTTGTCGAATATGAATTGACAAATTATACATCTGTAAAAAAATTTGCATTCGAGATAATACATTAAAACTTGATGTTTCTTATTTTAATTAGAAGATAAAATAATGTACATGTTTAAAAAAAGAAGTTTATTTTTAGTGATGAATTAAAGTAAAATATTTATATGTTAATAAATTCATAATATTCAAAGTTTTATAAAGCGAATATATTTGTATGCAAATGAAACTAAAGTATACAGATCTGCATAAAACTAAAGCTTGTATTTTCTGCTTTAAAGATAATAATTCTCTTAAATTCTTATATTTTTCAAAAATTACTACGTTGATATACAAAAGCGAATTTTTTTTGAAATTTTAAAAATATTTTATTTACATTTTTTATGAATATAACTAGAGTGATTGATATTTTCAACTTAAACCACAATGAGTTTAAATTATGGATGCTGTAGATATTTATGTAAAATAATTTTTATTTTTTATGAAATAATGCATAATATGTTCAAATAATCAGGCCCATAACCATGAAATATCTTTATGTGCATGCGTCTTCTTAAAGTTTAGTTTACAAAAATACTTTATAAACTTCAAACAATTTTAAAGTATATCACGCAACTGTAAAATTAATATATTTTTAAGAAATAGTGAATTAAATCACACTAAACTATTTTTTCCGTGTTTTTCTTGTCCATAAGAAGGAAAGATATTATTTTTTCATTCATAGGCCTTAGTTCTTGAAATAAATTACATTTTCAATTTGTTGAATTCATCAAAAGTAGTCCCGAAAAAATTGTTGACATTCGTTCCCTTCAAGCTATTTTTTTTTGTTAAAATATGCAAGCAGTTCACAGAAAAAAAGCAGTTCAAAACAGAAAAAAATTTAAAAAAGGAAGCATTATGCTGTTTTTGTATATAATATACACATGCTTATGTGTTCCAGCTGTACGATATTTTTAAAAACTCTTAAATATTTTATTACTTCTTAATGGTTTCTGAGGCACATTCATGCGTTTTGGAGAACTTTATACCTTCAGTTATACGACTTCAAGAGCAACGATCTTTTTAAGAAAAAAAATGTAATGGTTTCGTAGAAATTCTTGTAGTTTGGAATAAAATACAAAAATACATTTTGCATGCTTTTTTCTGTTCCATTTTTTTTTTTTTTTTTTTTTTTTTTTTTTTTTTTTTTTTTTTTTTTTTTTTTTTTTTTTTTTTTCTTTTTTTTTTTTTGAAATTTTCGCTCACTGTTTTTCGTAGTATAGATATTTGGCTTCGAGTTAAGATCTTCTGCAGACATTCTTAGGCTTCATAGTTCTTCTTTATTATCACAATATGTGTTAACAATCTGGAAATTTTAGGATTTGAATTTTACTAGGATAAATGGTTTCAAAAACTGTTTAGCATTTTATTGTTGAAAATGTTTGAAAGAAATCTTGTTATAGAATTAAAATTATTAAATTTAATATAATTTTAATAACATACGATTACACTAAAGATTATTTTCATTATCATCAGAAAAATTATAAAAAAATATTAATACAGGATCAAGGGATTTTGTAAAACGCATAGAATTTTTTATTGTTCCTTAACATGTACCATTCCTGATTATACATGTTAATTATATGCAAGCGCAAGAAATATATTTAAGGTGTATTTGTGAAACGTCTGTCCATTTGTTGGCCTCATGTCTTTTTTTGGACTCATTAAAAGTGTTGAAAGTCTTGCTGTCTTCCGAAACTTTGTTTTGAATTTAAATTTTTTTCTATTTGTGACTTTATTTATACCTTTAAAAGTCTTATGTTACATTTCGTGGAACATGAATAATTTTCTTTTTCTCTTTTTGCTTCTTAACAAAAAAAAAATAATGAGTACACATATTAGCAAATATTGCTAAAAATTAGTTAACAATAGAAAATTAAAAGAAATGGGAGTATACTAAAATATCCTACTTCTTACGTGATAGTTAAGTCAAATTTAATACATGATTTCTGATTGTGTTGCTGATATCTTTTCACCCTCCGTTTTCTTATGACTTAGGTGGCGATAAAAAAAATACGCTGCTCATAACACCATAGTTTGAAAAGGTCAGTCTCATGTATCCAAATTATCTTACCCTTTCGAAGTCGTCTTGTTCTTTGAAAATGTAAAGAAAATAAGTGTCCCCCGAACTTTTTTTCTGCTTAAAGAGACGGAGAAAATTTCAATAAACCTCAATCGTTAGCTGTTTCATAGGATACCAATAAGAATACGCTTTATGATATCGAAATTCATATATGAATTTCCAAAATGACAGGGTGATATTTTTTACTTTTTTCATCTTTTTTTCTTATCCATTAATTATAAAAGAATATACATAAAATCACAAAAGGTTGTTAGAATTTTTTTGCATAATGTTTAACGCAATTTTATCGTTATGTGTGTTTATATCATTTACAATAATTTTTTTTTGTTTTCTGCGTTTGGGTAAATGTTGTAAGATGTGGGTATGACTTCAAATGTTTCTTAAAACACAGAAACAAGTAATTTTAAATGAATCATAGATTATAAAATATTCAACCATTTTAGTTGGCAAAAGGATTTTGCTATTAAGTTCACGAAGTAGGAGATTCACCTCATATTTACATGTTAATGCTTTTTAAGCACACAATACACATGTGCCATAATAATTTAAAATGTTTTGTATATCAGCAGCAATAATCATTTGGTGCTCAAAATACTTATGTGAATGATAGTCATGCAAATGAGAGATGCATTATTGATACAAGTTTTAACATTTTCTTTAGTTTTTTCTTAAATTTATAAATTATGTACGATTTTAAAAAATCTGTTTTGGCGGTTTTTGTACCGTAAAATTAATTGTAAATCAATATTGCAGGAACACTTAAAAAAATTACATGAGCACATTTTTTAAATCATTGTATTTTACAAGAGTAAAATAGAATCCCCTGAATTAGCAGAAATTAATACATTCTGTTTTATTTTAAATTATTTTAAAAAAAATTGCTTTACACTAACAAACTTTTCTTTTTTTTGCGAAACGAAGTGTATTTTTACTTCCGTGATATGTACGTATACATAATAAATGTAAAACACTTTTATTTCTGAAGTGTGGCATATATTTTCATATCTTTTGAATTGAAATAACAAATGATATTTTGAATAAAGCTGTTTAAGTTTGAACAATGCAATTAGTGGATTCATTGATTCATAAATCTCTTTATATCTCTGTTGATACATACCGCTTGTTGTTGAGATCAGCTTTTTGCATTTGCGTAGTTTTGTTTAATTCTCTTTTAATGAAAGCTTGAAAAATCCCCATTAGTTCCTTGAATACATGAGCAATTGCTTGTCTCTGAATGCTTTCATGCTTATGAATATGATAAATTTCATTGCGCTCATTGTTAAGTTCTTTTCATTTTTGATGTATCACCACGTAGGCATCAGGCTTTGTTGCATTGATATATAAGCTTTCTTTTCTGTACGTATTTGTCTCATTTCTATCGTACCATTTGATTTATTTTAAAACTCCTGAATTTAAAGTCCTGTTTGTGTGAAACTATAATTATTTAATTTGTAGCTTTATTTTGCTATAAATGGACTGGATTCTATATAGGTACTGTAAGTTAACTTTAATATATGAAGTTTTTGCGCGTTAAAACTGCTGATTGTGGCAGGACAATTAAATAAAATTCGTAGTTTTAATAAATTGATATTTTAGTAATTACAGTTATGAAAAGAGTATCATATTCCAATCAGAATTTTAAAATTATCAAAGTTGTTGTTTTTTAAAAAAGGGGAAAACCCACAAACCGACAATACATTTCAAAAGATATTTTAATGCATTTTTATTTTAACTCTGTAAAAGCTTTCCTCTCGGTATATATATCGAATTAGAAATAATATGAATATTTATCTTTGTTATAATAATGATAGAGAGATTTGGTTACATTTTATTCCAGTTGATTAATACGTTAATCCTTTTCTTACGGATATTCTCGAAGTGTTCATAGCACCCTTTGTTCCTCTTAATGTATTGCATGTTAAATAAGATTCATATTAGTGTACGTGTGTTCCCATAATTTTTTTAAACATAAATCTAATTTAAAAAGAAAAATCTTTTAAACTTTATATTAACCTTTTGTTATACCATTTATAATAATTGGTTTAACGATTATTAACTGCAACAACTAAGCAATGGATTTAAAAAAAAGTGTGTGTGTGATTCTCTTAGTAATAACATGTATATTAATAAATGTTGAAATAATATAAGAAATAATTATTTTAGTCTGTTGTATATAGTTATGTAATTAAACTATCGTATAATTAATCAAACACTTGTAGCTATTCAACAAACTACAATCACATAAATATAAATTGTTAAAATAAATTTAAGGAATCTTAATAAAAGGATTATTACATACCGTTACATGATAAGGTTGCAAAAATGTTCATTGTGGCCACATACGATAAACAGGCTCATGAGTTAACTGGTTGCCCTACGGGATAAACAAATGTATAAATTATTCATTATTTATTAATGAAGAAATGAATGTATCTTTCAGATTAAAAGCAGATTATATGCTCCAATCCTTAAATTAATTCACTGAGTTTCCTGCTGTATATAAGTAGATTATAATGACCCCATTGATATAATAAGTAAACTTGCTAGCCATATACATTTGTGTACAAAGTTAAGAAAGAATCAATTCCATGGGTTCAAAAATTTCTTGATTGTTTTGAATGAAAATTGTAAACATAACAAAAAGAGGCCTCTCTTATTATATCATCAATTTTTTCGTAATATTTTTAATGTTTTAAGCAAATTTCATTTGATTTGTTCAGTACTTTTTAGTATATATCTCTAGAAAATATATCCATAACTCTAGAAAATTATATTAATAATTGTATTATAAAGAATTTTTTCAAGTATTGTTAATTGAATTTTTTTTTTATTATAAAAATTTTAACAGCATCATCGATATTTAATTTTAATGTAAAATATATATATCGAATTAGAAATAATATGAATATTTATCTTTGTTATAATAATGATAGAGAGATTTGGTTACATTTTATTCCAGTTGATTAATACGTTAATCCTTTTCTTACGGATATTCTCAGAAGTGGCTTCATAGCACCCTTTGGTTCCTCTTAATAGTATTGCATGTTAAATAAAGATTCATATTAGTGTACGTGTGGTTCCAAAACATAATTTTTTTAAACATAAAATCTAATTTAAAAAAGAAAAATCCTTTTATAAACCTTTATAATTAACCTTTTGTTATGACCATTTATAATAATTGGTTTAACGATTAGATTAACTGCAACAACTAAGCAATGGATTTAAAAAAAAGTGTGTGTGTGATTCTCTTAGTAATAATCATGTATATTTAATAAATGTTGAAATAATATAAGAAATAATTATTTTAGTCTGTTGTATATAGTTATGTAATTAAACTATCGTATAATTAATCAAACACTTGTAGCTATTCAACAAACTACAATCACATAAATATAAATTGTTAAAATAAATTTAAGGAATCTTAATAAAAAGGATTATTACATACCGTTACATTGATAAGGTTGCAAAAATGTTCATTGTGGGCCACATACGATAAACAGGCTCATGAGTTAGACTTGGTTGCCCTACGGGATAAACAAATGTATAAATTATTCATTATTTATTAATGAAGAAATGAATGTATCTTTCAGATTATAAAGCAGATTATATGCTCCAATCCCTTAAATTAATTCTACTGAGTTTCCTGCTGTATATTAAGTAGTATTATAATGACCCCATTGATATAATAAGTAAAACTTGCTAGCCATATACATTTGTGTACAAAAGTTAAGAAAGAAATCCAATTCCATTGGGTTTTCCAAAAATTTCTTGATTGTTTTGAATGAAAATTGGTAAACATAACAAAAAAGAGGCCTCTCTTAATTATTATCATCAATTTTTTCGTAATATTTTTAAATGTTTTCAAGCTAAATTTCATTTGAATTTGTTCAGTACTTTTTAGAAAATCTGCGAAAATGTGATCCATAACTCTAGAACACCACTGTATATCCCTATAACCTCTTATTATAAGGGAGAATTTTTTCAGTATGTTAAGTGAATTGTATTATAAGGAATTCTTAAAGCATCAATACGTTATTTTTCATGGTAAATATGAATAGCGAAAAAAATCTAAAATTTGATTATTAATATTTCTTTATATATATATATATATATATACTTCGCTTGAATTTTTAAAATTAATACTATGTTTATTTGAAACTGAAGATTTTATTTAACAATGTTTTTTTTTTTAAAAAATGGAGGCAAGAGCACACTTATTTATTTACCTTAAAATTGAAGATTTCATTTAAGCAGATTTAAATTTTCGGATAAATATTGTACTTTAGAATATTATTAGATTGACTCGTTATTTTTTTTATTTAAGGACATTTTTTATATTATTATATAAGTCTTATTATATATATATATATATGTATATGTATATATATATATGTAATGATTACTATTACTTTAATATATGAATAAAATTACTGATTTTGATTACTGGGATTTATTGGGATTCTATAATTTATTTGTGAAATCTATTATTTTACTGCATTTAGTTCACTAATTGTTCTTTTTACCAGTCCTTTACACCCAATCCTCGGTCCGCGGACCGGTACTGGTCCCTGGATCAAATAGCACCGGGCCGCACAAGGAACATTAAGTTATTTTCATTTTATTTACTATGGTGTATTTCTCTCAGGTATGCGCGACCGTTTGTGAAAATCTTTTTATATTCCATGTTAAATCTCTTTTTACTCATTTTTGAAATGATTGTATTTTATACTGAAGGCTTGTTTAAATAGAATTAAATTAGAATTATTAAATCAAAACAATCTACAATATAAACAATCAACATCCCCCCCCCTCAACGGACCGTGGTAAAATCATCAAATGTTGACCGGTCCGCGGCAGTAAAAAGGTTGGGGATCACTGCTATACAATTAAAATTTCAACACTAGAAAAGAAAACAAGGAAGCATAGCAGAAAGAAGACGATCAAATTTGTTGATAATTTCGGAGAGGGGGGGGGGTTATAGGCTCCGAAAGCTGCTATCTCTGACAACTAAAATGGCTCTGACCCGGTTAGGCATTAAGCATCGAGTTGAGCAGAGCAGGGACGCCTGGGCCCCTGCCTGAAATTAGAACCCGGGTCCCTACGCAAAAGTAGGCCCCACCTATGACCCACAAAAACAGACAGTACACAGCATACGTTATCAAATATTTGTACAAACCCCAAGCAAATAAATGTGCATAACATATTGTACAATCGCACAAACAGACTCGATCGATTGTCACCTTTTGACTGAATGAGTAATGATGGTGTATGGTGGTAGACCTAGGCCTATGCATGGACGATGGTCATCTCATTTAGCCAGTAGACATATCATCTGAAATTCCCAGTTTTTCGGAGAATACAACCGGAAATAACATTTGACCGTTGAAATAATTTGAATCATGATCTTATTAAGGCTGAGTTGATAACGAGATAAGGCCCCCATTGTGGCCGAGACTCTGAGCCCGGTCCCATTTGGCCTATGCCTTAAAACGTCCCTGGAACTATACTTGAGAGGCAGATATGAGTAAGTCAATCAATGCTGCTTCAAGTCTATGCCACACTTGAAAATCCCATATTTATTTCTTATACATTTGTATCCTTTTGTTTATGTGGTGTTCTGCATTTATGTTTCCTTTATTTTATGTATAGATAAAATAAGGTGAAAATATGCTTGGAAAAACGTCCACATATTTCCCCTTAATTTAGTCTGTTAAAGATGCTTCAATTTTGTTTTAGTAATTGTTTTACATGACTGATGTTAAACTGAGTTAATTTGGATAAGGAATTAAGTGTATTATTAAATCCCGCGAACGTTGAGTCGCTTATATCTTAATACCCATATTTTTTAATTAAAATTCTTATTATGTTAAATAGCTGAATGAGGCATTAATGCATTACACAAAATATGGTATAAGCTGTTTGTTTCTGAATTTTTTTTGAACACGTTTAATTTTTTTAATAAGAAAATGTGTTTTTATCCTTTCTATTATTACTTTTTAAAATTTTAACTCATACTCAGAATTAAAACATTTTTTTGAGGTCATATGTTTGTCAACAATTATATCTATGTAAAGCACTTTTATTTTTTCGAGCATATATCAACGCATTTCTTTTTACCCGAATTTTATTGTGCAATCAAACCAGTTCTGGAGGTCTAATTATAAGGAGAAATAGCAATAAAATGAGATCTTTTCTCTCTTTCTGTACTTAATTCCAATTTATCATATGTTGAGCCATTAGGGTCTTATCTAATTTCATGAGGCTTTCGTAAGTACTTTTTAATCGCTCTTTTATTATGATATCTCTTCTACTTTTTGATGCTGTCCTAAACATCCTGCCATTAAAGTTTTCAAGAAAATCTATTCATATTTGATCCTTCATTTATTTTTGAAAAATAATAAACTGGATGAGAAATTTCAACAATACAATTTTAGAGAATCCTCATACAGGGTTTACTATTTTAATTTATCCGCTAGGCTATACAAAATGAAATTTCGTGGAATTTTTAACTTGCGCGTTAGCAGAAGTTGGATGAATTCCAGATTTGCTGGTTAAAGGTTTCACAATAGATATACTCGACTGTTTTTTTTTTTTCTCGTTTAAGAAAAATGGGGGATTCTTAAGCAATTATTCACGCTATACTAGTAATTTAGCCCGTGAATTTGTAGGAATATAATTTTTTACTTTTCTTGGGTTTTGTGAAATGTTTCAAAAGTAGTTAGGGTTTCAATTTAATTCAGAAGATGAATTCAAATAAGTATCATTAGTATTTTAATCTGTGTTAAAAATCTAAGCTTTTGTCAAGTGTTAACTACTGGAAAATACTTTTTTTTTGTAAAATGTTATGCATTTTAACGATTGTGCAGCCTGATCATGCTGATTTGTTTCCGTTGAATTAATTTCACACTGGACCTGCAGAGAGACAGTTGGCGACTATCCAGGATCGACCCAAATTGGAAGCAGGTCGTCACATAAAAGAGTTTGGTGAACCCCGATTTTAAATGTATTGAATTTATGATACCGTAAGAAATAAAATGTATAGTATAAAAACACAAAAATCTCGAGTAAATTTCGTTCTAAAAGTTTGGTGTGTTTTATTCTTATTTTTTTTAAAGAAAGAATGATTTCTCAAATTCAGTTATTCCCAACCACAGTGTCGCGGCACTTTTGTGTGCCGTTAAATTCTTGAAGTGTGTCATTAATTTTTTAAAAAAAAACATTAACTATCCTCTGTAAAAAAAAATAAAACCCGGAACCGAATCCGGCCTTTTTGTAGAAAGAAACTAAGAGAATTCGTGGTATATTTAACTTATACTTTCGTGGATAGATGGATATAAAAAAATTTGATTGGGTTCGAATCCATTTGATAACGGATACGTCTGTATATGAATTAACTTTGAATGAAGAGGGGAAAACTAATTTCGAACTGTAATAATTGAGATTTAATTTTCTGGACGCTCGAAAGAATCAAATAATTTATTTTGTATTAAAATTAGAGGCGATTATCTTATAATAGCTAAAAAAGCGTTAAAAAATATTGTTACAATTTTCTACATCATATTTGCATGGATTCGGATTTTCAGCATTAACAAATATAAAAATGAAAAAAAAATGAATACTTTTAAGTGTAGATGAGAGTGGCATTATCATTTTTACGACCCAATATAAACGAAGTTATCAAAAATCATCAAGCTCAAATTTTCTCATTAAATATATTCTTATAATTAAATTGTAATCAGTTACTCAATATACATTATGTTGTTTTTGTCGTACTTGTTATTTTATTTAACAATGAAAATTATTATCATAAACAATTTTGGATAGTGTATTTACAGATAAGTAAAATTCTTTTAAACTTATTTTATTGTTAGCGTACCACAAAATTTTTAAATTGCTAAAACGATATCGCAATAAAAGATAGGTTGAATATCACTGCTATAATTAATAGATTAAAACTGAAATTTTCCAGATGATAAAAAAATTTTACAAGAAAAATTATAGAATTGTTCTTTTTTTGATAATGCTAGAAATATTTCTTTAAACATTCACACTATTAATTTATGTGTAAAAAAACCTAACAGAAAATCGGAAGAAAATAATTACTAGCCAATTTCAAACAAATATTTCTAAGACGAGGATCATTAAATTTGTTTTCATAAACATCATTGTGTTTTTGTCAAATGATATATATGTATAAATGTTGAAGGAATATCGCTTGCATGATATGTTGTTGTGTGATATACATACGTGATATCAACTTGTTTTATATGATATATAAAACAATTTGATTCTTATGAATTCATTCAGAGATATATGTTTTATACTTTATTAGCAATAACAATTTGTATATTTATATATACTACAAAATGTTACTTTTGTTTGTATGTAAAGCTAAACAACAAGATTCCGAATATGTATATATCTTCTTATGAAAAAAAAAAAACATTATTATTATTTTTCGAGAAAGTTTATTGTACTTTTTATCCAATGATTTAATCAATTTAATTGATGAAATACTAATACGCACATTCGTTGCAATTTTTCTAAAAATATAAATTGAAAACACCGAACTAGATGAATAATTAAGTATTTTGTACTGAAACTAATGCATGAAAAATAATAAGTGAACTAGAATAGTTAAAACAAGATATCAATCATTGGTATGGCCAAGTAATTTTAGCGCGTTTTTCACATGTTGTATTTTACAATAATGCAACTAATGAACTTTTTACTAACAGAAAGTAGTACTGTACTTAAAAAATTTTTTAAAAACATTTAAAAATTATTAAATTTAAATATTATTCGGCTCATCTAGGGCACAAATGCGACCAAATGCCGAAAACCCGAGGTCAATTGGTTGCTTATTGGCTGAGAAAAAGGTACGACAAAATATGGAACGAAGACGAAGACGAAATTTGCGTCCTAATAGCGCTTTTGTTCCACTACGTGAAAAACGCGTTAAAAATAGCATGAAACGCTAATATACATATTCATATTTAAAAAGAGTAAGTCTTAAAAAATATACTTAGTCAAACGAGAAATTAGATATGTGTATTCTATGATTCGCTATAATTTTGTTTTTGACATGCAGACTTTCTCTATTCTTTATATCTGTGTTTGTTTATTATTAATATCTAAAAAACACACTGAAAATTCGAATAAGTAAAAACTTTAAAAGATAAAAGATTATTTTCCCGAACTGAACAAATGTAAATTCATTTCAGTGAATAAGACTTTATTTGGTATCTTATACAGATATTTTTTTCAATTTTAAATTGGTTTTAAATCAGTTTTAATTAGCAGAGGGGCGTGCTTTGAAACTTCCTTACAGATTTTTTTGCAGTAAACTGAAGACAAAATGTATTTGTAAAGTTAAGCACACCTACGCTTCAATTTTTAAGTTTGACCCATTAAAATGTTGCTAACCTCTGTTACATCATTTTACATCAACCCCATCAATCACACTTAAAGCATTTTATAATCTGACGTTTCGTATTATGTGAAGTACTAAATAAAACTGCTGTTCTTTGGTTTTACTAAGAAATCTCTGGTAAATTTCAAAAAGTTCTTATGTCTTTACACGTGTAAGAGAAAGCGGTTACTTTTTTTTAAATGTTTTCTCAGAAATTAGTTGATAATAACCTGGCCTTTGACCATACTTTCAGAAACACAAAAATGAACCCCTTAGTTATAAAGTTTGAAAGTTAGTAGTAAAAAGTCACCTAAGAGTTAAGGTTAAGACCTAAGGCATCGCGAATAATAAAGTTCTAACATTTCTTAAGATGAAACACAAAACATATTTAACCTTCGCATAATAGACTTAGTCTTATACAAAAATCTAATATTTTATATTACTTATAGAAGCTTATTCCAGCTCTTCTTAAAGAGTGGGAACACGTGTTAATTGAACATAATGTAAGAATAATCCCTCTTATGACACTTTAAGCCGATGGCCTACCCAAGAAAGGAATCCTCTGAGAGGCCATAGGGGTACTTGTCAGCCTGTTTCACCAAGTTTTTTTTAAGGATAATGATGGATTATATGATAAAGTAATGTTTCATAACATAGTTTAAGTTCGAAAATAATAGTTTTCTTATAAATGACTTAATAGTAAGTCGTTTAATTTACTTAAATTGAACAAATGATTGTTATGTTTTCAACTTATATAAAAATGTTATTATCAGTTTTATATGCTTTTCAGAGAAAATATACGTAATTAAATTTTATTGCTGATGAATGAATAATTTTTAACTTTCAGCTTTCAGACCGTTACTTCTATAAAAATTTTAATTTTCGTTGTTCTTTATTAATAATTTTGGCTCTACTAGATTTTTCCGGAATTTTTGCTTTGATTATATAATTCTAAATAGTCAATAACATTCACACATTGCAATGAGAACATTACAGTGTGGATCTTTGTTCCAATCAGGCACATAAATATAAAATAAACTTTAAAAAAATTTAATGCAGACTACATGACGGACTTTTGAAATCTCAGCCCCTTAAAGGCTTATCTTCTTAAATATTACATTAGTTCTTACCTTAGTTAACATTGTAATACATTACTCCTTTAACACTTTTAATCATTATAGACATCATGAACCTAAGATATCCTGTGATCTTTTCTTTTCCCATAGGGTTTACTGTCTTTGATAATCATGGGGGACGTGCCCCTGGGATACTCTAGTGATCTCTCTCTGTTTTCAATTTTTTTTCTTGTCATTTAATTTCCTCTTTTTTTCCTTTTTCGGACCTTCACAAATTTCCTACCGTAGATAACTAACATGCTCCAAATATGCATCTGCACAGATACAATTTTCTTCTTCCGATTGCAATATGAAGCTAAAATGCGTTAGTTGTTCGAAGCTTCATCCATTTTATTCGAAATCCTATCAAAATTGGAAAACAGAAAAGCAAATACAAAAAAATTAATGTTATCTATGTTAAAACTAACAACTTCTTAGAAACCGACAATTCTACCAAACTTATTCCCAGTCTGCTAAATCTTCAATAATCTCCCTTAATATCCAAACAGATGAAATTGTAATAAAAATAATATGTCCATCTTTGAAATGTCTGAAACTAATATTACCTCCGGTTCATCTGATACCAAATACATCTTCATGGAAAGCTGCAATTCCTTATTATCCTCATCCATTCTGACACACCTCTTGCTTTCCCTAACTTTCACAGTACTTATCTACCTGAATCTCAGCTATTTACTTATATACCTGATACTGCCTCTGCCACATTCGATATAGTCAATGTTTCATCACCTTTATTAACTCAAATACGCTTTTTGCCTTCCTCATTTTCCTAATTCATCGCTCTGTAACTAAAACCCAGCCACCAATTCCTCTGCATTTGAAACTGACGTCTCCAAATCAAATAGTAACTTCCTCTGTAGCATCTATACAACATCTAAAACTTTTAAAACATGGTATTAAAAGTTCAAAAATGCGTACTCTTTAAATAAAATTTCTGTCTTCAACATGAAATAAAAATGGCAACCTACAAACTCAGAAAAAGTACACCCATGCAGAAATATCAGACGAAGTAAACATGATCATTTATAATGTTGATAAATTCATACAGTAATGGCATGCAGAGACAGGCTTCATGTATTTTTTGACTATTATATTATATTTGTTACACTATAGAAATTTTTATCGATATATACTTATGAAAATCAGTATTTTAATACTTATGCATTACAACATTTCAAATAAGATTTTAATATGATTGTGTGTGTGTGTGTTACGTTTTAAATATTCCTAACTTTTAACACATTTTCCTCTCTTATTCTGAATCTGTTATGTTTTTAAATTTAGCTTAACTTAAATAATTGTGTGGTACAGCATAGCCTAAATTAGCTCTTGCGCCACAAAGCCCAACAAACTCATTTGTTTACTCGAGTTCTCAAAAGTTTGAAATGGATTACATTGATAAAAAAATGTTTTACTAAACTGATATAGCAATTTGATCATCTATCTGCATTGAAATGGGAATTATGATAACATGTTGCTCCATTTTTGAGTTTGTAATAAAATAAATAGGAATTAAAGATGCAATTCCGCTGTAAAAAATCAATGTATTGAATAATGGTAATTTGCTTAATGTAAAATCAATTGGGCCTCAAAATCGTTGAGAGATTGCTTAAAAAGAAATATATAGATTCCATGACATCATTCGATGATCATTTACTCGATCATTTTACTTTCAGGCTCGTTGCCAATAGAGTGTGGCGTGGTTCTAATGTGACGCTAAAATCCCAAAAAGGACAAATTGTATTCATGGTGTTATTTTACAAACCAACCATCAAAATAAAAAACCATTATCAATCTCCCATTACTTTCTAAAATTCTACTTATATAAAAAGTTTTAACCGATTGAATAAAGAATTTATTGGCAAAAGTTATATTGCGAATGCGTTTTTAAAGAATTTTAATAGAAGTAATATTAAGTAGTCGTAAATCTTTTTACAAAACACTTTTTAGCCATTTTGCTTCACTTTCAATGAAATACAAAAAAAAAAAAAAAAAACCACAGCCATTATTTAAGCGCGGACATAACATCCGGGCTAATATTCTTTCCTATAACAGCGATCTGTTGTCCATCATCCATTGTTTACTTCGATCATTTTCTCCTACAATATAAAGAATACAGTCTAGACACAGTATTTGTACGTTCATCCGGAATAAACCTTGATGCAATATGTAGGTCAAAGTCACAACAGAGAAGTAAGGATCTATTTATGGGCTGAAAGTTAAGTCTTTGCTGAAGTAATGCAATTCGGAAAAAATCTCGCATTACTCGGAGGCGTCGAATTGCCTTCTAGCCACCAGAAGAATCTCAATGACCGTGAATATTTCGTTCTGGTGAATAGAGCGTCTGTCAATCAGAATAGAGATAGCTGGTAGTTGTCATTCCTGTCCTCCATTTTTCATCTGTCATGTCCTGATTTTTTTTATCATTTTTTTTCTTTTCTTAAGAATACTGCTTGTTTTTATTTATTGCTTATTGATGTTCTTCCTGTGGAAGAAATATAATGCTCCGAAATGCGTTTAAAATCCTTTTAACAACAAAGAATGATGGATTTTTGACAAGTTGACTTTTTTTGTTCGCCGTTCAATTTTTTGAATGAATGGATAAACGGAATATATGTATATATAAATATATTTTAATTGGAAGATAATGCCCAAAATTAAGGAACAGTTTTGTTAAAAATTTGTATGAAAATGAAGAAGCTAAAACTTTTTTCCCACGACTTTTTTATTTAGTCCCAATAATCAATAAAAATAAAGTTTAAATGTTTTGGAGATTATTCAATGTTATTTGTGTGGAAGTAGAGTGTTGACTCCGAATCATAAAGTTTGATTAAAAAATAAAATTTAAAACACTTCTAAAAATTTAACCACAAATAATTTATTTAATAAAAATTTAAACTCAACAGAAATACTATATAGAGGATAGGACCATTACAATAAGCAACACTCATTTACTGCATCTGCGTCTAAATATAATCGCCGAGGCAGCTGTTTCATTTGACTTTTGTATACAATCTTCAGTAACAGTTGGTTTATCGATTTATAGAATTTGCATAGTTTGGTTGGATCGTTATGAAGTTTTAATAATTTTGCAAATAATAAATTATTATTATCAGTGGTTATGATTCATTATTAAACTTTGTGAAATAACATATTTTAGATATTTATAGATGCATAATACCACAAATAAAATTTAAGCGTGTTATCAAGTTTAAGCCAAACGATTTTTTTCAGAATTTTGCTATCATATTTAGTATAATACTCCATTAACTCTATGAATTTTTGGTAAAAGGATTCAGCTTTATATTACTATAATACTTTACATATTCATCTTTCTTGTTTATCAAAAATTTGCGGAAGAATAGGATATTTAAATTATTTTAGAAATAATTCTTTGTTTTCTTTTTAACGTTATTAAAATAAATCTTTTTTGTGATGAAATAATTACTGAGACGTTTTTAAATTCCATTCGCATAGGCGAAAATTGAATCAAATTACAGCTGTATTCTTAACCTAAAGTAAGGTCTTCTTTAATTAATGCAATTATAAAAAAAATATGCATATATGTTTCATCTTATAATTTTTAAAAAAAAATAAATGTATAGAATATTAAATGTATGTAATTTTATGCTGCTTTATTCTTTTTACAAAATCATTGTTTGAAAATTTCATAATCTAAAATAATATTTGATTATCGGAATTTTGTTAATAAAAGTAAAAATGAGAAACGTTACAAAAATATTTTAATCACTTATTTTGTGTTAATGCTGCAAAAAACTAAAATTGTGCTGACTCATCGATACCAGAATTTTTAAAAAGAGAACGTTCTAATTTTGTAAATTAAAAAGTGAAAAAGTAGTCATTAATCTGTTTTTTTTTACGTGAAAATCATAGTATATTTTTGGCGTGTATTACATACATTTTTTAAATTATATATTAAGGTTTCTCTAATTTAATTTTTGCAATCTAATCTCAAAATTAGAACATTTAAATGCTCATATAACTATACTGATGCATATTTTAGCCTCATCATTCATTCGATTGCTAAATAGGTTAAGATATTTTGTTTTTTGTAATTTGTCTTGAACGAAAGACATTAGTTGCAGATAATTAGAACTTCTCAAGTAACTTAAGATATTCCAATGGCATTTCTGCTTCTATTTCAGAAATTTAGGGAAGAATGTTTGAAAGGCTTCTACAAATGCACGGAACTAATCCTTTTAACCATTTCCTTTTATCATTTGTAATATGATTCTTTTCCTTTTCCGTCCCCCATAGAAGTCTCTTCCTCTTGTAGCCAAACAATTCCAAACTGTGTCCCTTCTTCAACATATGTTAGCCGCGATATCTGATGTTTCTTTTTTCGAACGAAATAAAGGGGAGGGTATTCTTATTTCTGTCAGAAATGCCTACTAACTCGAGCGCTGATAGGTTGATCAAAAGAAGCCGCTGCCTTATTAAAAGAGCAAAAGAGCATGTAAAAACAAAAGAACATTTAAAAGGCTACGGTAAGAAAAAGAAAAGATCTTGCTTGGGTGAAATATATTTTAGTCGTAAATTCACAAAAAGACAAGAGTGGGTTTTTTTCTTAGTATTTAAATGTCAGTTTGTTAGTGGAAGAGAAATTATGTATATGCTAAATATAGTTTACATTGAACAGTTGAACATATCTTAGGGCTTTTCAAGATTTTAACTTAAAGTAATATATTTAGTTTTAAGA
The DNA here is from genome assembly GCA_019973975.1 of Trichonephila clavata. Lineage (NCBI taxonomy): Eukaryota > Metazoa > Arthropoda > Arachnida > Araneae > Nephilidae > Trichonephila > Trichonephila clavata. The sequence goes on from BMAO01005310.1 coordinate 191,282, forward strand.
AGTAACGTTTTTTTTAGAATTAATTTTATATCCTATTGTACCAAGAGTTGACAACTTCTTTACGTGAAAGAATGTGAAATGTGTTGTAATGAGTATTTTCGATGAGTTTATATTTTTTTCTGGATATAACTACCATATTTCAAGACCTTCATTTTTAAATCGTTAAATTCAGTTTTTTTTTCAATTATTAGTTCATGATATATATTTTTTTTTCATGAGAGAGAGAATACACTATATCGATACATTATAAATTTTATCAGAAAATGATATTGATATAATGAAAGCATAAAAGTTTAACTTTCTTATTTTGATTAATATCTGTAATTATCTATTATTCTGAACACACACACACACAACATATATATATATATATGTATATCAGTACGCAGTGCGCACAGAGGAATTTTTAAAAGGGGGGGAGGGGTCCAGGGTCGAAAGTCCACCATTCTCGTATCATGCTCCAATACGCCGTGCAACATATTCTTTTGATTTTGTCAATTTTCGGGAAGGGGTAAAAAATTAATTATTGAATAAATAATTAGCCTTAATTAATAAAATTAATTATTAATAACAAATACATAATTAAGTTTTACATACTACATACATATGATTATAATCAATAAAAAAAATCAATGGCAATGGGGGATCCGGACCCGCCCCCCCCTTCTTGTGTGCGCTATTGTCAGTACGTATAAATTTAAGTAAACATAAGTGTTTATCTATTGTTTATTTTTAAGTTTTTGCTTTATGCATTTCATTTCTTAAGGCATTAAGTTCTGCATGAACTCATACCATGCAAATTATTGCCTGTTAAAAATATTATACGCACTATTTTTTATTAGGCTAATAATTACTTTTCATTTATTGGTAAATTATTTTTGTTATGTTTTTTACAGGTGAAAGTAAAAGCTATTAGTATGCTGATAACTCGATAATTTTTAATGATGCTTAAATTTTAAAAAGTATTTAGTTAACCATGACACTTCATTAATACTTTAAAAAAATCAACTGCATTTAAACAGCTTTTGAAATATTTCCTCTTTTTACATTACTTAAATAAAAATTAATTTTACTGTATTTAATTTTGCTACTTATGCTCCTGATAAATTAAATGTAAGCTGCTATTACGATTGGAAATGTGAGTACTATGATAAAAAATACAAGACTAATGTGAAGTCTCGTTCAGAAATCTAATACTGTATTATATAACAACTGTTTACACAAATATATATTAAAATATATGTCAGTATATGATTTACCTTTCTAATTGCAGTTTATAATTAAAATACTACTTACAATACCTTACAAAATCTGACTTTATCCGAAATATTATATAAAAATAGGCAAAATATATTACACACTTAGAATATCGATTTAAAAAAATTATTAATTTCCTTTTTTCTGTTTCTTTTGAGAATTTATCGTAGTTATATATAAGCAACTTTTTATTAAATTTCTTATTTAAAAAGTTTTCGTACAAAATTATTTTATTTAAATGTTTATCAAAAGATTATTAGAGAATACTATGTAAGTAATAATAAAATACATTTTATATTTTCATTGGAATAGTACATTGAAAATGTTTTTCTTACTGTAAGGTAGTACTGAAAATATTATTATTAGAATGCACAATCGATATTACAAATGTAATGTAAATCTGAAATTATTAGAATCTTATAAATCTATTTGTAGGTCCCAATTAAAAATGCAGCTTTTTGTTAAACATTTTGAATGTCCTCATTTTATTTAGCAACTAATATTTAATATACCCTATTTATATATATATATATATATACTCGAATCTAAGCGCACTTTTTTTCGAATGATAAAGCTGCTAAAAATTGGGTGTGGCTTAGAATCAAAGGGGGAAAAAATTCGTTGAATGGGACAATTAGAGCAATTACATGTTCATGAATACATTTAAAAGTTTATATTATTGATAAAATAAGTAATTATTCACTTTTTATTAGTTCTCATTTCAAATTTATTTTAATTTCGTAAAATTGGATATCGATAAACCATTTTACAATCTTTTTCATTTTTCTCAAAAACTTGTTGAGAATTTGAGGTACGGTTTAGATTAGAATAAATATGGAAGTTATAGGCGTTATTGTGTTATATATCAAATTAATTTTACGAAGTACAGCCATTGCTTGTACTGCATGCATTCATCAAAATACATCTCATTTTTGCTTTCCTGATTTACTAAAAATAATCATAAATTCTGAAAAACTGAAATTCATATTAGTACTGTAATGTGCTTATTTTTACTCTGATTCATGGAATTTTAAACGGGAAATATCTTTGTTCCAGTTAAAGATGTGTTTACTTTTACTCCCGTTCATGAAATTTTAAACGGGAAATACCATTGTTTCAGCTTAAGTTGTCGTATGTTTTCTTAAAATTTTAATAGTATGTACATTTAAATTAAAATTTTTTCCCCCAATCTACTGTCTTAATTAGAACTAGATTTTAGGTCGAACACTACGGAATTTTTTCTAGGAGAATTACTCGGATTGAAAATTAATTAAAATGAAAGCGAATAGTGTTAAAATAATCTCTTTTGCGAGAAACCAACCGTAGTATAAAAACGTGTGACGGGGCTATTCGCGAGATTTCCGTACTAATCCTCTTGGGAAACTTTGGGGCTAGCATTTATACTATTTCACAGCCTTTTCAGGAAAAACACGAGATAGTTGTATGTTAATTAGTTCGACTATATAAAGTCTATATATATAAGTTTTGTAATTGTACGAGAGAAGGAGTTGCCAAGCTGTCACGTAAGTAACACCGGAGAATTACTTCACGAACTTAGCGCGCGTTTAAAGGGCATAAATTAAAAGGTGTAAATTGTTATATTGATCTATGATAATAGATTCAGTACCAGCCTGAGGTCAGTTAGTGATCGTCTCCTTGTCCATTCTGGTAGCGGGTTTACTTAGAATTGAGTATTAGAAGTGAGTGTTAGGATTAATCGACGTTTTAGGGAATCACTCCTAGGTTTCTTCTTATAATTAAACTTGTGATTGTTTAAGTGTTTGTCAGTCCTGAATAAATATATTTGTTATTATGGCTGTTGTTGGTGATGATATGTTTCCTCCCACACTTAGAGACGCGCCGGGCAGAGTGAGCGGGTCCCAGGTAGGACGCCGCCACCACAAACGTATCTATTGGAACTGCTTCATTAGTTTTCATTATCTGTAAATTATGTAAAAAAGTTGCTGATATACAAGATGTCGTTGTCTGAAAACAAATTATTTTTATTTCCATCTATTTTTCTTGGTAACTTATTACGACAAGTAATTATATTTTAAATATTAATAACGAATTTATTAATAAGTCCTACTTTGAATGAATCAGTAGAAAGTATTTTATGAACGATTGAAAATCTGAACAAGATATATATATATATAATTATATATATATATAGGGAGAGAGTGAGCTAATTGTAGGAAGTGAAAAAAAGGAGAGCATTAACAATTTTATAAAAACAGTTACCAATAGTAGTAATAATAATAATAATAATTTTAAAACAATTGTCATTTATAGTATAGTGGAACTTTGTACCGCTTTGCTTCATTGAGTTTGTAGAATTTTGTTCGTGTGGTATTATTAAAATATATCAAAAATTCTTTTAAAAATTATGGAAAATATAAAATTAATATGTTTAAAAATACATTAGAAATCATAGTTTTTAAAAAAATACATTCAAAATTAAAATTCTCCCTGTCATTCTCTTTTTTTATTATTAAAGAATAAATCTCTTCCTTCTAACCAAATCAATAGCAGAGATACTGACCAAAAAAAAAAGAAGCTTTATCCCCCAGGAACAAATGACGTGAAGGGTTGCCGCGAATAGTACAAGCAGAAACAATTCAATTTTTTTAAGGGAAAGAAAGAAAAAGTTTCCCGTAACCTTGTTTACGCAGAGTGATTAGGGCTCGTTAGGCACAGACGTTTGCCAGTCCAAGGGACACCCAGTTGGGGTTCCAAGAATACCCCTGTCACGTTCGAAACTCTCGTTTGGTACAAATTTCTTGCCCCTTCCGCAATTAAGAAGGGGGAAGGATAAAATCTTTTCTTCAAACTTGGAACGTTCCTTCTATGACAGAAGATTTTCTAGGCCGATGAAAGTACATATAGATTTTGGGCATTGTGTCATGTTCGATATTTGAAATAGCTGGATATAAAGATTTATAATCAGAACGTAGAACTAAAAAAATTGCTAAATGGGAAATATTATGTTTCTAAAGAATTTGGTTAAAGTTCTCAAATATTTTTCAAAGTGACAAATATACGCGATTGTAGCTAAATATTCCTTAAATATTAATATTTTTATAAATCTACCTTACAGTAATTTGCTGTATTATTAAGAAAAAATAAGGTGAAAATTATGCGATCACCCAAATAAACTGTGTATTATTGTTATATTTATATGATACGCACTATTATATATTATAAAATTCATAAAAACAATATACCCTTTGAAAAGTGATTGTGCGAGACTGTGTGTGAAATAATTTAATCAATATTCAACACTAAGAGTTAGCCCTATTATTACATTCATATATATATTTTGTTTTATTTTACAACTTTACAAAAAGAATGAAATTACGCATTCACAAATCGTAGTAAAATTCATTAAGTAGTGCTTTTGAAGACCAATATTAATGGTCCAGCAATCTTTACTATTAATCCAATTCTAACTATTCTTCTCATGATGCATATGCAGATTTTCTTACTCGATAAATAACCTTAAACTGCATTTTTCATGGCTATCCGATAAGAGTTCTTAATATGGTTTAAAGTAATTTTAAGCCATTGAACTTTGGTTTTTTTCATTGCTTTAAATGTTTTTAATCAAATGTAGGAAATGTATGCAAACAGACAAGAGCTCTTCAAATTAAAAAAAAAAAGCATCTTAGCAAACATGATTGTTCATGATATTAATACATTTCCTTCAAAATACATGTTTCAAAATTTAAAAAAAAAACATTAAAATGATTACAAAAAAATAAATAAAATAAAATAAAATATAAAATCTGAGGACCAAACTGAAAGACTTTTCGAGCAAGTCATCAATGTATGGTATTAATGAATTAGAAGATGTCACTATTGAAATCTGCGCTTTGAGGACCCGGGATTGTTGAAATTTTAGTGACAAAAGAATCTCGAAGCTATTAACAAGGGTATTGGTAAAGAGTTTTACACACACACATATATGGACTACTTTCTCCCTCTCAATATAGACCTGACTCTATATCTTTCTTTCGATATCATTTCTTACATCAATTGAAAGGAACTCCAACTTAGAAATTAAATTTTCTTAGGGAAAGATAATAATTTTCAAGTTCGTGAATATTAAAAAAATTGGTATGATAATATAGAAACATTACTATTTAGCTGTGATTTTTTTTATTTGTTCTGCTTATTAAGGCTACCTTCGCCAAATGTACGAGAGTTTGTACTAAACATTTTTGGATAGAAAAAATGTCTCAAATATTTCCTGGATAATTAATTTTTTATTTTAAAAACTAAAGGAATAGATCTCATTTAGCATAACTGTATAGCATAAAAAATGTGAAACACCCTTTATACCAGAAAATACCACATCAACTCAGATAAAAATGAGTAGAATGATAAAATATGCTGCTCTCCATAGGATAGCGAAGCCAGAATATAAAGTTATTGTTGGAAGACTTTTTTATCTGAAGAAATATTTCGAATCTAGGTCCTATTCTTTAACGTTACGTGAAGACAGCCGTAAGTAGGATTATACATTTAACACTTCTTACTCAGTGGGTGTTGACTAATACTTAAACAAGTATAAAAAAAAATTGTTTACTAAGAAAATGTATAAAAATTAGTCTTCGTTGCTAGAATCTTTACAATTCAAGATATCTAGAAAAGCAATTTCTTATCATAAATAATGCAGAACCTCAATGATTTATGAGAATCGACTGAGAGAAATACACTGATTATAGGTTTGACTTGTTGATTGATTTAATTAACATGGTATTGGTGTTACACAATAGATTTCTGGCGACAAACAGGGATGTACCCCAAAGAAAAAAGAAACAGAAGATAAGCATAAGAAGGAAATGAATCTTAAATTACGATTATTACATTAAGGTAAAAATGGTGTATTTTTTATAGTATAACCAATGAAGTGTTAAGAAATTCCGTATAAACGAAAATGAATAAATCATTTTATTGGATAATTTAGCACATGTGAAGGTTAAGAAAGTAATATTCTAAATGGGATAAAACATGCTTCTAAAATGCTCATGGTGCATAAAGAGATGAATAAAGAATGTGTAAAATTAAAAATTGATTTTCATCTTTAAAAGCGTAGAATGATTTAATCATGATGATACACTTCTCTCTGTTTCCTTACATTGATTATTTTTATGTCTTGAATCGGAGCAAATGGTTATTATCGATTTTATGTCTTCATATTAGATCAGCTTCGAATCAGTTTATGTCATTCTGAGTATTCTGTTACAAAATGTTTTTGTAATCGAAATACATTTCACGTTTTTCTTTTAAGTCGAAAAAGTATTTAAGAAATTGATTTTCACCCTGTAACTAAAAATATTTGGTGTGTTTAAATTCTAGTATGTGCATGATTTCTAAAAAGTTCTAAATGAATTCGGAATGTTGAAGTTCGTTATAATCACTAGAACTTAGGTTATATAATAAGCTGTAAATATAAAAATTAATATGAGCAATTGGGAGATAAAATTCTGTGATATATTTTTATGTTCATTGACTTCAGTGTTTCTCTGCAATCTTGTTTAGATAACATAATATCTGAATAATTAGTCTCTGTGATTGAAATATTTTTCTTTTATTTTTGTCTCGCCCATTTCCGACTTGTTCAACTTCCGCATCTTTTTTGAGTTAGTGATACGTCAGTTTGATTTCCTAAAAGAATTGCTTGTGATTTGTTTCTTACGCATGAGACAGCTTTAAAAAAAAAAAAGAAGACACAAAGAGTGTAACAAAATATTTTAGCGATATATACAAAACTTAGTAAATATAGATTTGAAATTTTTAACACTAACATAGTGAAAGAGTTAACACTAAAACTGATTTCGTCGTGTTAAAAGATGGAGAAAAATGCAGAAAAGGGCCCAAAATCTAATTTAAAATAGTCTTAGAGAATTACTACTTGAAGAGAAAATGGAATATATACAATAAATAAATTACAATTAGAACCAATTTTTTTTATTGAAGTTTTCATGTTCTAACATATAACTAATTTTTTGCAATTGTTAAATATCAAATGTTACATTTATTTGAATATTTGCTATTAAGGATTGTACTTAAGGTCACAGTAATAAATATATTATACAAAATGTTTTTAAATTCCCGGTCTATATTAAGAAAAAGATCATTCTTAAACGTGATATATATGTATACTCATGGAGTCTTTAGTAATGGGAGATGTGATAGGTGAAAGATCGTAGTGAGAAACGCACATTCAATAAATTTAAGTCCTATATCTTTAAATGTATTTTTTTAAAGGGAAAATGATCTCTTTTTGCATGAAAACTAAATATTCTTCAAATTTTTAATCAGTAATGCTAATTCCTAATTAGGTACAAGATATAGAATATATATAATTATATAGTTATGATTTACTTAAGTTTTTTTTATTTGTATTTTGCAAATAACTAGATTACTTTGTTGAGGAATGAAAATGAAAATATTTTTCTCTCGGAAAATTTTACTCACATTCAAAGGGTTTTACATGAAATAAGACTGGGGTCTCTAAACCTAGTATCAGTGACACTCAAGCACGCACGCATACAAGCACACACGCATAATTTTGGCTACGATCGCGGTCAAAAGGATTAGGAAATCATGATGCTTACATTTATTTGCCATTATTCTATATAGACAACACATTACATGAGAAGGTATTCACAAAACATAAAAAGCAGCTGAGATATTACATGAAAACGCTCAAATGAAACTTTTAATGTACAAAAAAGTTCTGCTTCCAATCTGAGATCCCAGCTTTTTTTTATCAGAGAAGTTTCGAGAATGATCTAAAATCCCACGATTTTGCTTCTTGGTTCACCATTTGGCCAGATCAGGTGGCTCATGCAATATCGTGTCAGCAAATTGACGACGTGGCACTTTTTAAGAAATAAGGCTGCAGTTAGAATTGTATTCACGCAAAGCGGGTAAATAAAAAGAATTAAGTTTTGGGCTATGTCTTCGAGGGCTTTGAGCCAAAATGAATTAAAAAAATTCCATTGAAATACATCAGCGGTTCTTAAACTTTAGATCGCCGTGAACCCGCTTTATGTATCAACTCACATCAAGGACCCCCCCCCCCCAAATTTTGAGCATCCCTTCCTGATCTGATTACTTACACATGGCTGAGTGATTTAAAGGTTCCTCAATAATCCTAAGACTGCCTCTACGACTAGTAAAAACTTTTTTAACACTTCTTTTTTCCTTTAAGAAAACAGAAAACATCTAATTAAAAATATTACGTTGTAATAATGGCTTCGTAGATGCAAATAATAAGAAAACTGAATTATATAATACATTGAAATACATGTTCTAGTGGAGTTTTTTCATTGAGGACAGTTTAATGATCTAGTCCAAAATGACACATCTTTCAATTTTTTCACGAGGCCTTTCAGAGTCTGTGAAAGAGGAAGGTCTTAGCATTAAATGACACCCTTTCGCGAACCCCCTAGAAAAACTCTGGGGCACTTTAAAAATCCCTGAAATACATGATCATCATGCGGACATATATTATATTCCTGATTGGTGTTGTGTATTAAAAGTATTTTACAAGATTTTTTTTTTTAAAAATTCCTGTCAAGTTGTTTGTTTGTAGAACATGCTTGAATGTACAAAACTGCGTGTTGCGTTCATGTTTCCATGTATTAGTCCGCGTAGCACAGTCAGTAAACACATTCTTGAGACTCTTAAAATGAATGAAGTCGATTACTTAAATCAGGGATGGCAAATATGATTCTATTTTAGAGCCAAAAGTTACGTAGTATTTTATGTTTTCATACATATATTACCTATGTAATCTTTATTTTTAATAAATAATAAGCAATTCGTAGAGATATAATACAATACTTATTCAATATAAAAATAACATGAAAAAAATTAATTTTAATAACACTTGTATTTGAAGGGAATTATTCTTTGATGAACTAGAACTTTTTAGCGCGTTTTTCACGTAGTGGAACAAAAGCGTTATTAGGACGCAAATTTCGTCTTCGTTCCATATTTGTCGTACCTTTTTCTCAGCCAATAAGCAACCGATTGACCTCGGGTTTTCGGCATTTGGTCGCATTTGTGCCCTAGATGAGCCAAATCATATTCAAATTTAATAATTTGTAAATTTTAAAATATTTTTTAAAATATTTTTTTTAAGTATAGTACTACTTTCTGTTAGTAAAAAGTTAATTAGTTGCATTATTGTAAAATACAATATGTGAAAAACGCGCTAAAATTACTTGGCCATGCCAATGATTGATATCTTGTTTTTCTTCATGTCATTTGTAAGATTTTAAGTATCAAGTTGGTATGTTGATTTCAAGGTAGTCATGCAATGTCAATATGTTTCTAGTCTTTGATAGTGCTCGAATTAGAACCAATAAAGACTTTCATAAGAGTGAGTGGGCGTGAAAATAGTTAATAATAATGTAAATGATAGTTTTTAATGGACGGAAATGTTTCTGGTATTCTTTTCCACACTTCTAGCTCTGAGTTTTTCATACCAAATTCAGACTCTTCATCGTTTGCCATGTTGCTCAGAGGTAGCGTGCCCACTTCGCATGCCTATGGTTGCGGGTTCAATCTCGGCTGAAGTCGATAGATTTTCTGGATACGAAAATAGTAGGCACGCATGTTATATGAAAACGTGGCATATGTTGGAGTTCCTTAAATTACTATTAGTTCAAGCGTCAAAATCTTGTAGCGAAAGTCGCCATCAGATAGTGCCACTATGAAATGGCTTTCACATTTAGGGACTTACTGTGTCTGCATAGGATTAGTTGCCAATATGCCAGCTCATTAGGGGAAAATATCTTGTAATTCGATAATATTAGGATTTTTAGATATGTTTTCGCATTTATACAAATATTTGCGCTTAAATATAATTACATTGTAGATCTGTATTTGCACTTTTAAATTTTCTATAATTCCACCATTCAAATTAATTATGTTGTTATTGACATCCTTTATGACGAATAAGCTGGATAATTTACAATTTTCGATAGATTATCATTTCATTTGAGTGGGGTAATTCTGTTTGAAAATTGTTCTTTGATAAAATAGAGAAATTTTGAAACCTCATATATATAGTTGAAGTTAAAATTAACTCATTTGAAAAGAGTTGATTTTTTTTCTTCAGAAAAGAGGTTTTGGAGAATTATTAAATTTCCAGATTTAATATCTCTAGCAAAAAAATTTAATTGACCTTCAAACTTATTTATCTGTTGAAACATAGCTCAATAGTTTGTCCAAGGCCTTACAATTTTGTATTAAAGGTATCCGACTACCCTAAAATTGTGAATTTTGTCAAAAATTGATAAATTCTTTTATGATTTTATTTTATAGACCATCTTATTAGATTTATAAAATTATCAAGTTTATTCCGTTCTCTAGAACAAAAACTACAAGTGTTTTAGTAAAAGCAGATGTCATTACTTTAAGCAAGATATATATGTCATACTTTAAAACGCGTTTTACTCGAAATGTGTTTTTTTTAATGCTCAAACAGAGACAGCGATTGCTAAAAAGTTTTGAAAATAATCAACTGAAATTTTTTGTGTATGTTCTGTATAATAGTAAAAGTGTTTTAACCTATTCAGATTTATCAATCACTATTTTATTTCAAAATGTACAGTCAATGTAAAAGAAATTTCTTATAATAACTAAGATAAAGAGCTCTAGTTTTTGTAAAAATTAACATTTCTCTTATCCTGAAGGTCATTTCAAAATGAATAACATAGCAACACATCAGAATTGAAAATTTGTTCATAAACTTTTGGTACAGAAAGGGCCGCATTTATGTTATTTTTTCTAAATTTTCACCCATTTTTCCCATTTTAATAATAATAATTTCTTTTTCTCTTCTTAATTTTAGCATATTTTCCTTAAAATGTACCAAACAAATCTAAAAACAACAAAAAGAATTCCCATATTTCCATTTTTTAAGAAAAAGTTGTCGCAAATAACGGATACCTTAAGATCGATCATTCAAATGTAATGTCAGTGAAAAACATTAATTTTGTCAACCATTATGTATTATATACAGTTCCTTAAAACCGTCGTTCCAACTTTTTAAAACATGGCGTAATTTTCCGGAAATTCGCAAACTCTTTTAAATATGTACCCTAACATGGCCAATGGTCATTATTACACATTAAAAGAGTGCAATCATCATAATTTAAAAGTTTTTGTATTTTCTTTTTATGCATGTTCCGTGCAACTGTGCAATTTATGATTTATCAAACTTTTCCTGATATTCCACTGAAATCATTAGTTCGAATTTTAAACATTGCACTTACTGTCAACTAATGCAATGAAAACCTATAATTGGAGGACCAATTTTATTTTCAAATAATTTGACAAAACCTATTTCTGGACCAGTCATATTAGGAGTTCCATCCGTTCTTTCAGGTATATTTACTAATTTTAAAAGTTCCTTGTACATTTCGTTCTTTGTGAAAACATGCAATAATTATCAATGTTGTAGATGACTTCGTAAAGTTATTTTATCGAGGCAAACTGAGTTATAGTTCTAACTATTAATATCCTTACAAAGCTAGCTGAATTTTATGGTAATGTTTAGATGCGTAAATGCTCTATTTTTAATGTATAATGTACATGTAAATACACATATCTAAAATCTTATGTTGAGTTTTCAAATTGAATAATATTCTTTATTTCATCTTACACATTTTATATAATAACATGGGAGGCATATACTCTTTTATTTTATTTTATGTCAATCTTTTTTAATTTCTTTTTTTTGCATGGATTTTTTTGCGAGGAAAATATCTATCGTATAAAAAGAAAAAGAGTTTGATCTATGCATACGACTTTTCTTCCTATTAATGCTTCTTCCAATTGTAAATTGCAGGTTTATTTAAACCCACTTTTGATATGTGAATTAGGAATTTAAGCAAAATTATATATGATAGATGTAATATATGTTTAAAAAATTCACGTGCAGATGTAACGATAAGAAAATAATGCTATTGAATTAAATTCCCCTTTAACTTCACCACCTGGGTGACACGCCCTTTGTAATTTAGGCAACAATCAACTACCATCAACATGTGTATTTATCAAAGAAGATGATTTTGGCATTTAGAAGTAGTAAAAATAATATTGTTTCTAGCTGTATGTATTCTCACGTTTTTTTAAATTGGCTAAATGTTAAAAAAAAACTTGAAAGTTTGAGACTAATGATTGTTTTACTAATAATATTGCTAATAGAGAAATTACCCCTTAAAGAAATGTTTTTTCTCAAAATAACATTTTAATGCGTTTGAAAGAAAGAAATGCTTCTCAATTTTGGAGTTGATTATTATTACTTTTTTACTATAGATGGAAACTGATAATTTTTTACGATACAATTTCAAACATACTCGTAGAACATTCCTGGAGAAAGTATTTCCCGTTTCAAACAATCAGTTGCATTCATTTGCTATTTCGGATTGCTTTTTCAATGACCATACAGCTGTTAATGACTCTTTCGAAGCAGTATTAATTCAAGCGTCTTTTTTCATCACTTTTTATATTTGTCGAAACAAAAATAAAAACTTGCATATGTACAAAACGAATTAACAACCTTAGTTTTGATTACAAGTTGACGTTATTTTTATTTACTGTAGATAATTTTAAAAAAGAATGCTACTTTCCAATTTCTTTTATGTGTTTTTTTCCCCTTTCTTCTAAAGCAGGGGTGGGCAGACTTTTCCAGGGTACGGGCTACGTCTAATTTTTTTAAGGTGTTGCGGTCCACCTAGTGGCGTAGGTGTAGTGAACTAAAAGAAAGTATACAATACAGTCAGACCTCCATTTTATGAACCTTTATTTTAAGAACCTCTATTTTACGAATTTCTCTATTTCGCGAACTTTTTCCTGCAACTAAGAACACATTTATGGATTTTGTTCGTAAAACAGCCTCAAAATAGCGAAGTGCATTTTCTATTCAACGAAATTTTTTCTTATAATTCGATTTTTTTCCTCCGTTTTTTTTAAAAAATATCTTATTTATTCGAATCTAAGCCACACTTTTTACCCAAAGTTAATGCCACCGAAAATTGGGCGCGGCTTAAAATCGAAGGGGCAAAACATGTTTTGGATGGCGTATTTGGAGCAATTACAGCTTCATGCACGTTTAAAAGTTTTTATTGATAAAATAACTAATTATTCATTTCTTATTAGTTTTCCTTTTAAATTTGTTTCAATTTTCAATTTGTAAAATTGGATATTGATAAACCATTTTAGAGACTATTTTTCAATTTTCACAAAATCTTGAGAATTTGGGGCGTGGTTTAGAACCGAGGGGGGATTAGATTCGAATAAATGCTGTATTTATGGACCTTCGTATAATGGAACGATTATTAGGCCTTATAGTTGAGGCGGTCACCCCAAAATGTCTTGGCGGTCTACCGGTCGATCGCGATCGACTTAATGCTTATTCCGGTTTTAAAGGGTACGTTGGAGCTGCATTTGAGTTAAATCTGAGAAATACCATCTGTTAAAGTATCACTAATTTTAATGCACAACATTAAAACTGAATTTTCCTGCCTTTCACCGTTTGAAATTTAAGAATTTGGATGTACTTTAATTGATTTTGGCTTTTTAGCTACCACTTTGAAACAGCAGTATAATTTCTAAGTTCCATACAATGAAATTTTAGTCAAACAAAATCACTTTAACAAAAAGAGGGAGAGAGAGAGAGAGACAGAAGGATAAAAGAATCAACCACTTTACAATAGATAAATTTTGGTTATTTCTGTGTGTTAGAAAATGCAAAGAAACGAAAAATTCATTACAGAGCTATTTAATATAATATCTTCATTTCCTCAAAGATTCGTTAAATATCGCGAACAAATCTTTTACTTTTGGAGCCGATTCAAATCCCCTGAAATGTTTGGAACAGAATAATAATAGAACCCCTTCATTGCTTTTTTTTAATATAAAAAAAGATTGACATATTTATACATTAAAAAGGAAGGATCGAATTATCAAAATATTTGATTTATTTTAAACAGAAAGTAAATTTTAATGTAGAAAATTTGATTGGTATCATGATATTATAAATTGCACCTGCAACCATGTAGTAGACCTCTGTTTGACAATTTTATAAAAGCTGTGGATATCTATAGCTGACTATTAAAATTAAAAACATCCGAATAAATATTATAAAAATAACACTTTTCTTTCTTTTGAAAATCGAATCTATAATGAAATTTTGAAAAATTGTTGCTTTCTACGATGCTTATTTATATAATTCAGAAATGAAAAGGGTTTAAATTAAAATGAGATTTATCATTATTCAGACTTAAGCACCTTTACGGTATAATTGAAGCTTACAAGAATGAATCTTGGAACTCTTCAAAGTACGGAATTTTGTTTCCCATTATCTTAATTCGATTATCAACCATTAAGTCGGAATTTTGTAATGCCTATTATTCAAAAAGTAATTAATATATTTATTTTGGCCAAAATCCTCACATCATCCTTCAATTGGTAGAGAAAAAAAAGGACAAAAATCACATTTAAATTAGGAGGAGGGGGGGGGGGTAAATTTTTTTTTGCGTGCATTGAATAAAATTTACATGACATAAATTTCTTCAAAATGTAAGTTCGTTTTTGAACATTTTAAAATGTGTTAATTGTTTTTTATTCATTGCAGGATCTTTCACCAGTGCCTAATTTTGACATTGACTTTCGGAATCGTCACAATATCTGCTAAGAGATGGCGCAACAAACAGGGACGTCCAAAGAACCCAAAACATCCTCGAGGTGAGAATTATTTTAATAAGAAATGTGGAAAAAAATAGATATGCAAATTAATTTTATAATTTAATACAAAGCTAAATACTAAACAAAAACAAAAAATATTTAGTCTTATGTCGAATTTTAAAATTTTTTTAAAAAATATCCTAATTATTATAAAAATTTGTTTAATCGAAGGAAACAAAAGCACTTTTTATTGTAAAAACATTTTTCGAAAAACTTTACGACTGATATTTTTGTTTATTTATTTCGCTTCAAGAGCTTTTGTTTTGATTAACTTTTATCTAGTTTAAATTTTAAAAAATTGTTATTTCTATACTTTATTCTATAATAATAATAATAATAATAAATAATTGTAATTAATTTCTTAAAAAATATTTTTTTTTATCGATGGCTGTAAGTCTAGTTTGAATTCAATAGACTTTTTTAAAAATGTCTTTTAAAATAGAACTCTCATTACAAATGCAAATAAATAAATAATAGCTGAGCATACATTTTTTTTACTTGCAATAAACTTTGGTGGTAGAAAAAACGTAAAACGTTGATGCATTTATGTTACTGAATTTTAGAAATTAAAGAAATAGAATTATCTCAAAATAGTTTTTATTATTTATTTCGTTCAGCTTGTTTTGACAGATTTTTTTTTTGTTATTTCTTCTGCGGTTGAAAATTACGATACTTATCTCCAATAGCTGTCCCGTAAAATGTTAATGGAACAATCCAACAACAGTGATGTAGTAAAAGCTACTTCCAGTTATTAGACATTGATTTATTTTCTGAAAATAAAACGATGAAACTTTGATGGATTTTCATTCTTGCGATATACCCACTGGCATTTTCTGACATGCTATCAAAATATTGTCACATCGCAATGAGAACAAATATTTTAATTTCATCTTTTAAAAGTAAGGTAGCCTATAAAATGCAACCCTTTAGCTAAAATCGTTAAGAGGGGAGAGACTTTTCTACATCATTTAAACATTTTTGAATTATGTAATAGGAACAAGTGATGACATATAAAAACTAAAAGAATTGCCTTTAAAGGAAGAAATAATATTTTGTTTATATACAGTAGTGGTCTTCAAACTGTGTTCCACGGAACCCTGGGGTTCCAAAAGGCATATTCAGGGGTCTCACGTGTCACAATAAAAAATAGAAAAGAAACTTATAAATATGTATGCAAAATTATTATTTCTATGTAGTTTGTATAATTACATGTATTAAAACTCATCCTATTCATTAAAACTGAAAATTTTATTCATATATAATAAACTTTATTTATTTATTTTTTTTTCAACACTTTTTTTCAACTTTTGTTATAATATACTAAAAAAGAATATTAAAATTTTTTTTCTTTATGTATATACTTCTTACTAGATTGTGAATATTCTATTGTTTATTATCTTGGGTTCCACGAGATAATTTTATAATTAATTAACACAGTGTGTTGCATAACTGAATAATTTTCTAATGGAAAATGCACCATTTTGAAATTGTGGGGGGGAAAAACACCTATAATGAAGGATTGGAAACAACTTATCAACAGATTCGATGTTAAAATCTAAATTTAAGCTAGAACAGCTCCTAAATTTTATGTTGTAAATTCATGAAAAATATAGAGTATTTCTCACACAGCTATAAACATTTTAATGCCATTCTGAATATTGTGTTCAAGTGAAATATGTATCTCAACGTGATGGGCTACAAAAACAAAGCAAACGCAGAGAATGAATTCACTGTAGATAATTTCAATAGACTTCAATAATTTGCGTGAAAAAAAAGCACTCACATATCCCGTTTACTAAGTAAAATTCACGGGCAGGTGACACTTGGATCTCAAATTAATATTATTAATGAGATCCAAGTGTCACCTACCCGTGAATTTTATTACATTAAAAATTAATTACATTAAAATTACATTAAAAAATTTGAATAGAATTTTTTAATAATAAATGCAATACTTCTTTTAATTGCCTTTACATAAAGTATCCATAGCATGTTGATCTACTTTAAATATTATTTTGAGATATATTTTTCTAAGTATGTGTGTGTGTGTGGAATGGGGTTCTACGAAATCATTTTCTAGTTCTAGGGGTTGCTCAAAAACACCTTGCAAGTTCTAGGGGTTCCGTGAGTTGAAAAAGTTTGAAGACCATTGATGTTCAGTAATACTTCGACTTACGCGAATCAGAAGTTGCGCGTTTTTCAAATCTTGTCGATTTGTCTTTTGTTTCAGAGCTATACAAATCATTCGATTGTCTGATGAAATTGGTAAAGTGATTGAAGAAGTTGTCGATATTGCCAGGTAAATTAATTTAGAAGTGAATAGTGATGACGTTCAAAAACTGTTGGATTCACACATTTAGAAGCTGATAATTGATGAGCTCTCAGCAATGCATGAGCAAGACATTAAAGAACTTGAGTTTTTTAGACCCAGTTCAATCGAAAAAACTAATGACTGTTAGGAATTCGGCAGAAGACCTCAGTTTAATTGAAAAAAGGTTAAAAATTTTAGGAAATACAGACTCCAACAAAGAGCGTATTTTTTCAACAAAACAAGGAACAATAAAATTATTAGCATGTTACGAGGAAATTTTGCGCATGAAAAAATCTTTTGAGTCGATAGACTATTTTGTTAGATGTTATGAAACCTTCTGCATCAAAACAACATGGGCTTACAATCTTATCTAACATTTTATTAAACATTTTTTTTCGGTATTAGGATTTTCTTTCTTTTCCGGCCCCAACTAAAAAAAAGTTTATATGTATTTATATGCGAAATTATTCCCCGACTTAGCGAATTTTTTGACTTACGTGGTTATCACTCAGTCCCACCTATCGTGTAAGTTCGGTATGTTACTGTTTTAATAATGTAGATTTTTCAAAACATAGGAAGAACATTGACTTGGTTCCTCGGAATTTAATTTTGTTTTAATGAATTCACGAACTCCGAAAATTTCCTTCCATAGTAATTTGTCCATTATACTCCATAGTAATTAGTGATTGAATATGTTATTAGTAGAGATTTCTCTTCCTCCTACTATTATTAATTATTGAAAATATTGTCCTATTTTTGCTTTAGATTATCAATGGTTTAATTAAGATTATGACCCGTAATCGTGAAGAGATTTCGTGGGGCATAATTGTGTGTTCTTGAATCAATCTAGAAACTCTAGAATCAATTTATTAATACCAATTTTTCTCCAGTTATAAATATTATTTCCAATGAGAAATGAACCCGTCAGAGGAAGTGTTAAATGTAATCATGAACAAATTTCCTTTTCAAAGAGTGTGGCATAATTCTGAAATGTCAAGATAAGTTTTAAGAACTACTTCAGAGATGAGCTGTAGTATTATAAAGAGACTTTTCTTTCACACAAGATGTATCAGAAGATTAAAACTCTTTCTAAACTTAAAAAACCCAAGGTTAAGTGTCGCAATAGGTGATAGTTAGCCCTTGATTGGATTTTGAATAGATGCCTTTTGTATTTGTATTTATATATATTTTAAATCTTCGTGTGTGTGTGTCCGGCAATGCAACTCCAAATATGCTCACTATAAGGGTACTATCATTCTTCATTATTACTTGTTATTTTGAATGCCTGTACTTATTCCAGACTGTAACTTACATTTTTTAAGAGAAGGGGGGGGGGAGCTCATTATCAAGTCTTGTGCTACTGCAGTCAAGATGATGTATAACAATGCATGTCCTTCAAAAATTTATTTCGAAACCCGAACTTTACTATCATTCCAATTTGTACTTTTAGAGACCCATCAAAGACACTCAAGGCTACTCTTTATATTTTTAACTAATAGAGAGCCCTTCGCTACTTCTCAAAAGGGGAGGATATTAAGGGTACGGATTTTCCTAGATTATATTCAGAATATTTTATATTTCATTATTTTTTAAGTGTTAAAAGATAAAATCGTAAAAAGTTTTTAGATTGTTAGAATTAAAAATTACAGCTGAAAAATAGTATTTTTTTCATTCGTTGAGTTTCATGAGAGCGGATCAAATACACAAAGAAGACTCTTTTTTAAAAAAAAATATCTTTTCTGAAGTTTGCCAGAATTACTCCTATATTATTTTCTAATGTATTGGGATTTTTTTTTTTTTACTCCGTGTGGAAAAAAAGAAAAAAGAAACTGGACATGTATTAAGCCAAATGCGCACAAATTATTCGACATCTTCATTCGAGGAAATATTCCTTCCCCCTCCAAACATATTTTTGAAGGGTTCAAGCAAAGGGGATACCAAAGATGCCACGTCCGACTGTGAGAAGATATTCAATTATTGTCCGGTGGATGTGCAATTTCTCATGCGTTACACAAGCTGTTGAGAGCTTTGTATTGTCCTTAACGAACTTTGTATTGTCCTTAAACGTCTTTAGGGCCGATATGTTGATTCTCCACAAGTTTTCTATAACATGCAGCATGAAATCTACGTCGATCATGGAAAAATTCGATGTAAGAATTCCTGTAAATTCCCAAACAGCATCTACCAAGTTTTTGCTATTAGTTCCAATTTTGCGTGCTTTTTCAAATTGAATTGTTTTGTTTCAGGGGTATAATTAGAGATGTTAATAGTTTTCATCGCAAGTTAAAGTTCACGTCAAAAATGCATGCCCTTTCTCTCGTTTACTGTTGTTCCTCAATCATCAAGAATGAAGTGATGAATTTGTTGAATTTTCATTCCAATTAGATTTGTTCTCAATCGTTGATTATGAACCAAACTTTTAGCTTTTTCAGGACTATTTTCAAACACATTTCGCTTTTTGCATATTTGAGATCCCTATTAAATGTCGTTAGTAAACTAGGCATTCAATAAATATCAAATTTCAACTGATTTGACTTTTTCACATTCGTTAAAAATTTAATAAGAAGAATTTAAAGAATGGAGTAACCTGAAATAAAATGATGACACATCAAAGCAACCATAACAACAACAATAGCATAAATATTATCATCAGTAAAGAAATCTTTACCACTTAGGTACACGATGTATACGAGTATATATAAATATATGCAAGTATATATATGTACTTTGTAAATAGTTATAATATGGTTCTTTACAAGAACTCAACTTTTCCTCAGAATTAACACTTGTAATGACATAAATAATATCACCTGTATGTTTTTCACTATAATCTCATTTGAAATCTGATTTTCAAACTAATTTTCTGCCTGTATTAGAAGTATTAGCTTGTATCAATCCCTTCTTGTCTGATAATGTGGAGAAAAGAATAAAGAAAGACCAGAATAAAACAGCTCTCTGAAAAGCTCAAAAACAAGGGAAAAGATGACTCATGAATCGCCTAGCTTGTATTCCCTTTTCATTTCTGTGTTTATTCGTTATCTTATTTGCATGTGATACTGAAAACCACAAGTATATATATAAAAATGAATGGGAAACAAAAAAAATATACGAAGAAAAGTTCTACAAGACATTTCAAACGATGCACTAAAACTTTTTCTCATGAAAGACGAAAGCTAATCCCAGCACCTCGCCTTGGTTTGATGAAGAGCACTTCTTAAAAGCTACTTTTATGATATTCACCCTGGGAAAAACCAAAAGATAGAGAGTCCCACAATAAAGACAAGTATATAAATAGATATCTTCAAGTTAGATGAAATTGTCTTTCGGATCAATACGCCCATTGAGTGGATTACAAAAGAAATATGTCTGCTACAAGAAGTGCGAACTATCGTTGATAGGTTAACGAAGTGGTGAAGGAAAATGATTTTATTCGCAAGGTTCTTTGTCCTCTGCCTGGGATTGGATTTTCCCCATAAAGTACTCGCCCCCGAAATGAGGGTTGGCCCCTGGGCGTAAATTTTATTTCTCCCTGGGGCATCGTCCAAGGCGACTGCTTGATCGAATCCGGATCGTTCATGTCTGTGATCAAGACATGGTGGGTTGCCAGATTTGGCGCAGGTTTATATAGTTTTTTTTTTCAAAAATCCGATCATCATTTTGGTTTTATAAATTGTCTCGATCAACATTAATTGTTGGAAATGGTTTGTTGTGAGTTTATTCTGATTTCAGGGGATAGTAGATACAAAGTACTATTTTTGCCATTTGGGTTTTCAATTGCATGTTTATATTTATTCTAATGCATAGAACTAAGGTACTAAAAATTCTGAGTTCACATAACTAAAGTATAGTTAAAAAAACAATTAATTTTGAAAGGAGAAATCATAGCTATAAACAATAATATACTCACAAAAAGGCTATTAAAGAATTTGAGTGAAAATAAAGGACGAAAAACATCTTACTTATTGCTATATGAAATGGATAACAATTTCAATGCTTCTGATACCAGTTTCTTCAAATATTAAATTTCTGCTATAGTACATACGTTTAAAGTAATTTTATATTTTGGTTAAGAGAGGGGAAAAATGCATCAGGTATAGTTTTATTCACATTAAAATATTTTTTTAACGTATTTATACCTCAAAGTAAACCGGGTAAATAGGGCTTATTTTATGATTTCTGAATGATTATGATAGAGCTTATATTTCACCTCAGCTCTTATTTTTATGAAATTCGGTACCAAAAATTTCATTTGATATGATTATAGAAAAATTCCATTTTTGTTTGCTCATTTAAAAAACTGGAAGCTAGATCAATTTCTTATATTTTTGGAATGGGTAACTTAATATTTTGAAGATTTTATTGAATTGAGTCTTGGATCTTTTATTAAATAATCTTTGAATTAAATCTTATTATCAAATTGTCGATCTCTTGAGGTCTGAATATTGTGGCATCTTATCGATAAACAATGGAGTCAATAAAAAGTACAAGTGAAATCAGTACTATTTGCAATCACTGTCATTCAGCATTAGTTTTGAAAGTATTTCTCTCTACATTAAATAATGATAAAGGGTGTCGGAAGCAGTTGTGAAATCAATCTTTTTCATGGTCATTCATCGCAAGCCTACAAAGCAATCCATCTCCGTTTCGGTGAGGACTGAAATTTACAGGAAATGATTGTGAAACCATTTTTTTTTAAATCACAGAGATGAATTTTTCTTTTATGTCCCCCCTTCTGATACAAGAAAATCTTTATACTCTCTATATTTAGCATTTATTTTACTAAAAAATTTAAAATATCGAATTCAAATGTTTTCAGCGGATAGAAAAATGGGAAACAATTTTCGTTTTCTTTTCTCTTCATGATTGTGTGTATGTGTTTTTTTCCTTCCAAAAGTGCTATTCATATTTTTTCCCCTAGAATAATCTGCATTTTCAAATGGTAAAAAATAATAGGCCTGTAACTCCTATTCAATTCCATTCTTACTATTAGCTCTCTCTCTCCCTATATATATATATAGGGAGAGAGTGAGCTATATATCTTGTTCAAATTTTCAATCGTTAATAAAATACTTTCTATTCATCCAATCAAGTTCAAATAAATTTTTTAAAACTTGTATTGAATGACACTTGATGTTAATACAGTTTTTTCAACTATTAATTCATCAATTAAATTAAATTAATTACCGATTTTCGACACCAACTTAGATTTGTCTCCAATGTTGTAACAATGTAACTGTTAAAACAATGACAAAAGTTGGCGTCGAAAACCGATATATATATATATATTTCCAGGAGTTTGCTCATATATATTTCCAGGAGTTTGCTCTAGTACTACTGTGGCGAAGACTATTCTATCATGACTATAATTATCTTAGGTTTATAACTATTTTTTGTATATTTTTGTAATATATATATATATATATCTTGCTTAAATTTTCAATCGTTTATAAAAAAAATACTTTCTATTTATCCATTCAAAGTATGAATTAACTTCAAAAATATTTTTTTATTTTACATGGGTTTTTTTTTTGTTCAAAACACTTCTTGGGTGTTAAACCGATTAAAACCGAATGCACCCGAACAAAATAAGATTGTTCCAATTGATAAATTTTGATAAATTTGTTATCTGGAGAAAAAAATAGAGAATGAACTGTAGATTTCGGATTAGAGGGGGAATCTGGCTCACACAATTAGTTTTTCGCCTTTTTTTATTTTCTGTGTGTGCATCACCCATATTTAGCAACACCTAAAAAACAAAAACGAGTTTCTTTTTCCATTCAAAACTGTCATAAAAGCTCAACTATATCGTGATATTTCCGTGTTGTAACTCGTATTTATACAAGGGAATATTTCTGTTTGTTTTCAGCAATGTTGGTTTTTCTTTTTTGTATACTTCACCCACTCCTTGAAAAGTCTCATGTACTCTTCTTATTCCAGAAGTATGCAAATACTATGAATAGTATACAGTTCAACACATTCTCTGGTTTTAATTAGAATATATAATTTTTCTTAAGGGAAAAATATTAGAAGCCTTATAAAATGAATTCAAAGGCTACTGAGATGACTTTTCAAATATAAAACATTTGAAATGGCGCTTTGTGGTTTGAGCTTAGCTAGATGTTTAGTCAAAGTCATAATACAGTAACCCTAGATCTAAAGACGTGCGACCCTAAAGACCACTGAGGGACTTCCTATCTTCAAGAGCCATTAGATGAAGCACGTAAAATATCGTATCCCCAAAGGAATGTCCAGAAGATCAGAAAACTTCCCTTCATAGTAGACATTTTTTTAGACGAAAGATGGATTAATGTATATAACGCTTATTCGTTTATTGGAGTTATTACTAGTTATTTATTGTGTGTGAAAACTTAGTATCTTTCTTTCTAAATAATTTTGTACATCTGATTTTATAAGGAAGAAAAAAAGAGATTTAAATATAATTTTTTTCCAGTTATCGATCTGTAGGATCCATATCATACTGAACTTTTATCTTTTAATTGAAGCGCTGCTGATATTTGTAATGCATTCATTTTTTATTTTTTGTAACTTTTTACTCTTAGGGAATTTTTTTTAAAAAAAATAGTTTTTTGGTATTTATCAATGGCATTTAAAACAACATATTTACAATAAAAAATTTTATGTGATTATTTTAATAAATTTTAGGAGCTTAAAAATTATGTGTTTATTAAAAGTTATTTTAATTTAAATTATATTTGTATAATCACGATCATTAAAGTAAGAATAATTATTTTCTTCTCATAATTTACATCTATCAAGCTTTGCACAAACGCCTTTTTTTGGAAATTTTGTAAAATAAATTTATATGAGAATTTATAAGTTAATGTAAAACTCTCATCAAAATAATTTAAGCTTTTATTTTTACATATATATAATTTTTAGATAATTTAAAGCACTTTCTTATCTTTCTCTACTCGTAATCTATGTTAGCAAGGTTGTGATGATAAGCATGATATTCTTTGTACGGCTGTTAAGTGAAGATTTCACTTTCAAAAAGACTTACTATTTTTGTTTTTTGTTTTTTTTGAGGAAAAATATTAAAAGATAATTTAAAGAAGAACTTTTGTGAGCTTACTAATTTAGATAATTTAATGTGTATATATAGTTGTCTATATTAAAAAAAATA
Organism: Trichonephila clavata; assembly: GCA_019973975.1. Taxonomy (NCBI): domain Eukaryota; kingdom Metazoa; phylum Arthropoda; class Arachnida; order Araneae; family Nephilidae; genus Trichonephila; species Trichonephila clavata. Next base: position 215,767 of record BMAO01005310.1, read on the forward strand.
GACGTATAATAAAACAAAACTGACTTGAGATGCCATTTTGACACTTTCAGAAATGATTGTCATTCTATGATTTGTTGTTATTCTGAGGCAAATACCTATTTTAAATTCGTTGCTTATGCAACTTTTTTGGCCAAGGTCGCATTTCAACACAACAAAAAGAAGAGACTCTCACTTGTCAAAATGACTTTCTTTAAAAAAATTGTTCTTGAGAAACATCTGAAAATAATTTGTTTATTGTCAAAACATACATGATGTGCTGCTACAACTAAAAGAAAAAGGGGCCGTGGATGGACACATGCCAAAAGCGTCTAGTGATTTTCTTTTTCGTATTCTAAGATCTCCCTTTTTCTGCAATGAATTTTATACATTTGAAAAACATATTAAATTCAGTGTTAAATATAAAAATTTAAACTATTTCATTTAACTGTAGCCTTACAAATTTTCTAAGCTAGCTCTAAAAATAATTGATTTTAAAAATAGATTTCTAATTGTAAAATAATAAAATGAAGCAAAAAAATAGTTCAAAGCATAAAATAAATGTTTACAGCTGAAATAATATCTTTGCTCATGAATGACGATAGCATTACGCTTTTTCATGTAATTATTAACTATAAAGCGTTTGTGTGTAATTTTCTAAAATATTCTGCAGACAGTGAAAATCGCTTAACACGAAACTGAAGGGACTGAAATATTTTTTGTGTTAAAAGAATTTAGTGTTAAAGGGGGGGGGGCAAAGGGGGGTATTCGGTAAAATTAAGTTTATTAGAGTACATTTTATTTGCATATATATATATATATATTATGAAAATCAATGAAACAAAACTATCCAGAAGAACTTAAAGAAATTTAATACAAAATTTTCAAATTTTCTGAAAAACAAAACATTTATTGAGTTTTTAAAATAATCTGATATTTTTCTTTGCATAATGTTTTTTTAGCATCATATTATCAACAAATGGTTCGATATAGTCCATTTTGTTATTCATTTCACCATTGGAATATGCGTCTAAATAACTGCGCATACTTTTCATGGTGGCGTGGCTACAACGACTGGTTGACGACACAACATTTCGTGGTCTGAGCGTACACTTTAAAACTCATCATGGTTAGAGCGGACACATCCCCCCCCCATCTTAGAACAGATTCGATTATCGAATTACAAGGATATAAATGCATTTTTGCCAATCAAATTTAATTATTTATACTAAATTGCTAAAATATTATAGTGCGAATTCATTTTTAGCGAAATGTAATAAAAAAAAACTTTCAGAGAAATATTTAAAAATTAATAGTAAGTAACAATATAATGAAGGGTATAAACAAATTTCAGGGATTTTGTATTTTGTCGAGCAGTGGATGGACAATCCAAATATGCCCATTAACATACGGAATGTATATAGACAGCGTGATAGGACAAACAATTCTGTTGAAGGGGGGAATTCTAAATTAAATGCAATTACTGCCAGAAACCAGCCTAATATCCCCTTATTAGTTAAAATACTATGAGAAGAAACACAAAAAATGTCTTTGGATTTAAAATCCAGAGAATTAGGCGACTCCAGAATAAAAAGGAAAAAAGCATATCTAAAATTTATGAAAGAATTGAAAACCTCTTAAGAGAATTCGAAACATCAAACAATTTAGAAAAATGTCTAAAATCTTTAAGTTTTGTAACTAGGTTGGACTGAATCCAATGATAAATGATATTTATGCCTTTATAGTTAATATTTATTTACTTGCATTTATTTTTCTTTTATTTACTTGTGTATCTTGTATATATTTTACTTCTATTATTTATTTTTACTTCCATTAAGGAAACTAATTAATTTTTTATGGTCATTCTGTTCTAATATTTATTTGACTCTAAAATACAGTTTCCACAAAATTCCTGAAATCCGTTCATACCCTTCATTATATTGTTACTGACTATAACTTTTAAATTTTTCTCTGAAAGTTTTTATTTTTATCACATTTCACTATATTTAAAATGTATTCGCACTATAATATCTTAATAATTTAATACAAATAATTACATTTTGTTCGCAAAAATGTGTTTATCCTTGTAATTCGTTAATCGAATCTGTTTTAAGATGGGGGAAAAGTGTGTCCGCTCTAACCACGATGAGTTTGAAAGTGTCCGCTCAGACCACGAAATGTTATGTGTCCGCTCTAACCACGTCTGCTGTAGCCACGTAGCCCTTTTCATGACGTTCCCAATTTCAGATGATGTGGGAACAGGAGCTGCATTATTCATTTTATTTTCATCGTCGGAATCTGCGACAATGATTTTTTGGGGGCTTTGAACGAATAATCCAAAATATCTTTGACATAATTGGGGCTGTACTTGTGAATTCATCCGATAATACAATATGACAGACCAATCCGGCTGGTGTTTTCCGTATTTTGTTCACTCCTAGAAGGGAAATATTTTCTTGTTAAGCAATTTTCGTTTTGTGTTAAGAGAAAAAATGCATATTAATTGGTTGGGACCGTTGTATTATTTCGTGTTAACCGATATTTCGTCTTAAGCGTTTTAGCGTTTAACGTATTTTACTGTGTAATGTGTTTGTGTGTAGTTTTCTAAAATATTCTGCATATTTTATAAGGTAAAATCTAATTTGATTTATTCCCATGCTTGATGATAGTGCAAAATCTTATTTTTTTCTTTTATATGAATTAAAAAAGCTCATTAGTATGTTTTAAACGCACATTTTTGAATGAATAATTTTCGAACTAAATAGCAAAACACTTTGATATTTATTCAAATATAGAAAAAAAAATATGTAAAAAACCGTCGAATTTGATTTATAGCTTAATGTTCTTTCATCTTTGAATAATTATATATATATATTCGATTTTATTATTATAACGGTTAAAGAAATATTTTAATAATCTAATTTTTTTAGATTATTTAAATTTGTTCAGTGAAACCCAATTGTGAAAACAATGGAGCAGAACTAAATTATTTACTTCCAAAAAACCAGTCTCTGTATGTTTAAAAAAAAACTCGGTTTATTTTTCTTTCAAAAAGCGTTTATGTGATAAAAGTTCCAGCAGTAAAGAGCTAAAATGTTTTATAAATTCCCGAAACTTTCATATCGTAATTCTTTTATACAAAATATTTTTATCTTTTTATTTTACTAGAAGCACCCAAATGCTTGGTTTAACACACATCATTTTTATGAGCTACAAAACACCAGAAAAATATACTCAGGCAACAAATTTTTATATCCGCAATAACTAATGGCATTTCCTTTCACTTTATTTTGGTAAACTTTTGATATCCAAATTCTCAGAAATAAAAATGTCTTTAGTATATCATTATAAATGCTTTCCAAAAATCTATAATTTTATTATCTTTTCAACCGAAATTGATATTTTAAACTCATAAAATCCTGTCTTGGGTATATACATTTAAGCAAGATTAATTTTTCATGAGTTATATAATGGAAAAAAAGCTATGGAGAATATAAGTTATATTTAAACTAATGTAAAAATACATTTTTTATCTTAATAGAGAAAGACAGCTACCGTAAGAAGTATTATTTTTGGAATAATATATGTATCTGAACAGTTAAGCATATTTGAAAAATATTTTATAGATATTATTTTAAGGAATTTTAGAATCACGCTAATGCAGTGTCAAAATTTGAGATAAATGTTTAAAGAAAAATATTTGATAATAAAATCCAATCCTACTTTAAAATTTAACGTGTGGGAAATATAACTGAGAAAGTAATTTAATGTTTTAACTGTGTATTTTTCTAGGAAATATTTTTTACAAGGAGAATATTAAACTCCTCATAATAATTTATTTTATAAATTCTTAAAGATTTGAAAGGAAATGTGTATTAATCAATCAAAAATATGCCTTTCATGAATATACTTTTTGTAATGTTAAGGTTGGATTTGATTTTCAAAAGATCTTTATTGTTTGAAATCACTTTATGTGGAATTTATATTTCAAACCTTTTGCTTAGAATGAGAAAAAAACCAGCAACTATATCGTTTCTTTTTTCAAGGTTAAAGAACAAAATAGTTATTTTGCTGGATTTGTTTTAGTCAAGTTTGTGGAATTAAAACTTATTATGAATTTAAAATAGATATTTTTTTAGTAAATCTTCTTGGAAGATATATGATTTGAAAATTAACTAAAAGCAGGTTATTATAAATAAAAATAAAAGACATTGTAATCTGTTAAATGGGATAAAACTAAATTACAAAATCCCGTCAAAAGTATCTTGAAAAAAAGCAAATGGAAATTATATTTTTCTACGATATAAAAACCGACTTAATCACCTTCGAATACTTCGAAGCGTTGCCTTTTGTAATTTTCCACACTGTGCTGCTTTGTCTATGGACATCATTTGAAAGTGTTCATTTGGTCGTTTTGGAATATCCGAATCGTATCAAAGCAGGTATTTTGAGAATAGTAATAAATCACATCGAATCAAATCTGATAAGAATAGTTGCAAAACAGAAGCATATTGATGTTGTTGTCATTCATAAACTGTTAGAAAGAGTAATGATAAATGGATCGATCTAGAGTAAAAAAGGAGCACAAGTTTTTGTTAAGCTTTTGACAAATGTTTTGGAGATTGAATTGTTTGAGTTGAAATATTAAACTTTCCGTCAATTTTACTAATTGGTTTTTTACGATGTACGAATCATTTCGTGAATGGTTCGAAATATTTTTATATTCCATTGTTGTTAAATTATACCCCGAGCTTTGTTTACCTTTAGTACTCTAAAAATTTTCCAATATTTTTTGTCAGTCCTTTGAGTAACTGCGTGTTAATAGCAAATTTTATAAAGTATTTTTATGGATTTTCATTTTTGCCGTGCGATTTAAAGCAAAGTTTAAAGTTTATCCCTAGATGATTTTAAAGCTGTGGGCACACACACATATTACAGAAGAGCAAAGGAAAAAAATATATCTGCTTGTGTGTTAACTTGTATGCAAGTTATTAATCTAAATTATTACAAATTATGACGTAAGAGCATTCATTAAAGCTTGAAGCTCATTGATCGATCTTGTGAAATTTTTTATCCTCATTTTTACACTTTCTTTCCTCATACTGTTAAATCGCTCTTTGTACTTTCTTTTTAAAAAAAGCTTCAGTTCAAAAGTAAAGAAACAAACACATTTCCAAGAATTTTTTTTTAAACTATTGAATTGTTTTTAATAAATAATGGTAAAGCATAACAAAAAAAGATTCTTTCATAGTTATTCAAACAAATTGGATATTTTTCTTTTATTTTACGCAAATTAAGAAAAATAATAAGACACAGATACTTCAAACACTACTCTGTGTGTAGTTTTAGATTTACTCGTGTTTTTCTAAAGACAGGATTATTTTTGAAGCTTTTGCAAAAAAATGGCACAAAGATAAAGTCTGGGTAAAAAATTACGACAGGGAGCAGTTGAGAGAGTGGACGTTAGCCAATCCCAAATGAAGGTAGCTAGATTACTTAAAATGTCTCGAAATTGGATTTCCAGATTGCAGAGCCAGTTCCAAGCGACTGAAAAAATATCTAGAAGACTAGCTACTGGATCTTCTGAGTAGAACGGCCCCCCAAGAGCCATCATTTTCAAGATGACCACTACTTGACTTTAACTGCTAGGCGAAATGATGGCAGCTATTCAGCTAGCAAATGACATCTCCTCTGCTTCTGGTATCGCAGTTTCGAGGTGTATTGTTTACCGAAAACTTAACGGGGCATGGATTTATGCCAGGAGACCAATGATTTGCAATTCACTCACTCCAGGGGACTGGAGAGCACACCTGAGTAGTGTAGACATCCTCCTCCTTGGATATGAAAGCGGTAAGCCTGGGCTTTCTTCACAAGATAGTTCGAACATTGATTCTCGACGCTTACATATGGAAAGAGCCAGGGTCCCAGTACCAACCTTCCAACATCGTGGAAGTAGATTACTAAGAACGTGATGGTGTTATGGTCTGGGCCAGCGAGATAGTGGACGGGTTCACAGAACTGTTCGTCTTCCAAAAAGGCACCTAGAAAATTCTAAAATATGGGGATGGGCCTTAGAACCTTGTATGAAGTCTTTCAGAGGGGTAACTGATATACTGTTCCTTTGTATGGAGGAAAACCCTCGTCTCGATAGGACTTGGCTGGTTGACGAATATCTCGAAACGAAATATTTATTAGATGGAGTGGACAGCCAGACTACACCCGCATCCTTTTGGGAATGTCTTGCAGGCTTTTGATTGTACATTTGCAGTTCACAAGCCGTAATCCAATCCACAGCTGAGAAGTACCTTGGTGGAAGAGTTGGATTTATTATACCAACACCTCATAAATATTCTGGTTAACAGTATGAGAGTTCGCTGTGAGAGCTGCTTTGCTGTTGGGACAATTATACCCCACATGCACACGTTTATTTGTTAATATAGACAAATACCTTCAAGTGAATACATTTCTAATGAATACAATTAAAATTGTAGACAAAAATATTCACAATTAATTGATTTTAATAATTTTCTGATTTTCCTTTACATGTACCTCGGTGGAAAATATTTCACAAAAATATATAAATTACATTGAAATTGAAAATAGTTAATATTAATCTTAAAAAACACACATACCCTATCCCTTTAAAAACGGTCTTATTTTGCCTCTTTTGAAAACAAAAATTCACCGCAATTCTTGAGCAAGATATTTTGGGCAAGATTTTTATGTCAAAAAATTTTCTCTAAATCATTTTTGCCTCGCTTTCTGATCAGTAAGGTAATATAATTCATAGATCTTTATATCTAAATACTAATATAAAATTTTAAAAAACACACAGGACCTTAGTGTGAATCCCGGACAAGACATGAATGCTTGTAAATGTACAGTGCCTTCGCGGCATGAAAATACTTTGAACAGCCGTCGAGAGGCTGATGGGAGGAGAAGAGGGATGGGAGGCCCCTGACTACCCCCAGGGTGTTCTTCCTCAAAATTGGAGTGGAAAACTGGCTAAATTATACTGTCACCTGTATGGTGCTCAAAGCTACGACTAACGGCAGGCGTCACTTAGCCCTTTGCCATGATGAATTTTGTGGGACTTGATCTGGCCGTTGCCGACCAGGTGGCATCAGTAACAACATAACAACAACAAAAATAACGCGTTATATTAGATCTTGAGTCAAAATTAATCGGACAGCTACCAAAATGGTACCTTAGTTTTATAATTTATAGCAATATTTGACAAGTCCAAAATAAAATTTTGACATATAGGGGAGACCGGGGCAAGATGACGAAGTTAACAGTTTTTTGTTGTTTATTAATTTATTTTTAAGGGTAGTAAAATCAATTTTACATGAACTGTTAGAGTAGTCCTTTGTAGTATTAAAATATATTGCCATTTAAATTTTCCAATAAAAGAAGTTAAGGATTATTTTATTTTTTCATAACCTTAACAAATCGTCATCTTGCCCCAATACTGGGGCAAGATGACTTTTGCCTTGGGGCAAGATGGCGACACTGAAAAAGGTTGAGCATATTTTATCTTTTGAATGTGTTACATGGTTTAACAAATGATAACTGTGTTTTTACATCTTACAAAATATCAAACTAAGCGTAATGCATTGTAACGTAATGTTGAAGTGTTTAGTTGTGTACCTAACAATAGTCACAAATAAAAATGACATTTTTATAATTGGAACATTCCTCATGCCAACACTCTTGGCATTTACAGCACTGGATCCATTCCTCTTTACAAGCAGGACATCTTAAAACACCATCCTTTGAAGTTAATGCAACTGGAATGTTTGGCCTGGATTTTATAGATTTAGGCCTACATGAACAGTTTGAGTTTTTTTGCTCCCTTTTTAGCTTCACGAGCTTTTTTTCTCTGTTTTTTTTTTTTAAAAAAACTTCTTGTTCTTCCTTCTGCTTTTCCCTTTGTTTTAACATTTCTTTGGTGGGTGTGCTTGTAAGAATGTTAGAGCTCAATTTTTTGCTTTTTCTTTTTTTCTCACATTATGTTGTTTTAGGCAATGGTTTGAAATAAAAAACACTAACAGGCTTCTTTGGTGCATCGGAATCAGCATTTGCCATAAGTTCTGGTTTTTCTGGAGGGTTTATATGTTGGTTTTCTATTACCGGGGTCTGAGGATTAGCACTATTATTCTCAGTTTCATCGCCAACAGCAGCATGGTTAGTAGTTTTACCGCAGCATAGTCATGTTCGCGAAACACAAGAGGATTATGAGGCTCGATCCCATATTCTTTAAACCCTTTCAACGGCATTTCCAACTGTAGCTGATTTGAAGTAAGTGATGCTCAAAGCCTCACCAATATTTTGTCTGTGATAGTTTGTTCTGGATGAGTGACCATAAAGTTGTCACATGCTTGGTTATAGTGCGTTTTTAACTGGTCGAAAAATGACACAACAAGGGGCTGGAGATGATGTGATGTGTGCGACGGCAACCCAACCATGATGATGTTTTTCGCTCAGCAATATAAGATAGCCTGCGAAGTTACATGAGTTTTGTGATTGTCAAAAATCAACAGATTAGGAGATTCTTTGCTTGGTTTCACATGAAGATAAAAGTGCTTCAAAAAAGAGGTGCCCTCATTGTTCCAGCCTTTATCACTACAATTGCCTACAGTTCCTGGTGGGGCTCTTTCTACAAGTTCATTAAGCATTCGTTTTCTCGCAAAAAAACAGAAAAGGTGGCAGATAAAAGCCAGTAGCTCTAAAGCAACAAATTATTGTTACATTCCTTCCTCTTTAGGTGGGGGGCTTAGCGGATGGCAAAAATGTCTTCCTCTGGTCACCCCCCTTTCGAACGAAACCTTTCCCGATCCGATGCACCTCTTAGCCCCAAAAGAGATGGAAGTACAAGGTCACTCGGACATACATACAGACAAACAAGTGTTCACAGGATTTAATAGAATGGACAACAATAGTTAGTTTAATAAATTCCGAAACACGGGGCAAGATGACGAGCTTGTCATCTTGCCCTGTGTTTCGGATCGTCATCTTGTCCCAGACTTGTCTGTTTAAAAATATTCATTCTCATTACCATGAAGGAAGGCAATTAATTGACATTTATTTATGAGAATAGGTAGTATTTAAACCAAGTTACTCATAAATATTAAAGAGAAAATTTATATCTTACCTGTATCTGTAGCAGAGCTTATTTACGCATGCATAAAAGTTATATCGTGGCATCAAAAAACAATCAAAGCTTCACAACTAATCAAAAAAGGGCGATTTCAGCGTGTCTATACTATAGTTTAACGAAAGGCCAAAAGGAGAGCCAGTAGTGTTCATTTGATGCTGCTACCTAGTGGAATACGGAAAAATTAAGACATTAGTCATCTTGCCCCGGTCTCCCCTATGTAGAATTTTTTCACCTATACTTAACTTGTTTTCAGGAAAGTAAACATTCATAATTTTTACACGAAGTTTTTATTGCAATAACATTTGGGATTCATTTCCTTGATAATAAAATTCTACAAACTGTTTCTTTTAATAGCATTGTATAGAAAGTTACTTTTCAGTATATTTTCTTCTTTTTATAAAATATCTTTGCACATATTAGAAACGACAAAATTCTGTTTAATGATAAGTGATATATATATTGTAGCTGTTATACTTTTCTCTCGTCGCTTTTTATTCGAAATTTTTTTCCATTTCATTTTGGCGATAAATGTACGCCAAAAACAGAAGAGTAACCCTAAGAAGAGGATTCTCAATCCCTACTTGCAGGTCAAGCGATATAGTTTCATTGTTTTCATTTAAAAAAAATCGCCAATGATGTTTTATTATCTTGATTTTTTAGAGTCAGCTAATTTTCAAAGCTGGCAAGCCCAGAAAACGTGTCTAAGAGACTTTTTTTTTGTCATTTCCTATTTCTCTAAGTTTTTTTTCAAGAAAAAAAACTTAGCAAAGATTTATTGAATTATTTAATGTGAAAGAAAACAGAGCTTATTTGGTCTGTCTGTGAATCTATACAATGAAAAAAGTGCTGTTTTTTGTGAAAAGCATCAGTTTTTTTAAGAGTACATGCAATACATGCAAGAAGTATTTTTATGTGTGAGTAATATTTTTTAAATTTACCTGATTAAGTAATATCTAAATTTATTTTACTTTCGAAATTCTTTTAATATCTGCAATACGTAAATCGTACCTTTTTTCTGATTTGAATTGATAATCTCAAAAAATTCAAATACATATAAACATAAAAGAGATATACATTAATGTTGTACATCATTTGAAATATGTAATACACACACAGATAGCATTTAAATTTTTAAAATGCATCAACTAGGAAAAACTTTAAATCAGTTATGATTATGGTAATTTCATGCTCTACAATGGCTTTTTAATAAATAAATTAAAAGCACGAAGAAAAATGAAAGGGAAAAAATATTCCGTTGGCTGTAATAGCATAATAATAGTTTAAAATGAAAGTTAAACATAAAAGAAATGGGAATAATATTTTATTTGCATATGTACACCATGTAAAAAATATATTGACTTGAATTCCGAACACACTTCAAGTAAACAAATAAATATAGGCTTTTTTACAGTAGTTAACTATTACACAAGTAGTTATTTATTTTTAAAATTACCAAAAATACAAAATGAAACGTAATAAATGTATGAAATTGTATCAAAAGTATGAAATTGCGTATCATGTTTCTATTCAGATGGCAGTGCATCGTCAGAGCTTTCGGTAGCACTCAATTGATTCTAGTGAAAAGTTTTCCGATGTGATTATGTGACCACTTGCCACGAATTTACAGAATTTGAACATGGAATACTAGTTGGAGCTAGACGCATGGGTTATTCCATTTCGAAAATTGACAATTTATCCATTTTAATCGATATCAAGATTGTATTGCGGATATATAATGAGGATTCAGACATTGCTTCCAAACATGGTCAACGCATTTGCCAACCTTATTTACTTAATGACCGAGACTAGCGACATCTGTGTGGAGCAGTCAGTACAACCAGATATAACAATGCGGAAAATAATGTGGCCGAGGTAGCCTAGTGGTCAAGGTAACGGACTCGTTGCTGGCATGGCATGAGTCGAACCTCTTCCACTAAAGACGCATCGTGTATAGGGGGTAGTTGCACGTTAAATATGTCGAGGATCAAACGTCCTTCCGTTAGTGTGGTGTGGAAGTTTGGAGAGGGGGTACCAATTCAGGAATCGCTCTCGTCTCTTAACCATGGTTCAAAATTACGAGGGAAGTCGCCAATGGCCCTCGTGAAGCTTCATAGTGGGTCGTAAATATACCTCTCTCACTCGAGCGGCAAATAAGAGCAACAGCTATTGTGGGACGTATGACACACATGTCTATGAAGATAATGCAGCAAAATTTGGTATTAATGGAATTTTACAGGGAAAGACCTTGTCGTAAAGACCTTGATTATAGGAAAAGACCTTTTTCGTTAGTGCTTTTAGGAACAAAACGGCATCGCCTGTAGCGCCTCTGCTAGTCTCGTGAACACATCGGCTTGGACCTTAGATGATTGAAAAAATTGTTTGATTTGATGAGTCATGATTTAAGTTGGTAAGAACTGGTGATAGGATTTGAGTTTTGCGCAAACCTACTCTCGAGGCACTAAGAAAGCTAATGGTGACTTCACAATAGTTTTACTTGCCATATACTGCATCCATTGGTCCAACTGAACAAATTATTGACTAGAAATGATTATTTTCAGCTACTTTGAGACCTATTGCAGTCAATCATAGATTTCGTTTACCCAACGAAAGTTGAATTTTCCAGGATGACGATGCACACCACATGTCATTCTGTAATACCTTCTGGACAATTTTATAAGCGATTGGTGATGAGTCCCTGATCCCATAAAATGTATATGAAATATAATCGGAAAGTCAGTTGCACTAAAAATCCTCCCTCTACTACACTTTCGCAACTACTGTCGGCTCTCTAGACAGCATGGTTAAACGTTTTTCAAGGAGACATTTCCGACGACTTTTTGAGTAAATGCCACAAATTGCTGCACTTTACTGTTTAAAGGATCTCACACGCAATGTTAGAGGTATCCAATGACTTTTGGCATTTCAGTGTATGCGTGTTGCAATTAAACTTTCTACGAAAAATGCAAAATAATCAAAAAAATACGAACAGTTTTAGTATAAAAATTCCTGCTATCAGATATTTAATGAAGTTTTACGGTAAATGTGCATTTAATTAATATGCTTATATCTTTAAAAGATAATTTTTTCCCTCACTACACGATTTTTTAAAAAAAATAAAAACAAGTATGCTCAAAACAGCGATATATGAGTACAAAGTAACGATTATATATATAAAAAAGATACAAAAAGAAAGTGTGATGATATAAATATCATATAAGGAAATAGCCTTTTATATGTACGAAGAATATTAATCTGATATATATATATATATTTCAGAATCCTTTGTATATGACGATAGCTTATGGCAATGATGATTAATGATAGAAATGTTATATTATTAATTATTTTAATTACAGAGGGAATTCATCTTGAAGAAAATTAAAAGATTACTGTAAATGTAAATGCTCTAAAATAATAAACACTTATTATAAACTTAAATACCTTAATTAGAATGAAAGGAATTGCTATAAAAATTTAAGCAAATGGAAAAGTATCATGAAATTTCTCTTAAATATAATAATGCTAATAATGATTGATAAGTTTAATACTTATTTTTGAATTATTATAATGCGTACAAGATAAAGAAAAAGTCAATGGAATAATGATCGAAAAAATGACACATGTTTTACATGTAACGTCTTTGTAATTATTTATAATTTGTTGTTAAGCTAGAAGTCAGTATTTTTTATGAAAATAATCTGTATATATCTCTTAAACATAAAATACATTAATTATCTATTGAAACAACTCTTCCTTGTGTTTGTGAAGATGTTAACAACTTCATACAAGTGCACGCCTGAGCTTTTCAAATTTGACGAGATTTTTAGACATTAATAATGGTAATTTAAGCACTGAAATAGGAGGTCCTGCATACTTGGCTACAATGGGTGTGCCTTTGTTTTTAATTTTCATAAATATTCAATTCATTTTTCCGCGTAAAATATTTAGAAATGGATTGTGTGAATTCTTCAAATATCTGTGTACATTTTTTTAGAAAACTTAAAAAAAAATTAAAAGAGTGAGGATAACAATGTGCACGAAAAAATGCTTTAATATATTTTTAAAAACTTTATTAAAGCTTAGAAATTTTAAATTTTTGTTGTACTTATGGTACATATAGTTTTAAAAATTTTAATTCGATGATGGTTCATGATTAGCAATAAGTTTTTTTTTTTGCAGTAATCTTTCTATGTGTCATATCATGTAGAGCAGGTATGTCAAACTCATATGATATTAAGGGCCGTAAGTTCTATTTTATATTAAGTTAAGGGCCGCATGTTTTTAATGTCAAAAAATTATAAATATATTCGAAATAAATGTCCGCATTTTGTTTAATAATAGAAAAAAAGAGTATAATTAAAAAAAACTTTTAGTGAATTCTGACTATCTTATCTTTAATCTGCGTAGGTTTGTTATTTTATTAAATATTATTGTATGCCCATTTATTGGCCGATATGCAAAAAAGTTCGTTGTGGAGCTCATGCAGCTCGCGAGTTTAACGCCCCTGATGTAGCGAAAACAGCGAGAATTTTTAAGAACTTGATATCGTATTATGTACAAGGAATTTTTAAGAAAGTTTTGATAATACAACTAATAATTAATAACCTCAAAAGAATTTCAATTAATAAGATCTTATTTTACTTAGGTAATACCGATTTAAATTTTCATTACTGCTTAATTTTTCTGCCTTTACTTTAGTATAACTACTAAATGACAAAGATGATTTCTAAAATAAATATTTCATACTTATAAGTTATCCGCCCCTTTACATTAGCACTTTAAAATTCAACAAGGATTAATGTACAACGATTCCCAATAATACCATGAATACACCATTTTTTCGAGATTCGAATATATAATGTAGTTCAGGATTTTGGTACTTCGCTATCATGATTTTTATAGTAAAAAATAATAACAGCACTGTCATAATAATTTGAAAAATGTGACTCTGTAATGTCTAAATATTTAGCTAGGAAGAATTTCTTGCTAATGTTTTAAAAAGTTGAAAAAATAAGAAATATGAGATTAATTAAAGTTATAGTTTTTATAATGTTTCCAATGTAATAATTTCAGCTTTCCTTTTGTATTGTAATGATTACATTCCTTCTTAATAAAACATCTATATTTAATATCGAATTGTATTTCTATATATTTTAGGTCATCCACGGGTCCAAGACCTTTTGCAGGCCATCAAAATTCCATTCGTCACTCCTGGAGTTGGCTTTGTAATAGGTCCAGATGGATTTCCAGCCTTCCTCTTAGAGCCGGAAGCTGACATCAAAGCCCCTTACAGGCTCTATCTTCCGCCCACTTTGTTCAGAGATTTCACTATAGGAGTCACGTTGAAGCCAAGTAATTCCAATGGAGGATACGTTTTTGCAGGTGAGATCTTCAAAATCCATAAAAGCCTTTTAAATTGTCTTTTATCAGAGGCCATTTAGTAATAATCAATATTTTATATCATTTTAGCATTTTTAGTTGGGAAATGAATGTGGAAATATTCAAGTGAACCAAATTAACTTATGGACCAAAAACACTTTAAATTAAATCGTAAAAAATTAAAATGTTTTCTGGATAAAAAATGCATACAAAATAAATACGTTAGTAATTCATTAAATCTTACTCTAGTTTTTCCCCCCAATTTATTCTTTTTATTGAGACATGATGAAAAAAGCTGTTAATCGCTTTCATGATAGGAGACAGAGAATTATATAAAATTTTGTAAACTGTAAGAATGCTTAATTATTTTGAATCAATAACGTAAGAATGCTTAATTTCAAATGATAAATTATTTTGATTCCACAAAATATGGTCAGATTTCAAAACCTTTATTATATAGAGGATTTCTGTTATCAAAGATTATGGTATTTATGCAATAAGAATTTCCTAATACAACAAAATACACTTGTGGACAATTGCTGAGGATAATCATAAGTGGGTATATTCACTATGATTAGAAGGAGGTTGGAGGCTAAGAGAGATAAAATTATATTGTCTCACTATTCGGACATTATAATGAAGATAAATTATTGTGCTCTAAATTACAGCAGATTTGGAAAGGCCAAGTGTTCACTTCATGAAATAGATGAAGAAATGCTTATTAATGATTTTAGCGACGTTTAAAAAAATTTTTATAATACAAATATATCCACCACTGAGTCTGTTGGAACATTCTATGTGTCGTGGAAGGCTTTACACAACGGGATTTAGCAACTGCTGATTCAATTTTTCCCACTCTTCTTCGAGTGCATGAATGGAGGTGTTCTTGTTTTTTGGAGGATATTGCAGGCTTGCAAGCCACCTCCTTAAGATATCACGAACATTTTCAATTGAATTTAGATATCACGAACATTTTCAATTGAATTTAGATCACAAAAACGAGGTGGCCTCTTAATTGAACACTTAAGCTTAATAGTTGAACACTTAAGCTGTTTAGACAATCTTCAACAGGTCTGTTCAATGACATAATTATGTTGTCATTCATGAAAACAAATTTTTTTATTGACAGCATCCCAGAAAGGACGAAAGTAAAACAGCAGAAAGTTGGCCTAACATTATGCCAGTTTCACACACATGTAGGGCTTGAAGTCTTTGATCATGATGCCGACCTATACAGTTTTACTATTTCTAAGATATGGTCTCTTTCCTGTATATTTTTTGGTAGGTAAGCAGTGCCAATCTCATACCACATAAGTTGTCAACAATCATAATTTAAGAGGGGGAAAAGTATGCAGGTTCAACCCAAATCGGTCGAATTACGATGATCTCTACACTTCTACAAATGAGCACTACGGTGAAGTAGGGAAAACGGTAAAGTCTCCAGGTTTAAATTCTGTTTTTCCTCAATTATCTGATTACCGTTTTTGGAAGATCCGTTTACCTGTAACAGCAATAAACCCATCCGTACTTGCTTGGTCGTGGTGCGCCAATCGCTTTTTCTCCACAGAACGACATTGTACCTGTCTTCAGGAGGTGTTACATCTAAAACGCGATCTCTTCTATGAGATTGAAAAATATTCCAATGCCTTGAAATATTTTTTAAAATCTGGAAAAACATTATGGACGACATCGAACTCCTTGGTAACGTCTGTTATTTTTAACCCTTCTTTAATTTTTTCAATAATGCATCCAAGTGTAAAATCATCTAAATGGTATCTATGTGATACACCTTAATTTTTATCTTCATTAACTAAAGATTTTCTGTCAAACTTCCACTTTAAATAATGTCCGTCTGCACAAGTCAAATCCTTTACATCTCTTATCAACTCTATCATGGGACAAATACGTATATTGAAGTGAAAAATTTGCAGATGCACATATTACTCTTTTTCTGGTCTTACATCAACTTACACTAATTTACGCATTTTGCTGGCTTTAATTTTATATATACTATAAGTGATAATATCACCCGTCCTCAGTAATTTTTCACCAATCTATTATAAACGCCTCGTAAAAATTAAAAATAACCTGTAGAGGGATATCACATTGTCCTGCTGAAATTTCTCCCTCTCTCTCCTGAATTACTTTAACACCATTATTGATAAATAGCAGTATTATTTTTTAATCTTACATAAATGTGAATCCTTTGTGACACATGAATCCTTTGTGATCTTGAAACACAAAGGATTCCCATGCAATTTTAATTTTTTAAAAGCCATGTTAAATAAAATTTCCTAAATATGCTATGTAACGTTAAAATCAATGCACCAAAAAGGAGTTACCTTACTGAGATGAAAACCTGCAGATGTGATGTACATGTAATGAAAACGAAACGTTAACAATATCATATAAATTGCGTGTTTTATTCAGGAAATAGTTATAACAACAAATAAAAAAGGCGATAGTACGTTGATCCACATATGGTTTTGATGCAGGCTGTTGTTCTGCTGGCCATTGGTTTGTGAAGGCAAATCTGCTCTTGCGAGATGGCTTCTATACCAATATGCGAGTTGGAATCCGGGATGATTGGAGATGCCTGTTCACAGTGCAGGTTATTTACAGTGCCGGTTTAGGCTCATTTCGGGCCAGGGGCGCGGAAAATCTACGGGTCCCCTTGGCACTGGCGGATCAAAATTTATAACCAGAAAATCTGGTTAAGTCCAGCTTTTCTGGGCCCCTTTCCAGGCCCCTGGGAGCTCGTACCAAGCGCCCAATGGATAAACCGGCACTCCCTGTTCTTCAAAACTCAGATATGTTCTGTTGAGAAAAGGGGAACTTTGGAGATCACGCCAGCAAGAGAATGTTGGAGGAACACGAAGACAAGCAGTAGAAAGACGTGCTGTGCGGGGATGGGCATCATCCTATCAAAATATGAGCCTAAGGGTTGTTCGTGAAAGGAAAGGATAGCACTAAGGGATATTGAATCTCGTCGACGTATTGTCGTTACATAAAGGTGTCACGGATGACAATCAAAGAGGTCCAATTATCAAATGAATCAGAACTCCATACTATACTTTCTGTTTGTTAGACTATACGGCAGAAAGACAGATAATTATCATACAGCTATCCTAGACGTCTCCAAGACCTTCATCATTGGTTACCGATTCAGTTCAAAGCGAAACTCATCGCTATCAACTGTTATACTCTAGTCCTTGAGATTTCAGTTGGAATGACCCCAGCACCCCTACAAACACAGTGATAGGCAATCGTCGTAATGGCATCAGTGAATTAAACCCTATGATAATGCCTTTCGATGATAATGACAGACACTGATGTCCCAATTACAGAACGATGTAAAGGCGCATCAAGGGCTGTGAGTGTCTATCGGACGATCGCTATACTCGTATTTTTTATCATCACTTTGATTTTACTGCTATCTTCTTAATGATCTGTACGGTTTTTGTTCTACCATTCTTGCCAACATGGTCGAATGGTATCATGGCTCCGACCCAATTGTCAAGCGATCCTGTGATTTGATCAACATGTTTCCTTTAGTTGAATTGAACGTCTCAAATGGTGACAGAAGGTTATATTGTTTATGAATCTGTCTAAGAGGCAGTGGTACAGTCTACTTGAGTCGACGGAATAACATGAATGAATATGTTATTCCGTCGCATTGGCATGCATACCTTTGCATTGACATGTCCTCTTTATTATAAATCAGTTTTATGCTCCAACCACTGTCATTTGCTGCTAAAAGTTGATCAGTTGCTTATTCTACTATAATGTGCATTTGCAATTTCTTCTCATTCTAATCTCATTCTTGGTATGTTGTTTTCTTATACAGCCGTATAAATGTGTATGTATAGGGGTTAGCGACGCTGACTGCTGTGCCGTAGGGCCTGGGTTCGAATCCCGGAGAAGGCATGGATGTTTATAAATTTATAGTGCCTTCGCGGCAGGGGGTACTCTAAATAGCCGTCGAGCCGCAAGTCCTCTCATGAGGTTGGTAGAAGAGGAAGAGAGGTGGGACGCCCCTGACCACTCCCAGGGCGTTCTCCCTCAAAATTGGGGTGGAACCGAGCCAAATCGTACTGTCACCTGCATGGTGCTCAAAGCTATGGCTAACGACAGACATACAATATAGCCCGATGCCATGATGAATTTCGTGGGCCTCGATCTGACTACGTCAGATAGGTGGCATTAGCAACAACATAAATGTGTATACTATTTTGTAATTACAAGTACTTTTTTTTAAATCAATTCTTTCTACAATGGATTGTATATTTAATTTCTGTGAATTTTAAGAAGAATATCTTTTTCAAAAATAAAGAAAAAGACATGATTCTTTTTCATTATCTTTTATTTTTTAAAAGCTTTACTACAAGTAAAAGCAATATTATAGCAGTGAAAAAATTTTCTACTCAACATTTTTGTAGTTTTTTCACCGAAAAACTTTATAGATCGTTATTTTTGTTGAAAAAAATATCATTGTAAATACAAGTTGAAAATTTAAAAAGTATACGGCAATTTTATTTAGATAGGGATTTTAAGGAATATAACTGTTACGGTGAAACACCGAAATCTGGAGAATGTCGACATTCACCGGTGAATGTCAACAAACACATAGTCGCTTGGTGTATGTCCGAAATATTTTCTAAATACCCTTATTTCTGACTTTCACCGATGAATGTCGACATTCACCATGCACTAATGGTGAATGTTGAACATGTCCGAGATTTATACTTTTTTCTCCGTAATTCAGTCGCGATAAATTTTTCGCCTCTCTTTCTGAGAGGAATAACTAAGAACTTAAAACACACAGTACTTTCAAAATGAGAAAGGAATATTATAGAAGTTAAAAACTTACTTAATTATACAGTTCATTCAAAATGAGAAAGGAAAATAATATAGAAGTAAAAATCTTACTTAATTATACAGTACGTTCTAAATGAGAAAATAAAATAATAGTAATAAAAAACTTACTAAATTATGTGAATCAAATCTTATTTATTGCAACAACTTAAACTATTATGACACTTTGAATTGCACAAGAGGCCCTTGCTTTTACAACTGCATTTATTTGTGGAACACTTCCTTTTGCAATGACAGCGTGTATAGCCTTGCCTACCGCTTCTCGAATTAGCTGCAGCTGCTTCTCTCAGCGAAATTTCTTGAAAAGAAATCTTATCTATGGAAAGGAGCTTTTCTTTACAAGTTTCGAACTGTTTACGTGTGTAAAGCTGCTTGAGGGTACCATTTTCATTCGCAAGTTTATAGAAGTCGGAGTCTTCTATTCCAACAACAACTGCTAACACATTTCGGTTATCTGTACGACCACGGTCGACATCAGGGACTTGTATTCGTACAGTATCACCAATTTGACTCTCTTTTCGACCTCCACCAGAGCATATCTGTGATTGTCGACATACACCGGTGAGGGTCCGAATGTACAAGAATGTAATGAAATATATTCGATCTTTCACCGACGTATTTGGTGTTTGTTGACATTCACCGGTGAATGTCGACATTCTCTGATTTCGGTCTTTCACGGTAACATAATCATATATAACTGAAATTTTCAAGAAATAATCTATAATTTTCCAAACTCTTGATTTTCAAGAGGGATCCAATCAAAATTGATTAAATAAATTAATTTTTTGAAACTTTTTTTACTAAATTTATTTTTACTATTATATTTAACAAAAAAAGAAATTAAAATTTGCTTTAAAAGTAAGAACAGATTTTATTTTTATACGTTTCTTGTGTGAAGAAAATAAATTTTTTACTTTTACAAATATCACGAAAAATCGAAGTTTTATTTTAATATTAGTCAAAAATATACAAACTTAATCTTCAAAATACCACAAGTTATTTGAAGATTTATGAAAAATATATGAAATGTGACCATTTTATTTGTAAGACTTGGTTTAATCCATTATATTCATTCATTTAAAGAATTAAATAAAATATTTAGAATACTAAACGTTGAATTTCAACTTTCTGTAAGCTTAAATATAGATGTCATCATAAAACATCCACACAAGCACACAATTATAAAAAAAATATTAATAGTTTTCTAAAAATAAATCTGATATCAAAGCAACTTTTAATGCAGTCGTATAGTCAGTTTTATTCATATGTAAATTTTCTATTTACGTGAGCAAAATTATATTTTCGTGAGATCATTGTTAATAGTAATGTAGTGAATATCAATGCTTTTAACATCATTTACCCAACATAATTTCTTGTTTGTGATTCATTACCTTTTCATTGTGATCTTTCGATACGATTATCTTTATTTTTGTAATATATTCAATTTAATTCAATTCTTTTACATTTCCACCCTTCATTTTCAATATTATTTTTGCTTCATTCTTGCTAAATTGTGACTTTTTTATACTTTATTTTACATTTTAATTGAAATTTAAATGAAATGGGATTATTTTTCATTCTTAAAATCATTATTTATTTTCATGTTCGTAGAACACTCAAATCGAATAATTTAAATCATAAAAGAAAATGCAAAATATCTTAATAGAACTTTTTTAAAGAATCGAGTGTGTGTTTTTAACTGTTTTTGAGTGGTAATAGTTTTCCCATTAATTGTAATATTGTCTAAGAATTATATTTTTAACTCATTGTTTCATTTGTCATTGTAAATCATAATTCACAGAATATCATTAAAGTGCTTTTATATGCATTTAGGAATACTTAAAGCATTATTTTCAATTGGCAATGTTTAGCAATTTTAGATATAATCGATTTCAATTGCTTTCAAATAACTTTCTAAAATTGCAGAGTCATTTTAAAAAGCATAATTTTTATTAAAGACATTCATTTTATGTGGAATTAGAATCAATTACAGAAATTATAAAAGAAAACACATTTTGTAGTTTCTTTTTAAAACTATTTGATGTATTTTATGGTACATACTAACCATTAAAAAGTAATAAAACCAGCAGATTTTTTTTTATTTTTAATTTAGGGATATTTTTGTTGATGCTAGAAAATTAAAAAAAAAGGAACTGGAAACACTTTATGAAACAATATCTGTATTATTAATATAATATTGTAATTTTCTTAGTATGTGAGGTAGGGTATTGTTATATGTTATTCACATAAGCTCGATTAAATTTGTTTTATAAATACAAAATGTTTGATATTTGATATCCTGTTCTCAAACATAGGAAAGTAAAATGTTCCTTTTTCTCCCAAGCCAAAAATCACCTATTTTAATTGACGGTTTCTCAATTTTAAATAACCTTTGCTGTAAACGGGTATGCGTCATTTAAATACCCTAATATTTACATCTGAATGATTTTCTGTGAGCAAATATATGAGTGCTACTTATTTACATTAGGTGAAGATAGCTTTTGATTTTAATTTGATGTTTTTGTTTACGTTATATATTTTCAATTTTTTTTTATTTTTGTTTTAGTGGTGAATCCCACTGAAACTGTAGTGCAGCTAGGCCTGAAATTGGTTCCATCCGGCGAGTCGACGGTCAACTTGACGGTATATTATACCGATGTCGACATGCATCTCACGTCCCAACCTCTCACCACTTTCACCGTGCCAGATTTTCTTGGAATGTGGACGAGGTGTGTACCAAAATGATAGTATAATTCCTTTTTTTTTAAAGAAAACAAATATCGCGGGTACGGTCATTTAAATAATAGTTATTTAATGTATTTTAAGATGTAATGCTTCTATTTACCTCTGTGAAAAAATGTTCGTATGTATAAAAGCAACTATTCGAACGGAAACTCTTGACAAAATGGCAGCTATTCATTTTCTAAAGGTAGAGATCAACTATACAAAAATAAAATATAATTTGGTACAATTTTCGACTCCGCAATTTCGGTGTAAATTTAATGAAATATTTACATATGATTATAAAGTATCTTCACTCATCTATTTAAAACTTAGGTACAAAAATAAAATTTGATTAATTAAAAGACATCAGAAATATTGGAATTTTCTCCAAAGTCTTACAATAAAACTTAAATTTGGTAAAAATTAATATGATTTTGAGTCAATTATTATAAAATTATGAATTTCGTCACTTATTTAATTTTCCGCTCTCTAATAAGTAATTTATACTTGAAGTAGTTTTAAAGTTATGTTAAGAAAAAATAATATCCCTTCATTGTATTTATTATATATATTAAAGTATTCTTACTAATATTTTTTACTCACTCACATATTATAAATACTACTATGTGTGCAAGTAAGTATCAAGCAACAAATATCAAGGAATCAATAGATAATTCGAAATACTTGTAATATCGCAGATATAATAATTTAGTTCACAAGTGTTCTTTTATTTATTTCTCAGTACTGTAATTCTTATATATATGGCACTCTTTATATATATATATATAGATGGATAAACAGGAATGACCGTACAGTATTTTCCGTATATGAGTATGACTACGGTAAATTATCCAATAATACAGCGGTAAAATTTAAGAGGAAAATTTAATAGCCTTATTTAACTGCTTCATAAAATAGTTATTGGAAGTAAAATTTGACCAAATCATAAAAGCAACAGCCCTTTAGTAGACTTGAAATATATAATGTTAAAAGAATAGAAAATTTTCACCTTTACAGAGTTTGGAGCATGCAGATTTTGTCTGGAATATAAAATTTAAGTTATTTAAGGAAAAGAGTGAAAAACAACCTGCTCGCCATTCCTTATGAATCGCGGGGGGGGGGGGGACGAAATAATGCACCAATGAATACTAGAAACATTGTGTTATCAATGTAAGCTTATTTTTACAGCAAAATATGAATTCGTTCAAAAAGTCGCAAAATGTCACATATGTGGTTGCAGAATTTGTCACTAATTGTAGATCTATTACTTCTGATTAACTTATTCGGAATTTTTGTTCCTTTTCAAAATGTTTGAATAATGAAGTATAATTTTAAAAGTTGATAACTTTTGGTTAAATAAATAATTAATAATAATGAAAAATTAGTTTTGGTTTTGAAATCATTATAAATGACACGTTCTCAAATAGCATCTAAAATTATAAATCTATCATCGCTATTAAATAATCTACTGAGCGACTGGACTCTAAATGACCAACATATAATCAAAAAGAGTAATTGTTTCTCCGCCTACCAACTTTTCACCCTTTCATGAGAGGGCAATTAACTTTCTTATTCAATGATAGTACTATCAATCATTCCCGTGTTTCTGAATTAAATTGAATTTTAAGAATAATCGTGAAGATTTCAGAGATAAGAAAAATGATTAATATAATTACTATACCTCTCTTTCTCTTACCTAGTAAATGTTGTATATAGAATTTGCAATTTCTACTAAATTATGATAAATATTTGAAATTTTTCACAATTATATTCAAATATATTTTTATAAGACACAAGTAATGAAGCGTAGTGTCATATCTCTCTACACAAATATGTATGATTGGTTTGTAATCGAAATGCATATTTTATAATCATCGAATATATATGAAAAGTTTAATAATAAAGGAAACTGATCATAAAATTTAAATAAGTAATTCAAAACACTAATATACAATGAACTATTTGAATTTATTTAAAAGAGTAAAAGGTTCGTTAACTTACACAATTCAAGTATTTTACACTAAAAAGGAGACACGTGTGGAGACATTTTTCTACCATTAAAATTTTTTGTACTTATTAATGCTCAATACTTTGCGGGTGTGCATTACGTAAAACATTTAAAAATAATGAAAGGGGTTTATTTCGAGAGTTATTGACATCTAATATATATACTTATTTGACCACTACGATGTGGATTTCGTTTCTGACAAATGCTTTTAGTAATTTCTGTAAAAAAGTATAAAACCTCACAATACTTATTTGATCATCATCTGAAAACGTTTAGTCAACGATTTAATTTTTATGCTTTTATCGAAGTAAAAAAAAATTATTAATCAGTGAGTGAATGTTAAATTTTCTAATGTACTAAACTACTTCAAGAGCGAACACGAAACTTAAAAAACAATTACAAGATGTATACAAACTGAATATCTTATATATCACAAACTATTTCTTACTCTTAATATAAATGTTAATCTGAAAGTGACTGATATGAATGCTTATTTGAAACTGTAAAACACATTTAATCCTTTTCTTTCGATTATTTACAATTTTAAAATGTCTTAGATAATTTTAAACTTGCTTTAAAAAATGGTAAACTTAATTTAAAAAAATGATAAACTCTTTTTAAAAAAATGCGTTTTTTTCATGAGAGAAAAACATAAAAATTTACGTTTTAGGAAATAAATAATGAAAATAACAGTTGCACGTATTTCACTAAATAAATAATTCGTTCAGGA
Organism: Trichonephila clavata; assembly: GCA_019973975.1. Lineage (NCBI taxonomy): Eukaryota > Metazoa > Arthropoda > Arachnida > Araneae > Nephilidae > Trichonephila > Trichonephila clavata. Next base: position 240,619 of record BMAO01005310.1, read on the forward strand.
AGGATAGAAATCGTTTAGAAATAACTTACTTGTTCTAGACATACCATGATTTCAATTATACAACGTAATTAAGAATAGTAGTTTCTTTCTTAAATATAAATTTACTATTGAAATAAACCCTTTTAATCTACATAGTTTGTTTCTTTTGTTTTTCGAAAGTATATTTTGTTCCCTTGCAGAAACCATAAAATAATCATTCTCCTCCATGAATGAGTCCGCTGAGGAAATTTTCAAAACATGGAGTATTCTCATTAAATTGTATTTTAACATACACTTTAGAAATACTTTTATCCTTTAGAAATATGAGCAAGTAATTAGTTGTAAGAAAAAAAGAGATTATCGAGACTTGCTCAGGTTACACAAGTATAAATTAAATGCCGTCCCACATAATGAGTCTTTTCAGTCATTCATTAAAAGACTACTAATATATCAGTAATGTTTTAATTTTTTTCAAAATTTTTGATCTTATATATATATGTATTATTTAAAAAAAACAACATTTTTTTTCGCTATTTGGAAATCAATGACGTTTTTGCGTGTTTTATGTAATTGTTCACTGAATTTAAGTAAAATTAGTACTTAATCTAAATTTATGAAAGATTGTATAATATTATTTATTGAACTTTTTCCCCCTTTCATAGGATAGCAATACGAGTAGCTTTGAATAACGTTACTCTCTTTTACAATTGTGAAGAATACGCCAGCGTAGAAATTCGAAGAATCCCTAAGAAATTAGTTTTTGATACTGCGTCTACTTTGTATATAGGCCAAGCTGGTTCTTTGCTTGCAGGAAATTATGAGGTTCGTATATATATTTTTCTAAGTTATCATAATTTAAGAAACCTTACGGGTAAAGAGGCTTTTTATCATGAAACTAATAAAAATTAATATATTCTACTGTGGGGAATCGTTCTTTAAATTTAAGCATGTCTTAAAACTCATTTTAGTGAAATTACGTGTACTATACATTGAATATTTACTGCCTATTTTCATTTTTATTTTTTAATACATCAAGTTGTTTTTTTTTAAAATATACTTATCTTCAAACTTATATAATGTCTCTTTAAGTTTTACGAGCTGAAAAATCTATGTTTCTTTCTAGCCTTAATTACATGTATCTGTAAAAATAAAATAAAAAATTCTTGGGGAGAGCATTTATAAAAACTGTAAGAATATTGTAAACGATGAAATATCTAAAACTTGTTTGATTAATTATGATTCAGGTTAAGTCATCAAGTTATGATATATGTAACGCGCTTTCTGGTAATTTGGTTCTTTAAATTAAATAATATTTAATATTTCTTGAAGTGTCATTTATAAAGCACATAGAACACTCCCTTTTTGAGGTTCATGAATTATTTAATGAATAATAAAGAGAGCATAAGTTATTAAGAAACACTGAGAAGCGAGTTTTTCTTAAAGGGAGAACGTTAAGTGCTGTATGAATAAAAACTAAAGGTAAAAAGTACCACCCTGAGTTTCTGTACCACCCAGTTTTTAGAATAAGTCATAAATGTCACGGATAGTCAGTTTTAATTAAAGAAAAATAATTACTTGCGTATATTTTTATAAACTGAGATCTAGAAAAAAATGTTTCAGTTGCATTCTACAATTTCAGACAGATTATTAAAAAAATTAAATAAGATATGTGGACATTTTTGTAAACGTATTTTGTAATAAAAATTTCCTTTATCACAACAATTGAAAAATTAAAATATTTATACCATATTCAATAATTATTTTTAAGGAAAATCTGTATCATATATTGTTATATTAGTTCAAATTGGATATTGGTTATTAAAAGACAAATTATTTTGTGGAATTAATTTTAATTTTCATATAAAATCTATCGCTGAATATGGATTTTTAAAATTAAAAAAAATTACAATAATTAAAATTATAATTTGTCACATATGTTTGTTTTATCAAAATAAATTTTTATAATTTAAGTTTAAAAAACTAATATTACTGATATTAAAAATATTTAAGCATTTATATATATGTATAAATATAATACATATAAAAAATACTTCTATCATAAATGAATATGCTGAAAAATGTAACTAAGTATTAAGTACTTTTCTCTGTAGTTTGCTTTTGATATCATTTGTCGTCATTTCGAGACAAATGAAATGTGTTCAAGTTTATACATTTTAATAATTTAACATAATACAGGTGTTGATCGCTCCATTTTCAAACAATAAGAAGTTGATCATCTTTAAAAATTACTATTGCATTTATGCGGAATGATATGAAATAAAATTTAAATTAATGAAGATACTTTGATTTTCTCTGAAACATAACCGTCGCATTTGTGAATCGTATCTGAAAATCTTATAAATTACCTATCACATTTGGATCTCATGAATCGTATGTTTGCTCGCAGCAATAGCTTTCAAATACGTTGACTTAATTGATTGCGCTGAAAGCATCAATGTTTTAGCAGAAGTAATCTCCTTATTATTAGAAGATTAATTGGAAAAATCTTTTGTAAAGACATGTAATTTTGACAATATTTGAACTGAAACTACTATCGATGCTTTTTAGATTTTGATTTATAGGTATAATGTAACTTCACAGTCTGATACTATAATCTAAAGTTGATTTATTGATATCATTAATCTTTTTTTAATCTGTTCATCGCCTTGAGCAAATAATTAATTAATGTTATTTTCTTTTTCATAGTAGCAATGAATTATTTTATTTTATTGTAATTTAAATAAGCATACATTTTTCTACTCAGGTGAAATGAAACATTACCTTTTAATAACGATAAAGGTGGTCACCATAGAGATACCATATTTTTTTTTACATTTAAGAAAATATATTCCTTTATTACTATAAAAATCATTTCATTTCAGTTCTCATTGAGTTCGAAAAATATATCACTTTTATTTCTAATAAGAATTGGGTTTTAAGAACGAAATATCATTCCAAATGATAATGACAATTTTAATGATGTCAGTATGAATATTTATTTAAAAACTTGTAATGAATTATTTTATTAACCTGATAAGTAATTAATAACTCGGTCATAACTGGGGGAGGGGATAAATCCGCATCCAATAGATTTTTAATTGAAACAATGTTTTCTTATTCAGTTTTTTTAAACTGAAATAATTTGTGATGTATATCAATTTAAAACTTTTGAGTAATAAATTTTGTTTTAAAAAATGCTGTATAGATACTAGTAGTTTGTTCCAGCAATTCAATAAAATTGATAATGTGGTTTAATATTTTTTTCGGAGAGTTTGGAAATGTTAAGGTTTTATTCTTTTACATACAGATTGATTTGTAAAAAGAAATTAATACAATGTTAGAATTTTTTTTTTCAAAATGGGACTGTGGATTGGTAAGTACCATTGCAGACCTAATACATTCTCCGGGAGCTGGTATCGCTTTTTAGTGTGGCACCATATAAGTGGATACCATTTCCAAACATGTAGTTTTGACGCCCAGTTTCCTCTCCAGCAAGAGGCACCTAGGTCTGACGATATGAAATTGTTCTAAGAATTTAATTATGCCATGAGCACCCAAGCCAAACAGGCACTCTAGGGATCTTTAACATGCTGCATAATCATACGACATGGACGCAGTCGATTTTTTGCATCATTAAAATTTACCGACTTGAGCTGGGGTCGAACCCGCAAACAAGGACACCCAGCCAGTCACGAAGTTAGAAATAAGAACACAATGCTATATTTTTTTTAAAAAATTTTATTATACGTTTTAAGCTGGCTGTATATTTTACTTCTAATTATTTATGCATTTTTGCTTTTTATGTTATTTTATTTATTTTTTAGATGATAATTTTCCGATATTATATTTCCTTATTCAGTTTTTGTTTCTCTTCACTCCAAAAAAGGAAAAAAAAAAATGTATGTTCCTTCATTGTTATCATTAATTTGTTTTCAAACAAGAAGCATAATATTTAATTTATCGTTTAGTTTTTTAAACTAGTCAGACATTTGGAAAAGTCAATATTCTTTTATTTCTTATAAAATAGCAGCATTATAATTATATTCACCAGTGCATAAAAAAATAATTTATGAAGTATTTAAATTCGTATTTTGATGCCCTTTCTTATCAACCTATGAAAAAGAAAAATATTAATAATTATCTTTAAGACAAGGAGTACGCCTAACATGTCAAATTTCTCATTTCAGCATTCGACATAATTTGAGTAATATAAATGAATTGAAAAATTATTCACAATCTTAGAACTCCAATACGCACATTTTTATTTATTTTTTTGGCTTTATATTTTTGGTAAATATATATTGAAAAGCTACATTTAAGGCGTATATTCGTGATTCTTGTACAAACTGCAAGGTGAAAACATTCACATAAGCGATGTCTTCTTTTTATTACTTTGTTGTTTCTTCATCGCTTGCAGAGGTCTGTTCAAAGGCTAACAGGCTAAATGATGTGACCTTTACAGCGTAACCCGTAATTATGATAATTACATTAATTTTTAACGTCGTGCGAAGCGACAAAAACTCAAGTCACGATTCACTCCACCACCGCAGTTAACATTCAAGTAAATTCAATTTTTATAATCGATCATTGCTTAAATTGCTTTCTTAGAAAAAGGAACATTGATTCACACACACACACTCTCAAGGTGCTTCACTATGGTTTGTTTTCAGGGAAACTTTCATTTTATTTGGAATAAATGTTTTTTTAAGAAGGTGAATTCAATGGAATGCTAATGTAATCACATTTGGCATTTTTATAATTTTAATGATATATTGTTTTTTACGATTTGAATTCATATTGATTTATTCAGACCAGTAAAAATAGAATATAACATTTTTTTAAGAAAATTTCTTTTCAGGTGTGAAAGGTATTAAAAATGTTTGTAGGATTCCATTGTATATAATGGAATCCTGCAATGGAAAACATTCCATATTTTCCATTGTATAATTGAACATATATTAATTTCTAGTAATTAAATAAATGATTTCTTGAAATTGAAAATTGGAAAAAATTCCGAACAAGAAGGGACAATGATTTGTTCTTTAAAATATTTATTATAATTGATGGAATTTTCGATATTAAAGCAATAATATATAGTGTATTGTGATCAATGCGCTTTTCACTTTAAATAAATGAAAAAGAAAATTACTTTTCCGTAAAAAATTTACAAAGTTAAATTTAGAGCTGCACATAGCATTTTTAAAACTGATTTTTATTTTAAAAAAAATTAACATCACGTTTCCAAATAAATCCAAAATCAATTTCAGAACAAAAATAATATATGTAGTATTTTTCTTTTTACTTGAAGTATACTATTTTTCATTTTAAAAAACAAAATTGTTTTAAGTCATATAAAAACGAAATATTTTAATATTTTTTTTCAACATCTGAGTTTTGTTTTATTTCTAACATATTTCTATTTTTAATATCTTTTGTAACATACAAGAAGATAAAAATAAATCACGAAAATAAAGAAAAATTCTTTTGGAATTTAAATAATAAAATTAGTTCCAGAGAGTTGGTTATCAGTAAAGTAAAATAAAATAAAAAATCATTTAGATACAATATAAAAATATCCCAGTCGTATATAACATTTTATCTACTGCGAAATTCGTTTGGGGGTTGATGAACATTTTATGGAAAATACCCTCGCATTCGGGCAGTTTTCCTCCCAAAGCAATTTGCATGCATCTCAGTGCCCCGCTAATCCACCATTTCATTTAATGTCAATTAACTCGGTCCACGTGCCGCCATACTTAAGACCTTACGATTAGATTTTTCAGTTTTAATATTGTTTGTGTATGGCAGTTCGGTCTGCTTCCAGAAGGGTTGTCATATTTGGCAAGAATATTAAATATTTGGCGAATCAAACAAGAAGAAAAATTATTTACAGTAAAATACATTTAACGCGAAAACGCTAAAGACAAAATATTGGTTTACACGAAATAATACAACGGTCCCGACAAACTGCTATGAATTTTCATCCATTGTTTTCCCTTCACACGAAACGAAAATCGCTTAACACGAAAAGATTTTTCTTCTGGGAATGAAAATCCGGCAAACATCAAAACTGCCCTATTGCATCATCGGAAAAATTCGTTGCAGTAGATGATGGTATAATGTATGTAAATCCTCATTATATATATATATGGTAGACAAAGACATTTTGGAGTTTGTTCAAAGTTCAAAAAATGTCATTGATACAGATTCTGACGACGAAAATAAAATGAATAATGCAGCTTCTGTTCCCACGCCATCCGAAATGAGGAACATCATGAAAAGTATGCGCAGTTATTTAAACGCACACTCCAATTGTGAAATGATTAAAAAATGGACGACATCGAACAATTTGTTGACTATATGATGCTAAAAACGACAATGCAAAGAAATATATCAGATTGTTTTCGAAGAACATTTTGCATTAAATTTCATTAAGTTCTTGTGAATGTTTTTGTTCCGTTGATTTTTTTATTAAATATATGCATATATATACAAATCTATGTAAATGAAGTGTACTCTAATAAACTTAGTTTGATGAATATATATATATATATATTTGCATCATCCTTCACGACACATAATTTTTTAACATGCAAAATTATTCTCAGTTTCGTGTTAAACGATTGTCACTGTATGTGTAATCAGATTTTTAATCTTCTTATGTAGTTTGAATTATAGTTTCAATGTTCTAATGAGAGATAAATATGAACTCACTTGTGTGTTTTTTATCGTTGTCAATTATCCACAGAAATGATATATTCGATGCTGCGAATTAGAAATCCATGTATGTGAAAGTTTAAATTTTATGTTTCAATTTCGAATCTTGCTAGTGGTTATGATGGCGAATTCGTTGCCGGCGTGTTGCGGATTCGAGTCCCGGTGCAACTAAAAACCCGCCTGTAGACTGGTCAGTTTGTCAAACTCAAAAGCCCTCTTGTTGGCGGGAGTGGTAGTTAGGAAAGGGGGTGCAAGCTCAGCTGTCATTCTCGTCACTTGACCAATGCTCAGAATTGCGAGGTCCGTCATTAATATCCCTCGTGTTGTTTTATATTGCGATGTTTTACTTTATTCTCACTCACTCTTATTTCGGAATTATTTTTGAAACATATCAGTCGATGAATGTATATAAATTACATATTTTAAAGGAAAAATTTTAGTTCTGGAAGTTAATTATAATAAATTATTCGATTACTTTTCAGAAACTTATGCATAGCTTCCACCACATAATTTGAGCTGTATACGGTTTATTTTCTATTCTTTGTAGCAGTGCCGGTTTATCTATTGGGCGCCCAGGGGCCTGGGGCCCTGACAAGCTGAACCAGATTGTCTGGTTATAAACTTCGATCCGCCAGTGCCAAGGGGGCCCGAAGATCTTCTGCGCCGGGGCTCGAAATGAGCTTAAACCGGCACTACTTTATAGCGGTATTTTATTCTAAGTCAGTTTGAATTTATGCGCGAAATGGTAAAGAGAGAGAGAGAGATTTTAAGAGATTATGCACATTTTTGCAACCAGTAGCATAAACAGACCTCTCTTATGGGGGAAGGATTACATTCTAAGGAAAATGTAGTAGAAAGCGTCGAGGGATAATCTTTGGTAAAAATTAAAAATTTGTTAGTCGGGGAGGGGGGAGGGTAGTCTTGAACCCCCAAACTCCACCTCGTGTACATCGGTGCATGCAACGTTTGATAGGAAAGAAGAATTGATTTAAGTAGTCAAAAAAGTAATAAACTTATCAAAATGATTCAACTATTTATAGAACGGAATTACAAAGCTATTCTGGATTTATACACATATAACTGACAAATGCTTGTCAAATATCTTGTTTATAAATATTTTGCATTACAATTCCTTCAATTTAACTAAATCAACGAACATTTTTTACTGCAGAATTTTTCTCGCTCTTACATTTGCTGTTGACATTCAATTTCAACTCGAATGAGGTTAATCTTGAGATGATTACATTCATTTAGATTTGAGATAAATAGCTGTCTTTAATGTCCTAGATGATAAAGCTAGATAAAGGCACTGCGTTGAAACGAGATCCATCTTCATCTTAAACAATTTTACCTGCTTTTCAAAAAGGAAAAAAATTACTAAAATTATGGCTTAATCCTATAACCTACCCTCAAAACATGGAATCTGACAGCCCTCCAGACGTCAAGTGAAATTGATTAAATTTTTAACCTCTGACGTCTGAAAGGTCAAACCTGATCCCATCATCGAACGACTCCTCCAAAAGGCATTGACTTAAATTTGGCGCAATCTCTTTTAAAACAAATTCAAGCAAAGTGTATCAGGGCATTTTAAAAGTTACGGCAGCCCTAAATTCCATTCTCCATTCATCAGGATGACAGTTGCAAGCCCTCTCCCAGCTAAGCCCTTGATCCCGTGAAAATTGGTCCTACTTATCAATGCCCCTTGAAGGGGCCCCGCTACATTTATCTAATTTTCAGTCAAATATTCACTCTTCGGAATTTCTTTTTCTACCTCTAAATTTCATTCAACCTTTCGCGTGGTTGACTTGCTTTTGCGTCTAAGATGGGCAATAGAGATAATAAAAGCAGGGTGGTGGTTGTCTTAAGTAGCCCTTGCTTAGAATCGCCAGCTTTATTAGAAAATGAGATATGGTTGAGAGATAAGTTAGAGGAGAGAGATATTCTCTTTTTCTAAGCACAAGTTAATTTTGACGGAAGAGGAATTTTTGAAGGGTGTTATTTATAATGTCTTGAAAATTAGTTATGGAGAATTAATGGTTGGATTCTGAGGTAAACAAGATTTCGGTTGTGTAAACTCTTATTATCCAAATTTTATGCATACATTATCGTGATTATGTAAACTAAATTTTTTTTTAATGTTCGAGTTTTTCTTTTATGTAAAAAATAAATCAAATATGGTGAAAGCTATATGAATGATGTCGTATGGAGATAAAAGAATAATATTATACTGCCATAAAATGAAGTTAATTATTCATTGCCTTATACAGAAAAAAGGAACGATAGATTGCTTTCACGTTTTCCCTATAGTGCTAAGAACTGTGGATCATGTGTATTTTTATTAAAATTACTTTTTTGTGAATAATTTTTAATGGTGTATTTGTTGGATATAATTTTTCTTTCAAATATGTATATTTGTTTTGTGTTTGGTCATCTTGAGAAATATCGCCGTAGAGTTTCTTTTCCATTCAATTCTTAAGTTATCCTTCTCTCCTTCGATTTACTGATAAATTCGTTATAACTTAATTCATGCTAGTAATATTAACGGAGTAAAGACGGAAGGAGAACTTTTAAATGGTCAAGCTTGTCTTCATGTATTGTTAAAGTCCATTTTTCAATCTGTGCATATATTTGAAAATAAAAAAAATATCTCAATTATGATTTATGTGGCCATGGTTAATAAACTTATCTATAATAGAATAGAATTTAAAAACATTAAATAAATGTGCATTTTTCAACGAAATCCATTTGAAAGCATTCCAAATAAGCTTAGGACATTTATTCAAAATCCTTGGAAAAGCTCGGAATTTTATGCTTAGTTAATAGGAAAAAAAATCTTCATTTAATTGATTGTGGACAATTACGGACACTAGATCCCATCCGATATAGCTCGTGTAATTTTCATTGATTCTCTATATAGAACTTCATTTCTAATACTTTATCCGTATTGTTAAATGCTGAATTTTACTAGGTAAAAGTTAATATAGAAGCAATAAAAAATAAAGTGATTGAAGCACCAATAGATCCACTAGAACAAAACATTTTAGATCTATTTAAGCATCATAATAAAAGTTCATCGCTAACTTAAAAGTATGTTATATATTCATGCAAAAACTTACAATTCCATAATTCGATTCCTTTTTGCAATTCAATCTTAATGTTAACGGAATTTTCTCAGTTTGATTTCCAATATAAGAGTTATTCTCATATGTCACAAAAAATATATGCAGCCAGAAGGAAACATGCTACTATCACGAAACTTGACATGTATGTAGTGTATGAAGAGATAAGCACATTATTAGAAATTCAAAAGAACAAATTGTTTTATTAAGATGTGGCTTGAAAAAGTTACAAATCAGTATGTACTAAATCCACCTCTAGCAGCTATACAAGCCGAAAGACGGCGTGGCGAATCAATGACGTCACCTATGACCTCCTGCGGAAGGCCATGCCATAATCTTTGCAACTGGTCAGTTAATTCACAAGTATTACGGGATGGCTGCAGTTGCTTTCTAAGCACGTCTTAAACACGAGAGGTCTGGTGACCTGGAAGGCCATGGAAGTGCATTATATCCTTAAGACATTGCTGGCAGAGTCGCCAAGTATGTCGACGAGTGTTGTCTTGCCGATAAAAGGCATATGAGCGATAGCATAGGCAGTTCAACTGATGTTAAGATTTCAACCATGTAAGTGCGTGCCTTCAAAGTGTTTTGAAGGACGACTAGGGATGATCGAGTGTCCCAACAAATCTCTCCTCACCCTGTCACACCTTGTCACCACCTGTCTCCACAACAAATACCGGATGGGACCAGTGACCTGGCCACCGCCACACGTGTATGAGCTGGTCATCAGCATTGAGATCGAATCGAGATTCATCGCTGAAGATCACATGCCTCCAATAGGTCACTCTCCAGCTTGCCCGAGGTCGGAAAAATTCCAATCGACACTGCCTGTGATGTGGAGTCAGTGGTAGTCGTCTTAATGGTCGGGTCGGCTCTTTTTACTTACGTCGGCTAGTCTCCGAATGGTTTCCAATGATGCCACCGGATGTCTGGAAGGTGGTAAATAGCGTCGAATCGATTCCAGCGACGCTGTTGGTGAGGACGTGGCTGCTTTTATGATTACGCGATCATCTCGCGTATTTGTGTTTTTGGGACGGTATGACCCTTCGTGACGGTAGATTATCTTTTTTTCGTGATCCATTGTTGCCAACACCGAGCAACAACCTGGTTGGCAGCCGGTACGTCTGTTTGTTCTATCTGCTTCTCTGAGGCCTACTATACGCCCTCTCTCAAAGACCGACACTTGTTCGTACTATCGCCGGTAACGTCTCCGAGGAAACTCCAGTCATAATACAATCCGTCCAAGTCGACAGTTTGTTTGAGTAACCCTATTGTACAAGTAATTATGCTTTTAAATATTCCCAGGTGTGCATCTCATCTGCGCATAGTGCGCTTACGCTTTTCTTGTTGACGTCGAAATTTTAATCATTGCATATGTCTTGCCAGACTACATTCCTGTCAAGTTTCGTGATAGTAGCTCAATTTTTCTTCTGGGTGCATATATATATATCCGCGAAAGAGCGTATATTCGGATCACCAAGAAATTGTTTTTGAAGTATGCGTTTACAAGGCAGAAACTTCCAGATCATTTCTACAAAATTGCCTAAATTCTTGCCATTTCAATGAAATGTAATAAGTCTTTTTAAAAACTAGCTAGTAAATATTAATATAGCTTAAAAAGAAAAAAAAAAGCATAAATTTTAAAATTTTTGTTGTATAATCATAGTGAGATTCATATGTGAAAATAATTTCGTGTTATTTTGAAGCCCGTTATCCTGCTCTTTTTGGATGTGCATTAATCGTTTGGATCTCATTGTAGTTCAAATACAGAATTTTGCGTAATTTAAAATGAGCTAAATTGTACTTATTGCTAATATATATCCTTAATATAAATAAAGATTATACAAAATTCTGGTAACACACATTTTTCATTATTAGATTGAACATAAATTTTCATTGACTAATTTTTACGAATGTATGTAGAGTTAACTACTTACAATTAAAACGTAATTAAGCTATCTTAACTCGGAACATATCATATTGAAAAGAATATCCCATATTTATGTTAATTCATTTGGTTTTAACACGTGCAAGTGTTTATCATACTGTGTACTGAAAGTTTAGAAATGTATAATTATGCTATTTTTTCACTTTAAACATTTAAAATCCATTCACTACCATTATACTATTAAAGACGAACATACATATTTTTTTGATAAAAAAGAGAATGATTCAAATACAGATAATTGTCACACAATCAAACTTTTTATATTCTCTATTATATAGTGAAGTCAAAATATACAATACGGAATTTTGTGTGGAAGTTATTTATTTGATAATAGATTAGGAAGTTGTTGTTTTTTTTGGATTGTATACTTTAATATTAGATGAAGATAGTCTTAAGCTTATCTGAAGATTATACTTGGCAGATCAAATCACCAAAACGAATAATATATTTGTCATCATTGTGCACGCATTATGCGCATGAAATCTTGGCACGACTTTTGCAGACAACCTCTAATTTCAGACACAACTGCTTAGCCATCAGCAGTTATTAAACCTCAATCAAGTACTTGATTACCTTGGTTGGTCGAGGCAAGCTTCGTGCATTTGAAAAAGGCTTCGAGTGTGGCCCAGTAAATAGTGAAATCGCGTTTCTCTTAAAACTCAGATAATTTCTTAGATGATTTTGTTTATTAGTGTGTTTTGTATGGTTCTTTTTTGAAAATTAAATTATTTTTTCAGACTGGTAAACTGCTCCGAACAAAAGTTTAGGAATATATTTTCTACTCTAGTCTCCACATTTTTTCATGAATGCTCAAAAATTTCAGTGTGTAATTCCAAAATAACTGTCCGTTTACATAAAACAGTGAAGTATATCATTTGTGCTGATGTATTTGTCCTCAATTAGAAATCTAATTAGCAATAATTAACTTTGTTTTTATAATAATTCGTGTATAAGGGGAATTGCCGAATGGGTATGCAAATTTTTAGCGATTTTTAGTAGAAATTTTTTGTGGAATGTAGGCAACAGAATGAGACAGAAATATTAGCCTATATCTTAATAATATATTTAGAACCACGAAAAAAATTTAATGAAAAGCAAAAATGTGGTCTCATTTTTTTGGAATTATTTGTACGGTTTTATGCCGAAAAATGTGTTTATATCATGGAAGCTAAAAAAAATAAGCTAAAAGTTTTAATTACTTAATTAATGATAATGGATATAAATATATTAAAGAAAATAAAATTTTGAGGTATTTTAGTAAGATTTTATTATGCACATTTTTTCAAATTTTAAGTTTTACCTTATTTTTGAAGGACTATTAATAGTAATTCAGTTTTCCTCTTTGCTATTAGCCTAATTAGAGAATCTGTGCACGAAATTTTAATTTTTTTTTGCAACGCTACTTAATTACTAGTTATTTTATTATAGAATTGTTCTTATTAATTTATAAATTTGTTCATATGATATTTTTGTAGTATTAAGGAATATTATTATATTTTCGATAATTTTTCCCAAGACCTTAAAACATTTTATTGATAGTTTTCATCCATTTTTCTTGTCATTATAATCTGGGACTCATTTATCACACGTTAAATTATTTTACAATTAAAACAAAAGTAATTATCGTATATTTCGGCATATTACTCGCACCTATATTTTTACATTGCATTTTTTAATTTTTAGTTATAATTACCGCTTAATATGCACCCATTTTTCGTACCAAGAAACCTGAAATGCATATGCGCATAACTCCCCTCTTTTGAATTCATTTGTTTAAAGAATTATACCAGGCTTTTAACTCTACGGTATACCTCTAGAGCAGTGGTTCTTAAACTGTGGTCCGCGAACCCCCTGGGGTCTGTGGGGTCTAGGGGTTCCGTGAAGGTCTCTTATCTAATGTTAAGATTTCCATCTTTTACAGACATTGAAAGGCCTCGCGGAAAAAATGAAAGATTTGTCATCCTAGACTTGATCACTAAATTGCTCCCAATAAAAATATTTACTACAACATGTACTTCGATCAAGATATAACTAAGTTCTTTTTTGCAACTACATAGCCATTACTAAAACGTAATATTTTCAAAAAAATATGTAGTAGAAACACATGTGCAGAGATTATGAACTGAATTCACATAACGAGCCAAATACGATAACGATTGCATCCATCTCGATTTCCTAATCGAATTGCGCCTGTATTATTTATTTATTTGCACCTACATTATTTATTGGTTTGAAACTAGAGTATTTTGTAATATTTTACATTCATATATTTAAATGTTTACTGTTTTTTTAAAGGAAAAAAAGAAGTGCTAAAGAAGTTTATTAACCCGCGATCACTCACGCGGGGTGTTCTCTACATTTCGGCAATAATATAAAGTTAATGTATTTTAAAATGAAAATTTTGTAGGTTTAGTTTAAATTATTGTAAGTCTCGTTTTTATGCAATAAATTTAATAATTTTATTTTTATAATACAAAAAACAACTTGTACTTTATAAAAATGTATCATAATTGACTAAAGTTTTTTTTCATATTTAAATACACGTGTTAAAAGTTTGGGGTGTTCTCTACACCCCGCGAGTAACGATGGTAGCAAAAACAGGCGCGAGTGACCACGGGTTAATAGCAAAAGCATTTTTAGGATTATTGAGAAACCACCAAATCACCAAGACATGTGTTTGAAGTCAGAGAAAGGTGTTAAAAAAAAAAAAAAATTGGGGGGGGGGGGGTCTGCGATGTCAGGCTGATACATAAAGGAAGACCGCGCCGATCGAAAGTTTTAAGAACCGCTGCTCTAGAACTAAGTCTAAAGCGCAAGGAAAGAGGTGTTAGAAGGTGAAAAAACATTTACGGAAGAACAAGGGTGTCATGCCAGCCTAGAAATAGTGTAAGTCTGAATAATAAAGGCATAGAATGAGAAATTAAACCTGTCATAATTCAGAAATCATTTAAAAATGTAGTATGCCTAACAATCTAGATGGAACGCAAGAAGATTTTTTTGCTTATGAATCAGGGTAGTAGTCATGGTGAAGATTAAACAGAATTCTATGATGTGTCAAAAAATATAACGGAAGACATAAATGACGAACTTATGTTATATATCCAATAATGAAAGTTCATGCAGCCTGTCATTTTTCTTAAATAAACAGTATTCAGATATATGAAGAAATCTTAATTTTTATGCTCATCTTCTCTTTATTTTTATGCTATCATTTTTGTATCCAGCGTAAAACACGTTCCCGTAAACTTCGATTTTATTTTTTTGTGTTATGCCCATTTTACGCCGAAATGTACGGTAATTGGATAATATATTTAATGCTTCTATTTGAAGCTAATTCTTTAAGATACATATTTGGATAATTTATTATAAACATGTTCCTGGAAGAGTATCATTGTAAAAAAAAGATTTATTTTTAAAGTTTTATCCCCAATGGTCCCCAATTTTATTATATATTATTATTGCTTAAACTTGTTAGTATAGGAATATAAGATTCTTACGAACTGAATAAAATCTTAAATTTTTGTTTTGTTTTATAAATCTTACATTTTATCAGAATATGGTTCTAAAAAGACAAAACATTCTATCGTATTATTTTTCAAAGCAATTATTCTTTTAAAGAACTATGAATTGTTTAACAAGTGTTTTATGAAATTTTGATAATATTAATATATTTATTAGTATAAAAAAGAAACTGTTATTGTTAATAGTATTCTCATTTTAAATCTTTCGTTGTATATTTATCGTTTTATGATTCATTATTTTATAACGTAAGTAAGAACAATAGAGTACAAAATGAAAACATGTATCTTTGTGAGTTTTATATTTTTAAATATAAAGAATACAGTTGTATAGAGTTTTATTTAGAGGGAATAAATATAGAGAAATGAAATTGTATTTTTGAGGTAATAATGTCATAGCAAGCAGGACTCAAAATAAACGTGGAAAGGATAAAACAATGCTTGTTTTCAATGCAGATTGAGAGGATTTTTTCATTAATGTGATCTTTAAATTATCCCATTTAGGTTATCTGAATTTATTTGGAAAAGCGATTTTCTAAAACAATAAGAAAAGAATCATTGTTTACCAAAATTTTGTTCTGGATGTAACAACACATTTAATAAGTATTTTGATTTATTTTATTGTACATTAAAAGTCTGTTATGAAAATAAGTGGAATGCTGAACACACCATATTTTTATCTAAACTATTTATTTATCTGTCAAATTGTATTGTAGTTCTCTTTTAACAGTTCGCGTTTTAATACTTATTTTTCATTGTAAGAAATATATTTTAAAAAGATTTAGCATAAAAAATAATGCTTACTGATGACTATTAGATGACATATGAAATTTACTGTAGGTTAAATTTTCACTATTGCTTAGATTGATAGGAATTAAAATGGCAAAATGAATGAAAGAGAAATTATCAACAGTCTATTTTCAACATCATTATTGCTTTGCTTATTTATTTCCTTTAAAGCTAAAAAAATTCTAATACAAATTTTGATATTTTTTTAAGTATCCGACATTAGTAATATTTTCCTTTTTGTTTGTAATTTTTACGCGGTGTTAAAGAGGAAATACTACAAATCATTTAATAAAAATGTTAACGCCATATAGTTTTGAAAAAATTTTCTTTCTATCAAAAATGTTACCCCAAAAATTCTTATGTTACAAAAATGTTCACCGAAATTGATGAAAATTCTTTAGTTATTAAATGAACTTTTTTTGTCTGTTTTCAAATAGGAAATATTTTCACACACATAAACGCTTACAAAAATAATACTTATTCCGCCCTTATTATTAACCTTTCCTCGTACCAATTAACTTGCTGGTTCAATATTAAAGTGAATTTCTTGAGAAGTAACAGTGTGGAATCACACAAATTATATTCGAAATATATACCTGTTATGTGATGAGCAAGTTTATAAGGGTGCTGCCGAAGATTTCTAGAAGTTATTGCAAAGAAAAAAAAAACAATTGCACATATTTGTGGCTCCCATAATTAGGGTTTATTTATAATCCTATATCTAATCACAATTATACTCTAGAAGATCGCTTTTAGAAGCTGTAATTTTCGTGCACGCAATGCTTCTTTTTTTATTACTCTCTTTTCTTTTGGCTCATTTTATTGTATGCGAGAAAAAAAGTAAAACAAGAAAAGAAAAAGTGTTATTGAGCTGCAAGCTTTAATTGCAAAATGGATATGAAACATTTTTAATGCAACTGTAACCAATTTAATTTACACTGTAGATGTATTCCAAAAGGTATGAAATTTTAACTATCTATTGTTCAAGTATGTAATTATTTTTTCCAATCTTCTGAGATGAAATTACTTATTATTTTTGCCTGTTTGTTATTTATTTGCAACTTGTGATTGTTATAAGAGTAGCCATTAAATCCGACTTTAATTATATTTCATTAATAACTATATTAAATCTAACTAGAAAGTATATATACACCTAACTTCTTTTTTACACGGTAGATACATTCCTTAAAAAAGAATATAAGAGAAACCATACAAAAAAAATGCAATCTGCCAAGACAGTGGCGAATTCGTTTCATGTTATCCAATAATCTTGTAAAATGAAATGGTAAACTTTATTTAATTGGAAAAGCCGTCTAAAAAGGAATGTAAAATCATATGCATTTACTTACATAAAAATTAAGACGGAAAAATATTTTAAGTTAAAATTATACTAGGAACAATAATAATAATAATAATAATAATTAATTATAAAGTATTCAGACAGTGGTACTTGTTAATAAGCGCATTTAAGGGGGAGATCAGAAACGCTGTCTTCAGTAGAAAAATCCACTCTACATTTGTTACGCTTAGAATATCAAATGAAGATTTTCGTCCAGTGATGACTTTTTAAAAATGGGAACCATTGTCCGTTATAGTTTTTGATTGTAGAATTTTGTTATTTGAAAATATCATTTATTTTTTAAAAAAATTATAAAATAAAAAAATAATTATTAAACAAGAAAATAATCTTTAAATAAAAATTCTGACTATATTGTTTCTTTACCATAAAACAATGTTACTTAATATTTCGTAAGAGATGATCTTAAACATCCGTTTGAGTTGCTGTAATGGTATACATTAATGTATTTCAAAAACTGTTTAGTTAGATTTTGTTTCGACACTTTTCTAATAGTAATTTAAAGAAAAATAATTTTTTTTGATAAAAGACATACATATTTATTTTTATGCTCAAAAAAGGATTTCACGCATAAAAAGGATAATTCTTTAATCAAAATATGAATATTGAGACTTGATTCAAATTTCCTTTCAGAGAGAGAGAGAGAGAGATATATAATTTTAATTCCTTGAAAATGCATTTATAGATTTTCTCTTTACATAATTTAAAGTAATAAACGAATGATTACGTATACGTATTTGTAATAAACTCACAGTCTAAAGTATGAGTGTTGTTAAAATATGTACAATTTATATATGTATTATATATATATATATTTGTGCGTGTGTGTGTATATGTATGTATAGATACAGAGAGAGAGAGGTAATTTATTAAATATATATATATAAATTCATTTTGAACTAAAATTTTTGAGAAATATCGTTATTTACTATTTGTTATTGATTAAAAAAACTTCAGTACATTTTTCTATCTTCAGTTCAATAATCAATAAAGGGGGAAAAATTGTTTTATTCCCTAATAAAACGAAGGGAAAAAATATAATCCCAACTGGACGATTCCCATAACAGCCGTAAATCGCCAAATGTGGCACTTGTGTTCCCAAGTTGCTTTAGCCAATTTGTCGCTTGCTGACGAGCGACGCGCGTGACAAGAGTGAAGTAAAAGGGAAACCGTCAGCCAAAATCTCGCGGGCCAAAGGCCACGTACTTAGGAGGGGTGGAAAAACGAGGATGATTTTGTTCTGGAGGGATCCTCTCTCCCTACAAACATTCCTGATGAAGAGAGCTTAATATAAAAATTCTCCGTGGGATTGAGATTCAGTTGCACAGGATGATAAAATCCTCTCGTTTGTATGAAATCGCAAAAACCAGAATTCATAGTAAGTTTGTTATAAACGATGGTTTTTTTTAAAGTTTGGAGTTTAAAAAAAAACGCTATAAAAGCGACAGAACCTGTTAGACTGTGTCGAATTATCAAAGTTTCAATTTAAAAAAGCAATGGAAGCCACAAAACCTGTTAGAATTTGTATCGAATACCTTATGCATTTTATTTAAAAAAATTGTTTTTTTTAAGGGAAGAAAGAAGTTTATCAGTTATATATCATTCAAGCGAATAAATTAAAAAGAAAAAAAATTATGTCAGCAATTTAAATTATTTCACACGTGTGCTTTATATTGTTGCAAATGGGCTAAAATCATGGTGGCGTGGCAGAGCGACACATACATCGTGCTTAGCGACACTTTAAACTCATCGTGTTTGAGCGGACCATCCCCCCATTAGAACAGCACGGTTACGCAGCAGAGCGGACAGTAGAAGGTGGAATTCCAAATTAATGCAATCACTGCAGAAACAGCCTAATATCCACTTAAGTTAAAATACTAAAAGAAGAAACAAAAAGTTTTTTAATTGAAATCAATGAAATAGCGATCTGAATAAAAAAAAAAAACATATGTAAAATGGATGTAAGAATTGAAAGCATCTTAAAAGAATTCGAAACATCAAACAATTTAGAAAAATGCCTAAAATCTTTAAGTTTTGTAATTAGGTTGGATTAAATCCAATGGTAAAGGATATTCATGCCTTCTTAATAAAGGTTAGTTAGTATTTTTTTTTTGGTTACTTGTATTTATTTTTCTTTTATTCACTTTTGTATCTGTTTTGTACATTTTACTTCTAGTTTTTATATATTTACTTACATTAATGAAACTAATTAATTTTATGGTAATTGCACCTGTATTTATTTGACTCTAAAATACAGTTTTCTATAATTTTTAAATATTTCTCTGAAAGGTTTTATTTTTATTACATTGCGCTATGTTTTTAAAGTGAATTCGCACTTAATATCTTAAAGATTTAATTCGAATTAAATTTGATTGGCGAAAATGTATTTATCCTTGTGATTCAATAATCGAATCTGTTCTAAGATGGGGGGGATGTGTTCGCTAAAACCACGATGAATTTTAAAGTGTCCGCTAAAGCCACGAAATGTTATGTGTCCGCTCCTGCCACGTAACCAAAATCATGATTGTCACATGATAAATGCAATCACGTGTTCTGCAGGAATTCAAAACAAACTAACATATGACTTGTACTTATTTTCTCACTCTTAAAAGTTAGACAAAATTCCAAATTTGACAGTTGGGAAAAGATATTTAAATGTTGAAATTCTTCAAAAAGTTATTTTTTTAAAAAAATATTTATTCATTATTTACAGTATTTATCTACTTTTAAATCTACTACATTTTGTTCACAAATGTTTGTGACAAATATGTACTTTTTAAAAGAAAGGTTTCGCATAAAGCAAAAGTTGGCAACAGCGAAGTGCATGAACTGGTTGGCTGGTAATACGTGATTGCATTTATCAGGTGACTATCACGTCACATGAATTTAGCCCATTGCTTATTTTTTGAGTAAATAAAGTCCCAATATTATAAGAAAAGTATTGAACCGCTCGCATGTTTTTAATTATAGGATTTAAAACAATTTTATTTTTGCAATAGATAATTTTAAAATTACAATAAATATATATCAAAACTTTTAACGACCTGATGTTTGTATGTTTTCATAAAAAAATCACTTATATTTCACTCTCTGATTTTAATAAACGCAAAATATTTCCATTACACTATCTACAACTTCTTAGCACACTCTGGTTTCTATTTTAGAACAATTTGCTTGGTGTAATGCATTTAATTTCTTCTTTCGAAATTTCACTGCTTTATTGGTAAAAGCTAAATTAAGAATTATCAATCAAAATATCCGACATCTTTACAAAACATTAATTGATGATCCATGATTAGCGTGATTAAGTAAAAGGACACTTCCAGAAGCCCATGAAATGAACCATATACAATATTCAACATCTTTGCTTAGCAAGTTTTTACCCGAAGATAATAACGCAATTTAACCCCATTATGTAATAAGAAGTCATTAATATTTCTGGTCAAATAATGGCACTGACATTATGGTGACACGTTAATTTCTATTTTGAAATTAAAAAGAACGCTTTGTGTCAATAGTAACTACTCTCAATGAAATTGGAAAGTCATTATGGTTTGGTAAGTGGTTGAATTCCGGTATAAAAGCCCCGATCGGGCATTACAAAGCAGTGAAACCCTGTTATTATGAGAGATGTATTAACAGCTTATATTTAACTTTTTATTTCTTTTTTGCAGGTCACGTTCGCACACCGTTAAGATAAAAAAATATATCTACCCTCGAAGTCAAAATTAATATAAAATTATCAGCTTCGAAAATAGCGCGTAACTCATTTCTCCCTTTTTTAAGCTTGTTTTGGGTCTTATTTTTTTCCATCGTTGATGTTTTAATACATTATATAAACAACTCTTAACGTTTGATTGACTAATAATTGCTCTGTAATTTTTTGCATACTTTTCTAATATTTTAAGTATAGGTCGGCGCGTATTTTGTGCTTGTCATTAGCTTATGATATATGCTGCTGTTATGTTAATATAAAACAAGCAGTAATAGATTTAGACATGGAGCTTTATAGTACTTTCCATTAGGTAAATTAAGGCAAATCACATGTATTATAGTTATAAGGAGCTTCTGTGCTTTCTCTTTATTTGTTTACCCATCCATTTTGTACAGAAAATTATACATGCAAGTTAAAGAATATGTAATTTTGCAGTTAATAGAAACTTGTAATGGGTTACATATGTAAATACTAAGTAATAATCCTTCGGAATAAAATTACTTTTTCATTACGATTTCACTTTATTTTTAACATGTACAATTTATAGCATGTCAACACATTTGAAATGGAATGAAATTAACGTAGTAACCGAATTTATTAATGCTTAATTTGTTTATCTCACTTCTACCTACATCGTGGATAAATGAAGTTAATAAAAAGAGTATTAAAATAAAAAGCTGCACAAACTACTCAAAACGGAATCTTTTTTTAGGAAATGAATTGTGGCGTCGTAGAGCTAAAATTGCTGTAATAAACGGAAAAAAATTTAATGAAAAGTATAAATCAGTAGATTTTATAAAAACTAAAATGTAATATATGTATTGCAATTACTATACAATTCTCTGTGTGCTTTTTTTTCACTTTTTTATTTCAATTGTAAAATGATACTGGAATATTTGGTAAAATATAGAAAAATGTCGAATTAAAAATAATTTAGCTACAATTTCTTTAAATAAGAGGTAATTCTCCTTCTATTAATCATTGAAAGGTACAAGGTACGTCATAAACTCATTTAAATTGTACTAGTTAATTTCTGCGTTTTAATGGTTTGCAAAAAATGTAGACGCATCATTTACTTACTCATACGGAAATATACCATTTTCTTACAGACATTAGTTCTTTAAATATTTACTAAAATTTTGAGCTGCGTATACAAAAGATATATAATGATTTCGTAAAATGTTTCCCCATTGAGCGTTTAATACTGCCTTCGCCCAATATAAGAATTATTTGGAAAAAAAAATGTGACACTTTCAAACAGAAAATGTCTCAATTTTCACTAAAATGCCCAATGTGGTAATTCCTACCTCTATTTATAATACTGTATTATTTATGCATTTAACAGGTAATATGAAAACTCATTTAATATTATGGTATCAAAGACGAAATATAGAACATATCTTATACCAGAAAAAATGGATCTACTGATACAGAAATGAGTTGTATAATACAGTGTACTGCTTACACAAGATAAAGAAATCAGAATGCAATATTAATGGAGAATCACTTTTCTATCTGAAAAAGTATTTTTATTTTTGGTCTCATTCTTTAACATCACACAAAAACAGTCATAATGCAATGAAATGAGAGAGGCGACGAAAAAACTGAAACTTAATATTTCTCTTAACACCAAACAGGCTCATTTTATTTCTGGATTATTGATCAAAAATGTCAATATTTTACTCCTTATTTTCAAACATACACATCTTTTTAAACATAATTGCACCATTTGCATACAAAATTTCCTGAAAATTAATGGGGAAAAAAATCTATTTAAATTAATGAATAATTTACCTGTAAAGTTAGCTTTCTGGATGGAAAAAAAATCATTAGATTTCGGAATCAGTTCACACTAACTATGAATATAAAGCTTAGAATCCTAGCTTTTATCTTAAATTACAAATTTTATTTTCAATTTTTGCATTTACATAAATGATTACGAAATTATTAATCAAAATTTTATTGTGTATGATAAATTCGAAAACACGGTACTGTACACAACCCAGCATCGCGATCTGGGCAGTAGAATCTTGTTTCTCTTCTTACCTTTACTGTATCTCTTTGGGCCACAATTAATATACTGTCGTGTTGGATTAGTTTTCTTCTCTGTTGTGGGAATGTAATCAACAAAGTGTCTTTCAGACAAGCGTGAAAGGGGGCGCTCAGCAGAAGGACGTCATCTTTTTGCAAAAAAAACTCACCACCTGGTACTTTTTAATTATTCGGAACCATAAAAAGAACATATGAAATAATTCGGGAAAGACCGATTACACAGTGTAAATTTTCACAGTGCCCGAGCTAAGCTACACTCGGGATGAGCCAGGGTGGTATGTTTCGCCTGCCCAAGCTCAGCTCGGGAAAAGCTGGGAAGGAGTTGAATGTGTTTTCCTTCTTCATATTGTCTTCCAATACGAAAGTGGATGTGGCAGTCGAGTGGCCATGATTGAAAATACGTTAACGGGTATTACCTCTGTCGAGTTTTGGTGCACGCCATTGTACATACACTGTATTGGATGAACTGTTGCGCATTGAATCTATCGAGGCCCAAAATCCTTTTATTGGCATGATAGGTGTCGTCTTCATCACTTGACCAGGCTTCCAAATTATGAGGTCTGCCTCAGCCTCATGTTATTCCAGACTGCGATTTTTTTAAACAATCACTTAATCCAGTCATATATAAACTATACATACAGGCGCAAATACTTTTGATTTTGTATGCGAAATTTGAAATTTTAATTAATTTATGAGCTATGCTTAATTTTTTGTGATGTTATATATATATATATATATATATATATATATATATATATAAGTATAATAAAATATAATAAGAGACAAAATTGCACTTCGTACAAGGCTTAAAAAGAAAGAAATTGGATTTTAAGAAACATTTCAAGAAAATAAATGGCGAAAAATAATATTGTAACATATATTCTCCTCACACGAATTAGCACATTTAAGATCAGATTTTTCTGTTGTTCATATAAGACTGACATCGGTTTTTCATTGATAGTGCTGATGCGTAGTTCATTACATTTTCCGTTTAACTACTCTCAATTTTTAACTATAAAGCAATAGATTTATGGATTGCAATTAGCATATTTAATTCTAAATCCTATTTGATGATATTTTTTATCACCCTATTTTTATTTATTTTAAGATATAAATATTACTGTGGCTTTTATCTATTACAAACAATGAATCGGTTGATTCACGACATTCTTGATGACATATTTTCTTCATACGAAGCACATTCCCTTCGAATAAGTTTATCTTATACCGTGTCCTCTTTAGTATTGTAAGATCAAAACAATCATTTCATCCCATAATTTGAAATACGTTATGACAACAGCCTGTAAAAGCCATGAACAGAAAAGCACGATTCTCCTATTGATTTCATAGAGATTTCGGGCCTTGTTAAACACCTCTTAAAACAGATTAGACAAGGCTTCTCACATTGTGATAAAAGTAAATGAAAGAGAGGTACAGTGATCGTGCAGTTCGTGTTTTCGCTGATAGATGGATTAGACAAATTGATTTTGGACGGGACCCCTATTGGGCATTTCTCCCCCTCTGACAGCAATTCATTTCTCTATTGGGGGTATTCTGTCCTACCACCCATGCTAGTTTACGAGTTTGTCGTGATCTGCAATGAGGCAAGACCTTAATTTATATTTTTGAACCTAGGTTTGCAATTAATAAAGCTTCAAAAATGATCTAGTTTCGAAAGACTTTATGAAGTATTTTTCACGATTGTGGATGAAAAACAGTTATCTGCCCATTGTAAAATTATTGGTTACTCCCATTTATATTACCCATCTGTTCAGGTAAAACAATGGTTAAATCTACCTAGCAGCTGTTGATTTAGATAAGAAAATAAGTTATGGGAAGTAAGTTTTTTTTCTTTTAATGCGTTTTGATTTAAATGAATTGGGGCAAGATAGATTCTACCCATATTGGCTTAAATATTTTAGTGTGCTGAAAAAAGAATAAATTTTTATTTCTAAATGAAGCGAGAAAGTGAAGTATATGATTATTTAACTCTTTGGAATACTTTATAAAAATAATTATTCAGTATAAATTATACTTATTTCTCCGAATTTCTAAAATTCGAAAATATTAGTTATTTATAAATAATTAAAATAAAATGTATCTGGTGATAAAAATGTTTTAAAAGTGTTATTTTTAATGAAGCGTTCTAACTTAAAAAAATTGCTTACAAAACACATGCTCGTAATATTTTCACATGGTTTCATTGATTTCATTATATAAGAATTAGTCTACAAATATAAATGCATAACAAAGAGGCTTTACATTAATATAATATGCTACATATATTTAAGTATTCAAGCTTAGAAAAATTTAAAAAAGTAAACTGTAATTTTCTATGAAATTACTTTATCAACAGAAAGTATAAATTCTTTAGACAAGTGATCATTTTCGTGAATCATCACGAGTTTTTACATAAGAGAGAGACCCAACAGTTATTTTTTTTTTGTAAAGCAATTTAAACATTTTATTTATTTAAAGGAGTTTCATTATAGTATATGCATCTTTTCAAGCGCGCGCGCACACACACACATAGAAGCACGCACGCACACGCCCATATATATATATATATATATATATATAAGATGTGGCGATTGGTAAGAATCTTGAATTCTTTAAGAATTCTTTAATTAGATCATATTTTAGATGATTGACTTAATATGCATTTTATTGATGAAGCAATCTTTTGTTGTTCGTTAATCCTGTTTATTGTACATGCAGACACTCACAAACATACATAACACTTAACATAGAAAACACAGCACAAAAAGACACAAGCGAGTTACATTTTTACAAAGACAAAGGAGAGAGATTTTCTAGAGTCTTGGGTATTTATATGAAGCAGCAAAGGAAGTCTTGGACGAGATGATTTCCGCCAGGCGGATAGCTAATACTTAATTATTTACGTGAGAGACCTGAAGAGTAAGTAAGGACCATTACAAATTAAAAATTTGTAAAGATGAAATTAAAGGGCATTATTACATATATATGTAATAATTCCCAGTAATATAATCCTTTTAAATATCTTTTAATTATCTGGTCCATCCCTTCAGGACCAACGTTTTAGTAATAAGTTAGCCAGGCGCCTAACGAGAGTATTTTAAACTACATCTAGCTACCTACTCAGATCATGTCATTTGAGCCGCCTATAAAAGCTGAGATTCCTGGAGATCGCTCCCTTTTTGGTTCTGTATTTGCTTCAACAGGTAGCCAGCTGCAGCTCATTGTGCATTCGTTTTCTTTGTTCTGTGTTGTCCATTTCATGCTTTATGTTTAACATGCTTATATGGGCTCACGATGGGGAAATAAACAGATTTGAATAATCACAGGACTGCCTCGTCAATCCCAGTCAATAGCAAACATCAATAGTAAATAACAGTAATCATATAAAGAATACCTTTCAACGGCCACGTCTATTTCATATATATATATGTGTGTGTGTGTGGTAAAAATGAACATTTCAAATAAAACTTCTTCAGAATGAAAACAAATAAAATTGTTCACATGCATTTTTTTATGTGTAACATCTTTCCTCTCGGTTGCTTGAGATTTGTAGGAGTGGTTTCGTGGAAAGGGACGGAAATGTGTAACAGGAAGTTGGGGAAGCGCGCGCTATTTAATTTGACCAATCAGCTCGCTTCGTGGTGTCTCTTCGCTACCCTCGCAGTGAAGTTCTGTTTTTTCTCTTTCCAAGAGTTTTATTTAAAAAAAAGGTGAATATTTTTAAAATTATGTGAATGAAAGTTCTGTTACATGATGACTCAATAAAAAATTAGTAATCAATGTTTCAATGGTTTCTTAAAAATAGTATCTTGCTGAAAATAGACAAAGGAAAATAAAATGTTTTAAAGTATGCTTAAATTACTTCTGTTGCTGTAGATATTTATGACTTTTGTTCTTACTCCTTTTAAACAAGCGCTTCATAAAAAAAATTATGTGCCTTGAATTATTAGTTACATGACATATGAAAATTACCTGCTATTCTTGATACCGTAAGTAAAGAATGAATACAAATAAATCACTATTGCTATGGGTCTGAATATTTAATGTATTCTTGATATTGATTCCTGTTCATTGATTCTTATTTGTTGTATTCTGAAACTACTATTATCAATCATATCAAGAATCCCGCTTTATTCACGTACATATTAATGTCTAAATTTTTAAATTGCAACAAAGCAATGTCTGGCCATCCCAAAATTAATAAACAGAAAAAAAAAATCTAGAACTCGTTTATCATAATGATTAATGAAAAACGAGAATTTTATTTGAAATAAATTATTGTGTTCCTTGAAGGCGTGACGAATTTCTTCGTTCCTTTGTGAATGACTAATGATCTTAAGATAAGTATTTAGATCTTTCAGACAGAAAAAAAATGCTTTGAAGAGTGAATTAGTTGGAGTTATAGTAAAATTTTGCATAAATTTACACTACTATCGGGGTTTTATCGCGCATGCCCATGAAAGCTTTATATTCTGTAGTTTATATTCTGTACCAATACATGTTAAAAATAGATAAACTTTAAATGATTTGGGATCTTTTTTTTCCAAATAATTTTTCCATTGGATTTATGCTTATGACTTACCGCTTTCCATTGACAGTCTCGAATATTGCCTCATTTATTGGTATTCTCCTTTTGTTGATTATTTTGGGAGAGGGGGGACTATAACTTCAATCCAGATGTGAACAATTATTATGACGCAGTTTCTCCCATCATCATGGTGTTCCTGGGGTTTGAGTCATTTCCTGGTGGCCGCTGAACTACAAAAAATACTTTGCGAATGCACGAAGTTTTAAATTGTTTTTAAGAGTGAAATTTTAAAGTGGTAAGATCTACCTGATTTTAAACATCGTTATCCGTTACGGGTCTTTGAACTAAAAGATGTTAGATAGAAATCATATAAGGCCAAAACAAACACACACATAGACGAAAAACACACAATTTTTTTAATCTGCAAATTTGGAGAAAATTGTTTAATTTTTGATTCAAGTGCGGGTAATGTAGTCAATCATACCGGGGGGGGGGGAGGAATTTAGGATGATTATATTGAGAAATCGCGAAGTTATTAAATGTTTAAGTTAAATTTCAAATAATTGTCGACAATATGTTAAAAAAAGGTTTTAGAGTCTGTATCTTTAGATAACTCGTCGAAGATACTAAAACTTGCGTATTCCCGTGACATTAATTCGATTGATCCTTCAAACATTCCGTCCGCGAAAACGTGTTAAAATCGACTTATTTAAAAAAAAAAATCACAAAGAGAAAAAAAGTCATTTTCGTACTTAAAAAAATTTAAAAAAAAAAAAATCTGACTTTTGGCGAAATGAATGGCCATTTGGTTCCGGAATTATTTTTTGTCAGACTTAAGTAAAGGGCAAAGTAGCAGTTTAAAGAATAAACAAATAGGTGGAAATTTTGCCGTCCTTCGGAATATCTGCGCTATAGATGACAATACGGAGAAAGGCCAACCGTTGGTTTTGGTGTTTATATATATATATATATATATATATATTATATATATATATATATATAATTCATATATTTTTAATTAATAGTTATTTGGAAACTTAAATGGTCAAAATGGATTCCCCGGTTTATTTCCCGTCTTTTGGTGATTTTTGTTTTCAGCGGCTCGTGGTATTATACATTTTAACATAGGTACATTTGTTTACTTTCGAATTTCAATAGTGTAAATTGTAAATTTTATAGATAAAATGCGTTAAAGTTTTTTCAGATGAAGAACGTTTTTAATTTTATCTCAATATATTCTGCATCTTTTTAAGTAGATCATTTTTATTCTGTGAATTTATGTTTAAATAATATATTATGAGTCAGGAGCAGCTTTAATACAAACAGAAATCTTTTAAAGGCTACTAACTTATGGTCCGTAGAACATTAAAAATCACACATTGGGTTTTTCACAAAATAAATGAATAAATTATTGTTTGACCAGTTTTTAAGATATTCGTCAAAAATTAAAACATCCTATTTTATTTCTTAAAAAGTTGCTATTGATAAAATAATCTAAAATTGAAACTAAAAATTAAAAATTGTTTAAAAAACGGTAAATATTACAAAAAAAAATTAAATATAAATTAGTAGAAAGAATATCCTAAGCTCCTTTAAATACCTTTTAAAACTTAATAAGATGTGATATTTTGTAGAAACTAAGATAATGTTTAAAGCTAATACTTAATTTTTTCTTGAGCCCGGAAGAGAGATTTAAAAAACTAATAAAGTGACTGAATCTTTTGAACAAAAGATAAGAGATTATAGTTATACCTCGCGTAAGAAAATATAATTTTGATATTTTCCTCATTACCACTTAAGAATTATGTAGGAACAAGAAACTGTGTATTTTGGCGGAATACAGCCGAAGTTTGGCGTCAAAACTTTCCGAGTCGGCAACCCAGTTCGGCGCGGACTTCCGAAACACTTTCTCCCTTAATTTTCAGTTTCTCACTAGCTTACCAGAGTGCAGTCTTGTTACTTCAGCTCTAACTTTCTTGATAAGCACGTGTTCCTTCGAAGCATCGTTAAAAAGACCACACTCACCTCTAATAAATCCTTTGTATATTGGGAGAAAAACTTTCAATCCTCATTTCATTGCAATATTCATCGACAAATGTAACAGAATGTTGCAAAACAGCTATAAATAACATTCTAATTCTAATTATCCTTAGAAATTTGATATTTAAATGCCTCTGAAGATATTATTTGTGCCAAAAAAAATTCAACAATGAGTGTGAATAGTATTCATAAGTCCACTTCTCATTTTCCAGAATTTTACGTTCTTTAAGTACCCGGAAACACTTCAATCAAAGACCATTCATTATTCTCTAAGCAACTTGGAATACGATCTGGACGAATACTTATAAGAGAAACTCTCTCGTATTACGCGTCTTAAGGATTTTTCGCATTCATCAATCATTATGAATTACGCATGTGTGAGCGGAGCTTGCGAAATTCCGACATTGTAAATATTTAATACATTTACTATTTATTTTATTCCTTCTAAAAGTGAGGAATTCATTTCTCTCAAATATGCAAATGCTGCAATAACTGTTTTCGATTTTGGAAGAATAACCGGCTGTTTAATTTTCGCAAACGATTATTTGACACCTGCAAAAAATTATTTGTGTTCGAACAAAAATGGATTTGCGGGACTTACATCTTATTGTGAACTGAAAGAAAAATAACTTTTTTTTTTCACGCGGTGAAAAATTTTGCTTTAATCCAAAATATTTTTGTGCGCGTGAAAATGGTCGTGACAGATTGAAATGAGCGGAAAACTTTTTTTATCTGGATAGTGACAATTGCTGTTTGGAACTCGTCTGACAGTCGCGTGTTTTTTGCTTCTAAAGTTTGGCAATGAGCCTTGCCTTCAGTATTCCGAGTTTTCTTTTCTTCAGGAACTTATGTTTACTTTTTGTTCTTCAGGGAGGACTACAGGAACTGAAAATCTACAATAAACCGGGAATTGCGGAAGTGTACTGTGATGCTGCGTTTCAGGTAAGTTTTTCATTTTAATATTTTATAAATTTTAACACTTATTGTCATTTAACTTTTTGTTTGGTAAAAAAGGGTTGAAAATCAGTAATTTATCGAACTATATACTAATTTGTAAAAAAAGTTTTAGTTCAGTGCTTTAGCTCTTGTAATATAACTCGTCTATCAATCAATAAATAACTGGTATTGAATAGTTTTCCGTTGAAGTATTGCACATTAAATATATTTATAATAATAACAATGAAATTTTATAATTTTATTTCTAAATACGAATATTTTAATTACAATCCGATGCTGCACTTAATTATAGTCTTGATTACTAAAATATGCAGTATTCATAATTCCACGATTAATACAACTCTCTTGCAATAAAGTTAATAAATCAATTAAAAATGTGATATTTTGGTAATTTTGATCATATTTTTTAATTATTTAATTCACTACATGTGTAACAACATCAAACACTAACTCGTCGTTGTATTTATTACAAGTGATGCGAAAAATGTAGCACAAAGAAATTATGATTTCTTCACAAAATTTGAGCAATGAAATAGAACGAAAAAAAGTATGTTTTCTGTTAATTTATATATATATATATATATATATATTCACGATCTTAATAGCTATACTTGCATTCTATTTAGAAATGTATTACAATAGAACCTCGTTAATTCCAACTAATTAAACTCTAGATCGTCTAAACTAATAAAAGTCGGGATCAAACAAAATAATCTATAAAATGAGCTGAAATACGAAGCTTAATCCCTTCTTTAATAAATGGAACATCCATTTGAAATAAAACAAAGTTAAATGATAAATAATAGTTCAAGAGAGAATTCAATTCATGACTTTTTGAAAAAATTACTTACATAGCTTGTTTTAAGTCGGAAGAAATTACTTAAAATATAATGGTTTCGCGTTTATTAACCGTGAATTTTTTTTAAAAAAATTATTTGCTTGATCAAACGACGTCCAGCTTAGCGCAGTCCGAAACCATGAAAATTTACTGAATTTCAATTAATTTTTTATGACTTGAACAATTTAATATCACTATCATTTAAGTTCAACTTAGTTTTGCAAAATATCTTTTATATATAAATAATAATAATAACTATAAAAAATACATGTCAAGATTTATTAAAATTTTTTAACTACACAAGATATTTTCTGGCTTACATAGAAATTTATTTTTCTTTCCTGAGTTAAGTGCTATGCTATGTCATTGTCAAAAAATCTAATGAAAGAACCGCAAGTTAAACAAAATTTTAAACATTTTAAACTTTTTGAATTTTTTCATTTTTTTAAAGTGTTTTAAATTTTTAATAACTTTTAAAAATTCAATAAATAATAAATTTTTAATAAATTACTTTGAATTAATAACAGTAATGTTATAAATTTCTGAGAAAATCACATTTCAAAATAAATTTCGATAAAACCGATTGATTTTTAGCAACAGCAAGAATGTGTAGAATACATTTTATTTGCTTTAATACAATCCCAGGAAACTTTTTTTTAAAGAGAAAAAAAGTTGAAGTGACAGTTAATAAAAATATTTTACAAATAAAAATACTATTAACGCTGCGTGTTATGAATTTTTGAAAATATTAATATCTGTCATAAATCCGTAACCAAGATCCAAGTATTGTATTCAGTTGATAATGAATTGTATGATTACTGCGATACTTAATAATTCTGATAAGTGCAGATATTTATATTTAGATCTAACAGATCATATTTTTCAATACTATCTAAATCAGAGGATTTTAAAAGGAGGTCCGTGATTTATAAATTGCCGTGCTGCTGAATAGTATTAATAACTTTATTACGCATTACGACGTCATGTGAAAAAAAGTAAAATAAATTGTAAGTGAAAAGCATTTTTCCTTACATCTAAATTGTTTTTCGAATTTGAATTAATATCATTTGAAAACAGATGTTTTTCTTCTTTTTTGTGCCTTGAATCCACGGATGTTTTTTCCCCGGATGTACTCCTTTCCTATGCACCCTTTCCATTATGTACGATACACCAAAGCAGTGCCGATTGAAGCTTATTTCGGGCCCAGGGCGCAGAAGATCTACAGGCCTCCTTGACACTGGCGGATCTAAATTTATAACCAGAAAATCTGGTTAAGTTCAGCTTATCCCCGGGTCCCTAGGCCCCCGCCCCAAGCACCTAATGGATAAACCGGCATTGCACATAAGTGCATATAAAAAGTGAAGATGAAATTTAAAGAATTACACTCTTGATATCCTAATCAATAGTAGCACAAAATTTATTACATTAATTACATTTACACCAGTAATTAAATTTTAACTAAAATTTTATTTCTTAGATAGTCGAGGAACTGTTGTCATATTTCAATGGAGCATTTACCGTTATTAATCTTGAACAAAACTTTGTGAAATTATAATGTGGTATTCTCGATCGTCGGTGATGATATTGTAATTTATTGCAAATTTTTGTATGAAAAAAGGAAAAACAAGAAATAATTAGTTATCGTCTGAGAAAATGAAGATAATGAGTCGATTTTCTTGTCATTCAAGGAAATGAATCTTCTCTTGGTATCGTACCATGAATTTTCTGGGAATTTATGTTAACTGGTTATAACTACATAAATAATATTCGGAATAGATCTCACAATCCCAGATTGCTTTAATACAATGGAACTTCTTTTCCTAAAGTCTGGATACTGCATATTTAAACAATCGTAAAAATTAGCTCAAATAAAAAATTAATAAATGAAAATGATACGATTATGCTTATACAAGGGAAAACTGAAAGAATATCTGTATATAAGATATATAACTCTAATTATTGTTTTAAAAGTAAACACACGATATAAAATCAAATGCCGTAACTTCGAAAGAATCCACAATACTTTAGCTGTATTTTAGTATAAGCAATGATTTAACCTGAATTTTTCGCTGAATTTGAACCCAATTCCTGTGCTTTTTTAAGGTAATGGAAGCACTTCTTCTTTTTAGGTCTTAGAAATTATCAAAAATATTTTTATAATATATTTATACATTTTTAGTACAAATTATTCAAAAATATATATTAACTGAAATTAGGATACCATAATTCTTTTCTTTAACTTGGGAAATAAATTCCTGGAAAAACCTTTCAAAAAAGTACGTACAGTACTTTGGAAATATATTCCAAATTATCCAGAAACTATATGTAAAGTGGAATAAATAACTTTACTTAATGGCGTAAATTCAACTGCTTAAATTTTTAGATGTATAATTTATGTACTTAACAAATTTATACTTTTAACAACTATACATTTAACACATTTATACACTTAACATTTATACTTTTAGCATAACATACTTTAATATCAGTTATATACAAAATGAGCATTGGCTTTTTCATGGATCATGTTATTTCAAAACTGTTTAGGAAAAGTGATGAGGGGCATTAAAGAAATTCGATCTGTTATGCCTCTTTATAAAATATTTATTATTCATTAAAAAACTGATCACATTTTTAGTGTAAATGAAGAAATTACATTAAAAAAAGTAAAGGAAATTGCAATAAGAATATCACTGTAAGGGGGTTAATTCTAAGGAAGCAATTCAGAATAATATTAGAGAAATAATTTTAAGAAAAAAAACCATATAACACAAGCAAATTGTACTCAAATATTCTACTTAAAATCTGTGCCAAAACACACTGCCCAAAAAATTTACAAAATAAAAATTTCAAATTTTTATAGTATGATTTTAATATTAATAACTTCTACGAAGAAATTATGAAAAATGTCATGTATTTAATTGATGTATCATAATAATTGATTTGAATTTTTTCTAATCTCGCTCTCTTGTGTTAATACTAATGCTTTGTAATTATGTATGTATAATAACAGAGCGCATGCATTAATTAATTGAATGTTGTTCTATAAATA
Organism: Trichonephila clavata; assembly: GCA_019973975.1. Lineage (NCBI taxonomy): Eukaryota > Metazoa > Arthropoda > Arachnida > Araneae > Nephilidae > Trichonephila > Trichonephila clavata. The sequence goes on from BMAO01005310.1 coordinate 275,228, forward strand.
ATTAATGCATGCTCTGTAATTATTGTCAGACATATAAATTAATTATGGGAATCATTACGTCTATTTTAGCTCCTCTTAAATTATGAATGCGTCGTGATTTTTTTGAATGACCAGTTTAGATGCAACAGAATTTTTTTATCACTCGAATGAGTGAATTTAGGATTATCTCAAACTGATTTTGTCACATAATGTCACAATAAGTTACTAAAATATTAAATACGTTTAATTTTTTTTTATTGGATTACTTTTTAGGTTTGATTAGAATAAATCTTTTGCATCCAAAGATTCAACTGCAAAAATTTTGCATTTTGCTGGCATATACTGTGATTCTTAATGTAAATTTTTTATTTGTTTTTGTTTTATTTTTAACGATGTCACTTTAGCTTTACTCTAAATTTCAATCTGCTACTCATATTTAAGATTTATTTTCAATGTGTCGTCTTATACACCAGTCTGATTTTCACACATCTGTTAAATAATCATTGTTTTGCTAATTTATGTGTGATTTGCGTTATTGAATATATATATATATATAAACACTATTAATATCAACTAATTCATGAGTTTTCGTGTCATTTTTATTTGTCTTACAAATTAAAAATAAAATATAAGTTATGATATTATTATTATTTTTATATGATTTTATATTCCCAAATTATTTCGTTCATTTGTTCATTTATTATATTCTCAGTTAATTTTCCATAAAACCTTAACAATGAAAATGTTTTTACTAGCTCAGAATTTCAAAGATTACTCTACGAACGTTGAACTTAAATTCCTCACAACTGGAATAAAAACAACTGCTTGAGTTGTTGAAGTCTTGTGTGTGTGACTCGTCGGTGACTGGAGAGTTTGCCAAAACTTATTCAACTGCATGTAATTAATTATCTTATTGAGGTTTTCTCTATGGAAACTTCTATAATAAAATAATTACCAGCAAGATTTGTAGAAAAATTCACATTTATTAATGTTATTTAATATGCAATATTTAATTAAGCTGTTTGAAATAATTAATTAAATGATATATAAAATTATTTGCTCCATATCTTATAAATAAAATTTACGCATGTATATTGAAGCAGTCGCGTAATTAATATTAATTTATTATTATTATTTTTAAAATTTTTATCAGACCAATTTTTTGAACTTAGGGGAGATTTAAAAACTATCTCAAATAAAAAAATTTCAAATTTTGTACTATTTTAATGATTGTCGTTAACAGCTCAAAACATTTCCCGCTCTTATATTTTATATTCCTTCTAATTTTTTATTGTGACAAAATAACATTACCCTCGAGTTTCTTTTAATTATTACCCAGGAAAAAGACCTCGACGAGATGCAAGTGGAAAAATCTCTCCCCACCCCCTTTAAATTATTTGGTATGCGCAAGATTTATTCATCTTATTTTCTTTCTAAATGTGTTGTGCTAGGAAATGTATAGAGCTTGTTTTGTTCATTTTCCTTTCGTTATTATTCATTGATCAAATCAAGATGGTTATAGCGGAAGACTTGAAATATCTAGAGTAAGATGACTTTAACAAGTGCTATAAAATCTAGTTATGACTGATTATTGCTTTTATTCTTATTTTGATTAGTATAGTTAACACGATTTTTATATACCAGAAGGCAAAAATAAGGGTGATTAGAAGTAGATATATTTAAAGTATTTGTAATATATAAAGTATATGTGTAATTTTAAAGTATATATTTACGAATTCAAAATGTATGTGTGTTTTATCTAATTATTTCTTCTAAGTGTTAACAACTCTGAAATATAGATTTGTTGTTTGTTGAAATAATAAAATTAAATGCATTATTTCGATTAAATTTAGATGAAATGCGTATTTTTTAAAAAAATCTTTGAAAAAAAAATTTTTTTTATAAAAATATTTTTAAAATTGAAATTTTATGTATTTTTTCATCAAGGGTATGTTCTTTTTTTACAAAAGGTAAACTTGTATCGAGTTTCTCCAAAGTGAAAACAATAAAATAAAATCATACCTATAAAATCATAAAAATCATATTTTGTAGCTAAATCGTTTCTTTTTCTACGAAAAATAATTTTATTTAATTATTTTTTTCTTGAGTAATTTTTAAAAATTTAGATCCTTTTTTTTTCGTAAAGAAAAGTTCAAATATGTCACGAATTTATCTTATATTTTATAAAATTAGTTTGTGAAACGCTCCCTGAACGACGCTTGTTTCGTGATTACGTAGGCGCCGTAGGCTAGTGGTTACGGCAAGCGTGTCACGAGTTCGAGTCCTGGTGCCACTGAAGATCCGACGTATAGAGGGGGCTGATGCACGTCAAATCTGTCGGGCTCAAATTTCTCCCGTACTTGTGGTAGTTAGAAGAGCTTAGGGATTAGAGGGGTGCCAGCTTAGATGTCATCCTCGTTATTTGACTGAGGCTCAAAATTACGTCGCCAATATTCCGCAAGTTTCTTTATTGTGCGCCGTTAATATAACTCTCATTCGTAATTACATAAGAATATATGCTAACACATTTACTCAAGAGACTAAATATCTTTTTTTCCCTCGTGAAAAATCTATTCAGACAGTGAAACACTAAAATAAATAATAAAAATACTTATACAATTTTTAATATTTTTACTTGTAAAACAGGTACAAAGTTTTAAATTTTTAATTCATATCAAATAATTTCTGAAATATATATAATAATGTATTGTAATATATTGTAATGTATCAAATGGAAAGATAGAATAAATTAACTGAATGAGAAAAATTAATAATTTATTTATGTAATTATTTTAAAGTTATCACGTTACGAAGTTTAATTTTGGAATCTGAACGCGTATATGTATTTTTATATTATAAAAAAGTATCTTGCATATTTAGAACTTGCCACATTTTTGAAAGTTTCAGTAATTTAATATTATTTTTACTCCCATTTATTCCTTTTAACTAAAATCAAAGTAACTGTAAATTTTCGAAATCGTAAATTTTAAATATAATAATACTTGTTTTATGCTTTAAAAATCGCCGTCTATTTTTTTATACAATAGTAATTTTAATATTGGTAATTGGTTTTCTTTTTGAGAAATTTCGGCCGGTGTTCATTTTACGAATCAATAATCTACGTATATTTATATCTCTGTATTTACGTTGAGACTATCGTATTCAAGAAATATATATTTTCTTTGAAAACGTAAGAAATTGAATATAAAATAACTTGAGGTGATCCCCTCATGTTGTGGTTTTGTCAGCATGATTCAATTGTTATTAACGCTCTATTTCTAAGTACTAACATTATAATATTTGGATTTTACCCATCAAAGACAAAGCTGTCATTTTTACAAGTCCTTTTAATCCGATTGTCAAATGTTGACCTGCACGTGCTTTTTCAGATTATTTTTTATTCGTTCTATGAATAGAAACATTTCTCGATCGTAAATCATGTCAGCAGCAGGAGATAACCATTTGTCAGCAAAGCCTCCTGATCAACTGCCAAAACATAACACTGATTGTATCGCCTGAGCTTTCATTCATGGGATTCGTTTCCCACGTTGACTATCAAATAAAAAAATGCTGTATCTCTTGACACCTCTGATATGACCGATTCAGCTCAATAGCATCCACCTGCTCTGAAGAGCAGAGCAAATCGTAACTGTAGAGAGGTCTTCGATTTGCGATGCATTCCTAATTGACCGCATTGCTGAACGTACTTTTGGTGAATGTCTCAAGTGCTTTTTTATTATTTATTTAGCTGTTGGTGGTCCAGCGTCATGTGAAGAATGTATGTACTCTGATTTGTATTAGTTTCTCACAATTTGTAGTGATTTTTTTCAATGACAAATGCCGTGTTTCTTAAAACATTTTTTTGACTGAAGAACTAATTCTCTGTTTGTCAGTTACATAATGTATGTTATTTGACGGTATTTTGGAAGAACACTTTAGCTATATGTTAACAAAACAAATTAAAGGCATTAAAATAGTTTTGAAACACATTACACATTTTGATGTGAAAGAATCATACTTAATTTTAGATTTAATGTTTTATGCTAAAAAAAAATATTTAAATTTTCTTTATTTAAATAAAACATTTTGGGAAGAATTTCATTTGGAAATATATTTAAAGAAAATATAGTTAAGCCTTCCAGTCATAAGTTCAGTTTTCCATTTATTGATGTAACTTAGGTTGATGATTGATAATATCTAAAATAAAACTTCCACTCTTTAATAACAAATAACAATTTTATTTTGCAACTGCTAACAACTACCTCACAACTCACAAAGTATTCTTGGACTCTTCTCACACACTCCTTTCACTCTTCTGACATACACATCAGGAAAATGTGTCAGGAGACAATTCCTCTTGTACTATCGGGAATATAATTGTACAACACCGCTGCTGAAACAGTGCCATCTATTTCCCTAAACATAATTTATTATACATGTATACATATTTCAGATTTACATTTACTTCAGTAGAAATAACAGAATCTCTTATTCCACATATTTTATAGATAAGAGTTACTTAAAAAATAAGTATGATTTTACAATGATTTTTTCTACAAATTCAAAAACTAATAATAATTTCAAACAATAGATTTTTAAACACGCCTTTGTACTGTGCTAATTCTAGAAAAGTGTCATTTAGGCAAATTTTATCATCAGCATTGACCAATTACAAAGATTTATAATTATTTTAATATTTTGAATTACCACTTGAATAATTTAATTTTTTAATAACCTCAATAGGTTTTTTTTTTAATAAACCCTTTATTAAATCGTCAGATGCTTATCAACAACACATGCGTCAGAACAAATCAGAATTATCAACAGAAAGTACTATACATTTTTAAAGTATTTTAATCTTTTGCTTAATATCTCAGAATAGGATAATATTATATATGTTGTAAAGTTAAATTTCAGTAATGATTGATAATTTTATGTTTAAATTCTTCAATTACTTTTGGAAACATGACATATTTGATAACTATTGTAGAAATGAAATATGTTGTATCCTTACATAACTGATTTTTGATATCCATATTTTTAATAGAAATCATAAGTCTGCAACCATTATTTCTTTTCATAACGTCTTTTACGTTTTTATTTTCTACATTATTGAGATATTCTGTAAAGACATGTTGTTTTATGAAGAGATCTCAACAGAGATGCGTTTCATTAATACAAATTTTATATTTATTGCATTCATGCAGACAATCGGTCTATACTGTTGTACTATAGGCTAAAAATAATTATATGAACCTATCAAAACTTTTTTATTATTCCAGAAAGCTATCTTTTAAATTATGAATTTAAACGGATTATTTTTAATTGGTAATACAGTCATGTTTTTTTTACTGTGTTGGAAAAGTTTGTGTAATTATAAAACTTATTAATTTATAAAACAGCGCAGGATTATTGTTTGATGTTTATTTTTTGTATTGATGTTCATCTTATGTTTTAAATAACTGTTAAGATCTTTTGTAACGTGTATGCTTTGGCATTCTGTAAAGTTATCTACACTTGGTAAGTCATCTCTAATACTTATTTGCTTTTTATTGAATTCAAATATAAACTATTTCATTTCCTTATAGTATTAAAGTTTTTAAGTTTGAAGTATTTTTCAAACCACAATATACGTATATATATATATATATATATATGAAATAGAGATAATGGCCGCTGAAAGGTATTTCTCTTTATAAGATTACCATTCTTTACGACTGATGTTGCATTTTCATTATTATGGAGGAGGCAGTCTTTGAAAAGCTATTCTTCTTTATTAAACACTGAACATGTAGACACACATATGGACGTAATCACGAAGTAACATACACAAAAACACAAACCAAGCTGCAGCCGGCTACATGTTGAAGCAGACAAATACAGAAGCGAAAGAGGGTTGGTCTCCAGGAATCTCAGTATTTATAGGCAGCTTAAATCACATGTTCTGAGGGGGTGGATAGGTGTAGTTTAAAATACTCTCGTTAGTCGACCGGTTAACTTATTACTAAAACGTTGGTCCTGAAGGGATGGACCACAGGTAATTAAAAGTTATTACGAATAATTAATGGGGATTATTACATATTATATATATATTTTTATATCAATATTATATATATCTTAAAGCAAAACATTTAGAAGAGAAAATAGTCAAGATGATGCAAGACAAAATAAAATAGCTATAGTAGTACAGTATCTCTTAGGTTTAGTATATTACTACTGAAAAGTTAAATTTAACCTCAAGTCTCACCAACTTTCCTCTCTTTACTTATATTACTCAAGCTAAAATAAAATTTAAAAGATAAAATACAATTTAAAATTAAATGTTTAATACTTATATAGTTGAATATAAAAAATTAATAAATTATTTTAGAACTAAAATAATTTTTAATTTTAATATTTATTTGTGAAAATCAGAATCGCCTAAAAACTATTAGAGTATCTAAAAAGTAGTATACCTTTTTTTACTTCACATAAAGAACCAAAGCAATGGAGACTACAGGATAGCATTTCAGGAAATGATTGCTCATAAATATATTCTTTACCAAAATCAATAACGTTTCGCACATAGAAAATATGAAAACCCTATATAAAATTTAAATAGCTTTTTTTTTTAAAAAAAAGTTAAAGTGCAAAAACTAAAGTTAAAGAATTATAAAAAAAATGCATAATTACAAACAATCAATATAGAAAAATGGTAGTGATATCTATGGTTAAGAAAAGGAATTAATAGATATTAAGATGTAAATGTGTGAAAAATAAAAACTTATGTCAAACTTAAGAATTGCAAAACGTAAGTTTTAAGAAATGTTATAGGATAATCAAGCTGTAAATAGTGTCTTATGTTTGTTTGTTTTCATGTTATTAACTTTATCATTACCTTTTTAACTAAATAATAATTACTGTGCAAATAGTGAAATATTATTGTCCTATAAATTGATATATATATGCTGAGGTAAAGTACTCTTATTATGTAATTTTTGATAGTAAAATGTTAAAAATAGCCCACGATGATCGAACTGACATTAGTACGTCCTTGGGTTTGACAGTCCTGTATTTTCACTATACCGTTAGACAAATTCACTTTTCATTAGACTCATAAAAAATTACTCACTCGGAAGCAAAAATCTGCCATATGAATGATAATGACTAATATATACACAGTTATTAAAAAGCATCGCTGATAAAAACCGGTCATCATGCATAACAAAATAGGAACGAAAGGAATATTTAAAGAGCTGTAAATTTTTTTTTATTACTTTAGCTTGTCAATAAAATAGAGTGTTCTTAGTTAAGTTTTTTTTTCTCGTTACAGACATTGTTTTAAGTATTTGAACATTTTGACAGTTTATTTTTTATTCTCTCCCTCCCCCCTTCTTGTAAAGAAAAAATAATCCTATGAAATTTGAAGAAATACTATAATCTGGTAAAAATGAAGAGCTTTCATTTGAATTACATTTTATTTATTTCACTTAAGGTTCCATAAAAAGGATAAATATTCAGATTTTTAAAATTTCAATTTATGTTAAGCCTTTTTATGCTGTAGAGCAATGGTCTCCGACTCCGGTATCGGTACCAGTCCGTGGATCAAATGATACTGAGCCGCCCAAGGAACATTAAATTATTTCTATTTTATTTACTGTGGTGTATTGTGCAGCTTTCTACTGAGTTAAAATTTTAAATAACTTTTTATTCATTTTTGGTGTAACTATATTTTATTTTCAAGGCATGTTCAAAAATATTTATATTAAAATTATTAAAACAATCTAAAATTTAAACAATCAACCCCCCCCCCCCCAATCCCACCTCAGCGGGCCGTGGTGAAATTATCAAACTCTGACCTGTCCGTGGCGATAAATAGGGGAGCACTGCTTTAGAGTTCAAACTCTGATAAAAAGTTGTAATTCATGGGATCGTTTTTTTACACTTAAATAAAATTTTAAAAAAATGATATTCAAATTGAAATATTTGCATGTGGGAAAAAATGTACGCCCTTGAATTTTTTAAACATTTGTGATACTCTGTGTGTGTGTGTGTCTCTCTCTCTAACCTAAAATAAACTGTATAATACAATTAAATACTCATTTATTTAAGAAACATCATTCATTCTGGCGAAAGTCCAATATTTTTAAAAGCTTCATCTCCCAAAGTCAATGTCTTTGACTCTCTATGATTCATTCTTTCTAATTTTAATGCGACATATATACTGAGAAGCAAAAAAAAGATGGAAGTTGTTCTGTATTCTTCAAGGATCTTCAGATGTTTCAAGGAGTTTTTAAGATATTTTAAGAATTTTTGATTCATTTATTTTATTATGAATTTTTAAAAAACAAAATATTACTTTTTTTTTGTTTTCAAATTGTTATTTAAATAGATCTTTTCTCAATATTTTTTAACAGTAAATGACAGTAAAAAATAAAATATTTCTTCGGAATACGATACTGTTGATCATGATTTCTCCGAACACCCAAACAACCTCAGATTAAACCTCAACGTTATACGTCACTGCTTTTTCAAGTGACACACATACGTCACTTAAACGATCATAACAGACACAGCACGCTAAATTCTTTCCGCCACTTATATACTAAATGCCCCAGTTAAGGGACAGAGGGCAGAATTATCTTCTAACGGGGTGGTTGTCTTTACAAAAAGAAACATTTGAACTGGGCATATGGTGGGGGAATGAATTTATGAGTTTGCCAAGTGACGCTTTAGTTTGAAGACGAATTAGAGGGTAATTTTCTTCTTATCTTTTCTTTTTATTTTCTTTTTTCAGACGTGTGTGATTCTTTATGTGTCTGTCGTCGGAGTTGATAGTAGAATTTAAACAACTCTTTTTTTCTCATTCATGTTGCCTGTGCAATTCAATAAGGGAAAAAACATCCACATTAAAAAACTTGGGAATGTTGTTGCCTTGATTATATGCGTGGGTTTAATTAATTAATATTGAAAGAATTTGCGTTACCTAGGATATAAATATACATAAAAAAGTTCCTGGTGAGAAAATTTGCCAAGCAGTGATTTTTGAAGTACAAGAATATACATTGAAATATTAATCAGTTATTTGCTCATTTTCTAATGAAGTTTAGTAAAAATAAACAAGATGTCTTTACGTTTGTTAAAATTGTACCCAATCTATTGAACGATGCCGATTTGCAGAACCAGAGAAAATCCAAGCATAAATTGATTATACTGTTCCTAATGCATTATTGATTTAGACTTCTAAATTTGAAGATTATGGGGGGGGGGGGATATTGGATTCTAGAAAGCAAATGGTTACGCTTAATATTTATTATAGCATAAGCCTTTTAGTTTAGCCTTTCAAGTAATTTTAAATGTTCTTTTATTTTCTTAAAAAATGATGAGCTTTTAAATTTGCCTAAGAATTTTAAATTTGATAAAATATTCAGACAGCTTAAGTCATAAATAGCCTATTTATCTTCCAACTTTGTTTCAATCTATTAACATCAGCTAATTTTTTTCTTCATAAGCATTTATGGGATGTACTAAATTAAGTATTATTTATCTCCATGATTGACTGATTTTTTAAAAAATTTAGCATAGTATGAATATTTGGAGGGGAAAAAAACGCATTTGAAAGAATTTTTTAAAAAAATCTTTTCACGTTGGGGCGAACTTTATGACGATCTCAGTTACTATAATCGAGAAACTCAGTTTCTTAATCGCTTAAGGATTAGTTAATCGCCTAGTTAGTTCCTTATGGGTAATATATGTAATTTGTTTTATCCAGAGATATAACTTACACGAACTAACTATAACAGTATCGTCGGAAATCATTTATTTTCGGGCAAAGATAACAAACACTATGCATAATTAAATATACTCGAAAATCATTTGAAGATTTTTCTAGCACATGGCAGAACGTTTTAGATTAGGTTATATGTTGTGCTGGTATTTCTTCACTCAAGTCGAGTTGATCCACGTTGTTTTTATGCTCTTAAATGATATTTTAAGATATTATTGTTTACGTTAAAAAATTGGGTGTCGACATTAAATATAAATATTTTGGTGTGTCAAACTTTGATCAAGTTTTAGGCGTTAGTGAGAGTCAATTGTCAAACTCTTCCGATGACTTGGAACTAGATTTGACTTTTGCTCGTCAATGAAGTGCAGATACGCCCCCTTCACCAATGTTTCTCTTTGTTGCAAATCAAAAAATAAATTTTTAAAGAGAAGACTACTACTGTTCTAAGCTATTTCAATCTTTTTTAAATGACGAAATCATCGATATGATAATATTCGAAATAAACAAGTATGTTTAAGTGTCCTTAGAAAGTAAGCTTTTAAACTCTAATAGTGCCTGGACTGATGTTACTTCGACGTAAGTACGAGTGTTCTTAACTTTGATTATGCCACAAAGTGTGGTGGAAAAACCAAGGGAGAAGCAGTGCTGGTCAAAGGACGTGCTCGTGACATTTTTTTCTCAGTGTATGCCACATAAGCCTCTTGAAAACATACATACTTACACTTTTCAAACAATGAAGCATTTGATGCAGAAAACCACCCCAAGGTGAACAAAATGTGATCATATACGGAAAGTTTGTTGACAAATATCGTTCTATATGCACGTCAAAAAATTCATAACAATTGATGAAAGTTTATTATTATACAATAGACGCTTGGATTGGATGTAATACGTAACCTTTAAAAAGAACTCGATTCGGAATTAAAGCTTACCTTTTACGTGAATCTAAGAGTGGATATGTTTGGAATTTCTGAAGGAAAAGAGTGACCGTGTTATGGATGATAACTATAAACATTTGCTGGTTTCTGCTCAAGTAGTGATGGTAGTTGATTGACTTCTTCGCAACCTTGAATATCATTTAACTCTTGCAACTCTCCCGATTTGGCCGACTTGCTAATACAAAGCAAAATTGATATATACGGGAATGCTTTGAATTATTGACTAGGATTTGGTCATATTATGATTGAGCACTGCAACCACACTTCTGCACGAATGTAATAGCCAAATATTACCACCGCGCATTGACCGCGGTAGCCTAGACTTCATGATCGCAAATTCTTGGCCGACTGGAATCTTAACATCTTTTAATAAATTTTAAGTGATATTAATAATTTTTATTGGAATTTGAGAAAAAGGTACTTAAATAATTTTAATCACTTAAAATGATAGGTAATCAATTTTAAAATTGAGCTCTTTTTACAAATTTTCATATTTTTGTTATATTTACGTATTCTTGATAAAATTTAATGCAAAGTGATTAAAACCTTTTTTTAATAAAAAATGAATTTAAATACTTGTATCATTTTTCTCCGATATTAAATTTTTTTAAACTTTACCTTTGTTTTGAATTATTTTTCTTTGAAACAATTGGCTATTTTGATGTAATGTAATAAAAATATGAAGCTATATATATATATATATACGTGAGTACATGTGTTTTTTCGGAAGTTCAAATGTTTTACAATGTTAATCTTCTAAAAATAGCGTTTGTGTGTCCCTAAATGTTATCACTCAACAGTGCTGTAGAACAGCAAACTATGAAGGTCAGAAAATAATCAACAATTGTATTTTTGATCTTTTATCAATGATTTATTTTATGTACTCTGTATGACATGTATACATTAAGCGTAATCTAATCCTCTATCGAGCTCATTAGTGACTCCTTTATTCAACTTGCGCAATTCGGTCACTTATGAAGCTCCTACTTATGCAAGCTCCACAAATTAAGAACCAACGCTAGATGCATCGTTCCTTAAAAAAAATTAATATTTCTGTCTCGGGGATAGATTAACGCAATAAATCTAAAGGAAATTTAAAGAAGTAAATAAGGAGAAAAAAATCTCACACACATAACGGAAGTGAAATACGAATTTACATTGTCCATGAACTTAAGCTGGTTAGAGAAGTTTTAAAAGAAGTAAAATGTCTGGGATTTCTTTTTTAAAATTCAATACTTCCTCTGGATCTGCTAAATCTAGTTTAACTGGATGTATTCAAATTTAATATCTCATTACTTTTTATTCCCTTTTACTTCTCTTTTATGTTTTTTTTTTTCTCAAGTATAATATTAAACTAGTTTCATTTAGTGTAAATTTTCAAATGTATGAAATTATGCACAATTTCAGAATTTATTGTTTGTAAAATCTTTGCACTGGATTGAAAAATATGTTGATCATATCAAAAATGTGAATTTGAGTAATGATCTTCAGATTTGTTTCGCATCTTTTTTGGAAGCACAAAAAATGCAATGTTTCATAATTTTAAAGCCTTTACTTAAAAGTAGTGATTAATGTGAGGAATTGGGTTGGAGAGTGTTTTAAAGTTTTGATAAAGACTGGAATACAGTGTATCATTTTCTACACAGGTTCTTTACTTGATATCCTTACTGGAATGCAGTTATCATGTTTCACATGCTTCTGCTCCGAAGTGCTATTGGTCCAGATTTTATGTTTACGGAAATTAATATACAGTAACTCAGGTCCTATGCAATTCAAGAACTTCTGGAAAGTGAAGACATGCTTAGAGAATAGATTGGTCAGTGATCTCGGCTGATTTAAACCCCATTGGACGTACGTGGGTTTCTTTGAGGAGACTCCTAACGGCACGATCGTAACATACGGAAAACACGTAAATCGCTAGCAAGTGATAATTATTATCATTGAGGAATGGTATTTTTTACCTCAAGAACTGTTGAATAATATGATGTCGAATATGAGGAAACGGAGCACGCAAACCATTGCATTTACTGGAGGTCATTTCTCTTTATAAGAAACTTTGGTTTGTTGTTCTCTCTCTTGTAAGGCAATGTTTTGTAAACGCCTTTTTATTAACAGAGCTTTTTTAACACCCTTTTATAAGCTTCACTTGTATGTAACGGAATCTTTGAACTCAATTTTTACCCTCTTTAAAAGGTCAGTTTAATTCGAAGTTTTGCTCACTTGTCCAAGACCGATGACAATACAATAATTTAATAATTTTTTTCCATTGTCCTGATCAGCATCATCAGAATTAACGATTTGCTATTTTCATATCCCATCCCATTTCTGGCGACTAATTTCAGATCCCATTTCCAGATTTGGCGTCTAAAAGATTAAGTTACAACTTAGTTCGATTAACTGTAAAATGGGTGTTTTTTAGTTTTTTTAAACTGTAATTTTTTCTTTTTCGTTTCATACTGCATATAACCTATTAATTTTGTTTATGATTATTATGCTTCCTTCTAAAGCACTATATTTTTTTTTCTAGTACGAATTTCATGTTCCGAAGGTTAATTTTTTTTTCCGGAGCCACGGCAAAATCAGAAAAGTTGCTTAGATTTTACACACTAGTGTACATGAATAGGTTATCATGTGGGTTATATTACATTGCTCTTTTTGAAAAAGTCACACATTATTATTTGCTTCGATTTGAAAATCTTCATTTGCATTTAATGAAAATCGTGATGTATTTATTAAGGAAACAAACACATTTTTGATTATCTATAGATTTAATTCGTTAGCTAAAAGAAATGATTGTTTTTGCAAATAATAATTTTAACACTTTTTTTTCGGAAAAAACACATGGAAATGATTTTTTTCCCTACACTTTCGAGATATGTTAGAATAATTCATTTTGGGTAGTGCACATATCTGAAAGCTAAAGCATGAGAGAAAAAAATCTCTGAATGAATAGCCTTTAAGGATGAAGTTAAAGATCGCGTACGTGCTCTCAGAACTGATAAGACGGAAGATATGAGGAATTGATTGACAGTGGTAGTGGAATGTGACAAAATGTTATTCTGTGCCAACGTGCAGTGAATAAGATAGTTGTGAAGTGACGTCGATTGATATTGAGAGTTTTTCAGTAACGGTGCATTTTCAAGACTATAAATCCATCGACGCCCGACATGTTTATCCTAACACATTGTATTACAAATTGTTCAATTAGGTATGAACAGTTGAGCTTGGGAGATAAACCTACAATTTGCTGTTTATTTTTCATACTTTTTTTGTTTGAATCCACTGCTGCATAGAAAGATGTATGTGTTGATAACACACACCAACATTGAATTTTTATTTCATATTTTCAAGTCCGCAGATGTAATTTGTAGTTAGATTTTTTTTATGGATAAGAGCTTCAATATATTAATTGCAAATCTAGGAATCCTTACAACTGCATAGTTACCAAGTTTTATAACCTTTTATTATTTGGAAATTGAGATTTTGAAGAAATTGAAGAAAATTTCCGTCTTATCTTTTATTTTCTACTTAAATACGGCAAGATATACTATTTTTTACTTGAAACTTTTGATAATATTTGATATATCTATACTTTCGTCATAAAAACTGAGTTTGAATTCTGATAGTCACCCACTGAAAATTTTTTATAGGCTCATAAATCATCTGGTTAGTTTTAAACATTCATAATTATTTCATATGAACTATTCAGTAATTTTAAAAGGTCTGAAAAATTGATATTTTAGTTTGTTTAGTAGATATTTCTAGTGCAGTACATGTACAAAAATGTCAAGGATAGTTAACTGTGTGTTAAATAAACTTTCAAATTAAATATCTATTTTGTTCTTATACCGTTAGTTGTTTACAACCAGTTGAATCAAAACTTTTGCAATGACGTTTTAGGAAAGTAGAGATTTAACTTCTTAAAAAAGGCGGAGAGAAACAGCACTATTTAATTACCAAGTCTCATAGTACTTGAGCAGAGAAATGTATAGAGTTGCATAAGAAATGTATACCATCAGTACTAGCCATTTGAAAAAAATTAAATCAATTACAGAAGGCATATAATTTCAACAATATATTTTTATTTCTGAATGAGTTGATTATATCCTTTCTTAGTTGCATATCACACCACTTTTTTTATGCGTTTTCACTCGTGAATTTTAAAAAATGGTCTTAAGTTACAGTTATTTATACCATATTGGCTGGAGTATATATTGTGCTTCAAGGAAGATATCTCTTTTTGAAATAAAACTAAACAATCTTGCTAGCAAGTATGACTTTTCTCTTAATGAGGGTCTATGTCTAATCCGATGCAAAGCGATGTGTTCAAAAATCAGAAAATAGTTCCTAATGAAGAGCTTTAACTTAAAATCATCTAAATAATTTTCAATAAACTTCAATTTAATCTCCAACGAATAAACTACTTAGAAGGTTACATAGCTAAGTTTTTTTTGTAATGATTCATTCGAAAAATCCATCGCAATTGTACTACAAAGAACAAAATAAAAATAAATAAATAAATAAACAGGTATAAAAATTTCTAAAAAACTCGTCGTAAACAAAGGTAGACCTTGACATCATGTGACATAATGTACGCAAAAGATAGGTATTCTTTCTTAATGAAGGGGAAGGAAAGCAAAAACTCGATCGCTAATTACATAATTAAACATTTGATATTATTTTGCTGATCTTTTTTTTCAAGACAGTGAAATGTTCACTCACACAGATTACCTTGGGGATGAGTATTATGACTTCATTATTGTTTACTCCTAGAAGAAATTATTTTTAAAAAAATGGAAATTGAAGCTATTTGACTTTATTTTCATAAATTCGCTAAAACTCGGCTGGTTGCATTACACGAAACAAAAACAATCTTCTTAAAAATAAAAACTTGTTTTTTTTTTTTCCTCCGATGATGCAAGAATTATAATTCAGAATTACAATCATTCAAGATTTAAGCCGCAAAGTATAATCAAAGCACAAAATCGCTTCAACATTGAATATTTTAAAAAATCTAAAGCAAATTTAAAGTGTTTCTTTTTCTTTTTTCCGATTGTTATTCTCTAGAAACGTCGCCTTTCGCCTTGCTAAATAAAAAAAAGCAAAAATTAATAATAACTAATTAAATAAATGCAAATAAAAAAAATTTTTTTTTTAAATTTCGTTTGCGCATCGCATTTGATATTAATTTCTTCATAATTAAGTTATTAATGCCGTAACGCTATGAATATGAAATTTAGGATATTGGGAATGATAAAAAATAAATCAATTAAACCCCTATACATTCAGCATATTTATCGTTTGTGCAAAAAACTTGGTGTGCTTGCGTGAAAGAGTGAGTTATTGAGTAAACTCTCTCCTTGTAATATTTCATAATTTTATTCGAATTTATTTTTTCACCTTTAAAAAGAAATCGTAATAAATTGTTAACCTATTATACGTTTCGAATATTTTAACGCTATATGTGATAATTATTACGCTGTGTTGTAAAGCATAATTAATAAAAGTATCCAATATTTTTATTTAAATATTGTACTTTAAAGTCAGATTTTTGAGAAAATTCGTGTATTACTGATGAAAACAGTCATCCTGATGATGCCGTCCCTAACTTCAAAACTTCCCACTTTTCAAATATTTCTGTCAAGTTTGACACAACTTTCCACCACTTGAGTATGATGGGTAAGCTTTGAAAATCTGTATCTGAATCAAAAACTCTAGAATCTTGAAGGACAGAAGACGTGATCGTAGCTGTTGCTTGATCAAAGATTCCATAACGGTCACTGACCAGTGATGCTTTTCTTAGGTTGATTTTCATTTGCCATTGGATTTTTCTTTTCTTTCTGCTAATTTTACAAAAAAAAAAAGCTTTTTGCATGAATAACAAATATTTTAAATTTACAAGTTTTAGTTTTTTGTTCTCGCTTCTCCTATTATTCCAAATCTCATATTTAGAGCAGCAGGATATAACAATAATTGTAAGCTAAACAATTATAAGAAAAATTCATAAAAATAGCGAAATTTCTCCATTTTTCAAAACTTTCAATGCAATTCAAGAGAAGACATATATTCTTTGTAATTTCTTTCTTTTTTAGTCTTTAACTTATTTAGAAGAAAAGCAACTTTTTTTAGGGTATAGTAATCAGAAAAAAGAATCGATCCACCCTAATGATTACGCATAGTTGACTTACCGAATTTTGTGTATCTAAGGCCTTTTTGTCTTTGCCGCTCGCCTAAATATACTCTTCCGTTTGTTAAGAAAGATAGAAATTATTAGAGTTGCCGAAAGGAATTGTACGAATAGAGAGTATTTCATGTGCTCAACTAATGTAATATTTTTCATTTTCTTCATGAACATAAAATTGCCACATACGTTTACTTCATAACTTTTTTTTATCCTTATTTGTTAATTTTTTTTTGGCATTGATCGTATTACAATAGCTTAGAAGTTATTAAACTCAATTATTTTATTTAAGAAATATCCTTATTTTTCTTCAAGAACATTTTTAAATTTTAATTTTGGACGGTATTGACTACACACAGATACCATTAGAATACTTAAAAGTTAAATATTACGCTTTTTAATTTTGTTTTCAGTTTTAAAATAAAGGTCTTGAAGTTATATTATTGAAAGATAATTCTAGAATATTTGAAATTCGTAATATAATTTTAGTTTTTAGGTTGTTTTATGTAATATACATCTCGCAAAATATATTAAATTCATGTATAAACTACGTAAGCAGAGAGATTTGTATTACGAAAGTCTAATTTAAGTAAATATTCCGAACATGCTTATCATAGAAGTAAGCTGAAATACAGTTTTTCAGTTTCATTTATTACTATACTTTCTAAAATACATCCCGACAAATACAGAATTGAATGATGTATTGTCTTTGCTCCAATGTTTTTAATGTAAGTCTTACTTTGACCTCGTCATCTCTATCTTGCTGATGTATAATTCAAAGACCCCCACTTCACTAAAAATAGCTTACCGATCTAGGTTTATCGAACAAAAATAACCCTTCCACTTGAAACCAGTGAAAGATAGCCTCAAAAGAACTAGGAGGGTGGCTCAGGTTTAGAACATGAAAAAAATCTTCAAAGGAAAGAAAAATCACTGAACTCAGTTGAATGAAAAATCAGTCAACACAGTTGTCCCCGAACCACATGTGAAGTTATTTATATGCTTCTATCCTCGACACGCATGTTCACGGCTTAAAACAGGTGATTTAAACACAACTCTGAGGGGAGTGGTATTTATATACTCTAGCGTATAATAAAATTACAAGGAGTCAGGTAATTTATTCATCTTAGATGCAAATTGCTGCACGTGGAAAATTTTTTCTTGCTCTTTTGGTCGTAAATTAACTAGCTACCAATTGACGACATTATGAATAACTATAAGGTGAGAAATATCGCAGAAGGTATTAAGAATAACATCAAATGCATCTCTAGTTGATCTGTCATCAGATTTATACATTTGCCAATTACTAGGAAAGTATCAGTAATAGCATAAATTTTTAAAATGAGTTTCAAATTCAGCAATCACAATATGTATGGTTAAAGAAATGGACTTTGCTTATTGTTTCGATTTACGTCTGGGTAAAATTCATTTTTTTTTATTTTCATATTTATATTATTTGTTTGTATGTTTTATTTTTTTCATCAAGATGGATTCACACCGTTAGAATATATAGCAATGTATTCAATAAACAAATGTAAAATAGTAGTATTTGTAAGCCTGTTACTTATGAACTAGAAAATAATTGTGTTAAATTTACACATAATTTAAAAATTTACATAACATAGAGTTCTTTTTATTCGCATTCATTAATGCATGTGCGTCTTTTTATTTATCGTTATATAATTTAATAAAACATTCGTATTCAGATTCAAGTCAAATGACATATTTCAATAGCAGATTTGTGTTAGATTCAATAAAAAATGTAAACAAGTAAGTTGTGCATCATTGCATAGAAAACTTTAAAAAATATGAAATGTAATTTATACAGCAATAAAGCATAATCTGTACTTGTTTTTAATGCTTTTATTTTTTATTTTCATTGAAATGTATTAATTTACTCTGTGGTATTTCTCTTTTGTAATAAGTGAATGCTAATAATAAACTAAACATAACTAAAACATAAATAAAATTTGTTTCAAAATTTTTATTTCTACGTACACAACTCCAACCGTCCACACATTTTAAAATTAAGATGTATTAAATGTAGTAATAGAGCAAATACATATGTATTCATTTTTATTTAATGCATTAATTATTTATTACAACCAATTTAAATTTTTTCTCCTTGAACATTGGCATATCAAGTCTTTTACAAAATTCAAATATTGCTTACTAATTAGATACTTTTTATTCGACGGAAGTATTCAAGTATTGTTAAAAGATACAAAAACTTAAGACTTAAAAAATATTTAAATGAAATTTTATTAAAAAAATATACAGGATGCCTTTTTTTTTTTTACAAATCTCAGAGGAAGTGCAGGAATTAGTTTTTTAACTCCGCAATTTCGTTTCGGTGCTTGATGAGCCGTTTTACGCCACCATCCGATTCTCATCTGCACATACGCGAAGATACGACGAAAGGAAGTATAACATATGTTTTTGATGAGGATTTGCTATGTCCCATCCCACCTCTCATTTCTCTCTCTCTCTCTCTCGATTCTCGTAATATACGTATTTAAATACATTTCATATCAAACAGTTTAAAACAAAAAAGTTTGAATTTTCGAAAAATTATAATGCATGATGTTTAAAAAAATCTTGTCAAGAAATATTAAGTGAAAGTATTTTTTTTAGTTAATGTATTCGGATTAATTTTTATGTTTATGCAATGATTCAACGTCCAAAATGATTTAATCGTTCAGTGCAGGTAAAAGTGAAAACTTGAAGTTAAAGGAAAATATATTTTCTCTTCCTTTTAAAGAAAAACAGTTGTGTGTTGATGTAGATAGTTGATAGTCAAAATAATCAATCAATATTTATTGCATTGAATTATATATAATTAATAAATGATAGCACAAAACTGTTTCCTCATAGACACTGATTTCAAAATAAAACAAAATGGCTTACAAGAATACAGGAAAGGGAAAAATCAAAGTTATCCTTTTGAATTTACATAATTTTAAGTAAAAATGTTGAAATAATAGTTTGAAGTAAATAATATCACACACATTCCACTTGAGCAAATTCAAAATTGCTTTAAATATTGATGTTAAGTGCCATTCAGGATGTCTTCAGAAAAGTTATGAATTTAAAAAAGAAAATTCGAAAGGAGAATTCATTTAAACTCCTTTATTTATATGTTTTGTTTTATATAAATAACACTGAAGCTTGGTAAGATAATCAAGTAGTATGCTTGCTTATCGTATTATACTACACGATGCAAAAAAACTTGCACATCTTGCTGCATGGAGGGAAAACAATATATCAATCATTAGCATGGCTAAGTAATTTTAGCGTGTTTTTCACATGTTGTATTTCACAATAATGCAACTAATGAACTTTTTACTAACAGAAAGTAGTACTATACTTTTTTAAAAAATTTAAAAAATTTTAAATTTAAATATGATTCGGCTCCTCTAGGGCACAAATGCGACCAAATGCCTAAAACCCGAGGTCAATCGGCTGCTTATTGGCTGAGAAAAAGGTACGACGAAATATGGAACGAAGACGAAATTTGCGTCCTAATAGCGCTTTTTTTACACTACGTGAAAAACGCGCTAAAAAATCAAAAATAAACGACACGATTAGAGATTTTTTAATCTCCCGGCCTCCCCCCCCCCCCCATGAAATTACCGGGAATTAAAAAAAGAATCATTCCCGGTATTTTCAGGAATGCATCGAAATTTCAAAGAAACTAAAAGTACTAAATGTAACTACGTAGAAATTATTTATTATAAAAATCGATTAATTATTTTTAAAGTGTCTCCAAATTTATATTTGATAATCGACTTTCTTTTTTGTTCAAGTAACTGCAGTTCTTGTTTTAGCTAGAAATCTCAATAGTCGAACAACGTAGGAGTTTAGTCTTTATATATAAGTTGATTAATTTCTCCAATTTTTTATCCAACGTTAAAGATTTTTTTTTCCAAAATTTCCGTGTTATCTTCTGTGTGCGAAGAATTGGATAGTGATTCACCTTCTTTGCAAAAAAAGTCTTTTCATAATCGTTTTATCTTGTTGAATCAAATGGTTTTTATTAAGTAAACGCGAAAGATCAACAGTTACTGTAACTGCAACATGCCTTCTCCTAAAATTAAAATATTGCATTAATCCAAGACCCTTGTGTCCTTCATACATCTTTTCTTTTTTACAAAAATTTATTAGACAAGCAAAGGTAAGTTTAGAAAGTTATTTTTTAAATGTCAAACTGGTTAAATAAAGAAAACGGGAATTTTGATAGACAATAAAATTTTCAACGTAGTCGAATACTATCTCAAATGATTTTTTTAAAATTATTTTCCGAAAGTTTTATGACATTTTTTAGTCTGAAGATTGCTAAAAATAGGTCATTTTGGTAAATAAATGTAAACTAAGAGTTAAAGAGCTCAATTCAAATAAATTTCTCTTAAATTTGTTAAATATTTTCATACTTAAGAATTGTTGTTGTTGTGTTGTCGTGTCCTTCCCGCAGGGAAGGAATGAAAGTTGCCATTGCCTGTGAGACAAATTGAACTTCTTAACGATAGATGATGACACCACCTATCTCCACCTCAACAATTTTGGCATGGAACTGAAGGGGAGGGAAATATTTTCCAGCCCCCTGCACTCGTGGTTTCTGCTGCGACCCACCCCCACTGATTTAACGAGCACGTACTCCGTCTATACTCGGTGGTATTTAGTGGCATCGGGCATCGAACACAGGCCCTCCGGTCTGGAGTCCGATGCTCTAACCACTAGGCTACCCACGGCCCTATACTTAAGAATTAAAACGTTTGTTTTGCGAAAAATTTAAATTTTTGTAATTGTGTAACAAATTTATGTTTGTGTAACGATTCTTTAAAAAATTCGTTTATGTAACGTGTTTTTGCATAAGAAATATTTTAAATTGTATAGCTATTCATGATAAAATTATGTACTGTAGCAGATTATGATTATCAGGGGTTTTTGGAGGAATAAGTAAGGGAAACTAGCTATTTTAAACATAGAAAGCAAAAATTATTTGAAACACACTTTTGAATAAAAGGATTTTATATCTAAATACTAAAAATTTATATCTAAATGTTTTATATCTAAATACTTAAAAATTGACTTCAAATTTCTTATTTAAACTTTTTAGAATGTTCTCAAGCACGTTTACATTTTTAAAATAACCTTAAATATAAATTCATAATTTTTTTAACGATTTTGAAAATAAGGTTTTTTAAGCAAGCTTGTTTTTAAAACATTTTCAAAATAACTCAGAAATTTTTTTAAGAGTTCTTTTTTGGGGGAAGGATCTATTCCAAATAGCTTTCAAATAATTTGGAATTTAATTATTAATTATTTCAAATTAGTTATTTTCAAAAATATTTCAAAATAACTCAAAAAATTTTTTAAAAATTTTTCTTGAGGGGAGTAGGGGATTTATTAATGGAAATTTAAAGTATTTTTTATCGCACATCAGCGAAACGAAATAGGAAAAGGAGGCTCAAGCTATCATAAAGACAATAAGAGGAAAATAAAGAAAGTAAGAGTATGTTTGTTCGGAAGGCATTTTGATTTGTAAATTTTTCTGTTAAGTGTCTCAGTGCCATTTTTAACACACCCAGCTGTGAAGATTAGCTAATGCATTGGTATCTCTACCACAAATCAGAATGCTCTGTGCTTTCCCAGGGTCATGTTTTTTCTGCAGCGAGTAGCTATTGTCCAAGTACTTGAAGATGGGTTGTTCTGTAGAAGCTTATTTCCATAATCTGAAAAGTGCAGGATTAAAGTCGTCGATATATGAGTAAAGACCGGTTCCCAACATTTCTTTCTATTGTCGTTAAGGTTACAGCAACAAAAAAGGCAACGGAATAAAGGGACTTTTTTTTATATGAAAATGGAAGCACGAATTTGTAAAAGGTGTGAGAAAGTGCAGGTAACGCCTTGTAATGTCCAAAAAGTTAATCTGCCGTTTGAATAGCTGGCGCGTAGAGATATATTATGTGGTAATATATCTATTATTTTTTTATCTCGGTTTTTCTGTTGTATTTTTTAAAATTAATTTTGTGTTAAGAAATATTCTGTATTCAAAATGAATATATGAAACAATTTGGTTTAACTTTAGGCATTTTTAGATGGAATAAGATAATTTCATGCAGCCATTGAAGCGATTGATGGAACGATACTCTTAAATTTACATTTTATTAAGTTGCGTAGAAAAAACAGTCACAAACATAAAATAAGTAACAACATACAAAGTAAGACATTAACACGTGCGCTTTATATGATGTTCACAAAAAGCAACCTTTTTTTTCTATCCAGAAATGTCCAATAATACCGATGGACAATAGAAAGCTGTTAAAATCATATGATTTCCGGTAAAGGTTCTTGTGATTGGTGCTGATACTCGGGTGATGCTAGATTGCATCACATGCTTAATTTAAAAACTTTAGTTTTGAAGAATAAGGTTATAGTTATATCACATTAGACGGGAAAACTAGAAATTAATTATCACGCGTGTCTCAGTGGATTTGAGAACATCATAGATCGAAATCCTTAAGAGAAAATTAACGTAAATTATTATATACGGTATTATATTCAGTTTAAGCATATAATGTTCAGTTTAAGATATGATTTGTTTCCTTTTTTTTTTCATTTTTTTTGTAAACTAACAACTTGTATTTTTGCTGGAAAATTCTCATCGTCTCCCATTCCATTTAATAATAAAATTCTTACAATTTTATTTGAAATTGAAATAACTCTATTTTTTTGATACTGAGAATCAAATGTTCCATGAAATATAAAATTCACACTTCGAAAGTGCTAAAATTAAAAATAATGGTTTTCTTTTAACAAGGTCTAGAATGGCTTCCTTTCAGTCGTATCTCACTTAGGTATGCGCAAACTTAGCAAAGGACATATTTTTGCTTGTCATTTTGAAGTCTTGGAAAGGTTCCATTTCTTTGAATAGAAAATGCTGTAAAAAATAATAAAGCTGACTTTTGAACTGAGTACTTATGGTCACGTTGTATTTTCATGAACTTTTTATGAATTTGAAATAAAAATTTCATATATATAACTGAGAGTAAATATTTATTATTTTAAATTAAATGTTTAATTAACAAAAATGGTTAAAGTAATATTTTGATTTTAGAACGAAATATAACATGTTAATAACAACAACAAAAATCAGTGAACAAATTTATTATTTTTAGAGTAAACAGGTAGGCATTTATTACATCAAACCTGTGTATGGTACCAGAAAATAGCTTAAGGTATCTGACTACATTCTGAACCGTGATGTTGAAAAAGAATATAAATAAATATCTTTTTTTATATTTATTGCCAGTTTAATTAAAATATACATATAAAATTGTTTTAAAATTATTAATACAAGAAAAAATTATTTAAATACATTTTTTGGCAAAAAAATGAAAAAAATTATATATTTTCAAAATATTCTCCTTTTATGAAAATGATTCTATATTACATTTTGCCCCTATATATAGCTTGAACTAAGATTTTTGAAAAAAATCATTTAGAAGCAAATTTATTTATATTTTAATATATCAGAGGGGAGAATTTTTAACAAGAAGTACCGGTCATTATTTCAACTGATAGTAACTCTCCGAAAGTATAATGGGAACTTTTCAAAAATCCTAGCTCACAAGCTCTGTTATGCAAATATATCATTTTTTTTTGTTGCCAAAACACTGCATTTAAATAATTTTTAAAATAGTTTTGCACGTGTATCCCAATTCAAGGGACACTAAAAAAAACATTCATTCATTCTCTTTTGCAAAATCACAGTTTTTCCAAACATAGTTAGATACTTTAAATAGGAGATCTCCGTTTTCTTATTTTTAATAAGAAAATTACTAGTATTGTCCCATATCAAATTAAAACTAATAATTAACATTTTATAATTTGAAAAATACAAACAAACCTCGACTTTCCTACCTTACAAGTCTTTGAAATGTCTACGGGTATTGAAGTATGTCTAAGAGTAACTTTAAAAAGATTAAAAAGCAACTTTAAGAAAATTATTTTGATTAAAGCTTATAAGTATACAAAAAAGAGTAATTATCTGTTTTTTAGAGTTTTTCAAGTACTAATTGAGCTGTTCTTTTCTTTCTTTTTTTTTTTTTTTTTTGGTTTTTGAAAAATTTCTCTGTAATGCGCTATATTTTTTCTACTGCCTTTTGTACATGAGGTATATGTTATCTATTGTGGCAATTTTTCTCATAAAGATGAAAAATTAATTAAAATTCATAAAGTTGTTGTTTAATTGTCATTTGTAATGTATATCGATTAAAATTTCTTCCTTTTATCGATATTTCTTTTAAATACAGAACGAAATAATGCTTTACATGTTTTTCAATAATTTCTTTATATTCTACATTTTTATATATCTTACATTTATAAAAAATGAGCTTTATTGTTATGAATTTCATGCTCGGTTTTATTTATGTGTACATGATCATTCATAATATTTTCTTATTTATATTTTAAAGAGTGATATTTTTTTCAGAAATTCAAAACTTACGTATGTTAGGCATTCAAAAAAGTAAAGTAAAGTATTCGATTTTAATTAACTTTTTACAAATGGAAATTTTTTAAAACATTTCTTTATGAAATTGTAATTTTTGAAATATTTTATTGATATGTGGGTTGATATATGTATATTGGAAAGACAGAGGGTTTTTGTTGTTTTAAAAACAAATCTTTCTCCAAGACATTAACACTGCTCTCTCTCCCGTGGAAGCTCTTGATGTACTTCGTGTATTTATTTCAGTAACACTTCCTCGAAATAACATTTTTATTTCTTCCAGTCCTCTCGTCTCGAGTGAACTCTCCCCTCTTCAGTCTACGAGAAGACAGTGAACATAAAAAAACGTTTCGGGTTGCTTACTGACTGCGGTCAACAGTTCATAAATTGAGACGCGGGGGAAAAAAGTTGAAACCATCTTCACGCTTTCATCTTCTTTTTATTTTAAGAAGTCTAAATAGACTATCCACTATTTATTATTTATTTGTCACTTACGAATTATATTATTGAATGTTATTCTTCTTTAAAATGCGGAGTATATTATGGATTGTCTCAATAGTTTATTGATTATTTTTATATTTAGTTGTATGTTTACTTGAAGAATTCATGTAAATATATGATTAAAAATACTTGTCTAAGTCATTTAATTTAGGGATTTTTTAAGTAATTTAATTTTAAAACACAAGAGATTTTTGTTAAAAAAATAGAAATGCCAAATATCTTAAGTAGCAATACTCAGAAATCAGCATAACTGTAGATTTCTTACATAAATGGACAGCACATTATCAGGGGTTTCATTTGTACTAAAATGAATCTCGAGGAAAGTTTTCTGGTGTGAATATTTTCTCACAACACGAATTAACATAATTTGGGTGTGGAACACTAGTTGGAGCTTTTGTCATGGAGAATTCTATTACGGAAATTGTTGGAAAATTCAACATTTCTCGATCGATGTAAAGAGAGATAGATGTATAATTTCAGGCATTACCTTCCATTTTGGGCAACGCAGTGGCTGACCGCGTTTACTTAATGACTGAGACAAGAAACGTCTGTGTTACCAGGAAACACAGCATCAAATAAGAACCTTTTGAATGTGGAACCTACGACAGACGTGTCCGTGATCACAGTACAGCGATATTGGTGTTGATAACAGTTAAAAGACCGACAGGAGTGTCTGTACTAACAACACGCCATCGCCTTCAACACTCCAGCTGGCCCCGTTAGCATATAGATGATTGGTAAACTGCTACTTGATCAGATGGTCACAATTACTGTTCGTAATAACGAATGGTAAGGTTCGAGAGTAGCACGACCCCACGGTGTCCAAGTTGTCAACAAAGCACTGTGCTCAACAATGATGGCAGTAGAAATCGTGTGAGCGGTTTTTAAATGGAATGCACTAGGTCCTATGGTCAAATTTGACTAAGCTTTGATTGCAAGTGATTATATGTTTTATTTGTAACTAACGCCCCCCACCCCACCCTAAAAAAAAGTTTGCTTCACCAATTTCGAGAATTTTGCCCTCTTATGATCTTGACTCGGACCTAACGTGTAAGTAGATATAGAAGCCACATGGCAAAGATCACACACAAAACAAATCTATATTAAGATATTGATTTATCAATCAGCCTTTATGTATTGGGGAGAAGATCGGATTATATATACTACTATAAAGAATTCACCTTTACTTATCTGATAATAGTAGAGCAGGAGGCATGCTTTTGCTACTGTCCTACTAATTGAAACAATAAGAAGGATCAAAGTGATCTACACGTAAATAATATTTCTGCACAATAATTTACTGAATCAATTACGCACGCTTGTATATGGTCCAATAGAATAACTACTTAACTCTTTAGCTCCACTTTAAATAGTTTTACAAAGTACTGAACATTTGCATATCATATTTCCTCAGTAAGAAGGTGCTAGTTTAAATTTTGAACAACCTTAGAGAAACTGCGAGATAATCTGTTATGCGTTGAATTCTTGTACCCAAACAACAAAGGAATAGTTCAACATGAGAATGTGCTATGTGTGTGTCAACCGTCTTTCACGGTTGTTTTGTGGTGCATTCTGAAAATGATTTGGCCTCCTTGATCACCAGATATGACACTCATCAAACGTAAAAATGATATGATCAAAGGGTTGATTCTTGCACAAAAACCTGCACCACCGGCAACATTTTCGTAATTATGGACGGCTGTAGAGGCAGTATGGGGTTGAATATTCTTCATGACAGAGGTAAACAGTCATGAAGAAATCAACTTATTGAAGAAATCTTATGTCGATGCTGCACTTCACCGAACAAAAGAAGGTGCCGCACAATATTAGGAAGTATCCATGACCTTCTTGACACGTTAACTATATAATAACCGGTTTTCTAGTATGAAATATTTTTTATTCTCTTTTAAACATATATTATTATTGTTATAGATTTATATAACTATTTAAATTTTCTTAAAATTGCTGCTCAGCATGCGTTCAGTTTATTTTATGTTTTTATCTCGAACTAAATTTACAAAATAAATTATTATTGCTAGCATTTTTTGCAAATATTTCAATCATAAATGTTAGGAATATCGTTTGAATATCAAATCCTCAACCAACGTTAAAAGCATGCTTCCAATAACCATGACATATACGACTTATTCTAAAATCTCATCAGATTGAGTTTTCTTTTCGTTCAAGATCGCTAATTCAAAAAACCTGGGAGTGCCGGGTGAATATTTTTCTCTACTCAGCTGCTCCTAAATTACTGAAAATTCTTATTTAGGGAAGACATCAGCAACCGCATTTCCCCGAGGGTCTGAAATATGATTGTTTTGGAGCATTAATTGCGCACAACCCCTACAATTACCCTTCAGCTAATGTAACCTGTTAAAAATCTTGATTATACGCTGTTTTTGAACGGGAACTACAATTTACAGAAATTGCTTTGGGCCCCTGGGAGTCATAAATGAAATTAGTTGTGCATGTTTCACAAGCTGTTATTAGCTTTGCTTGTAGATTTTGTTCTGTGGATATGTCTGCGTCTTTTATCTGTATATCTTATTAATGGTTATTGTACGCAAAGGACATTTAGTTAAGTTTTCCTTTTCAACGGCATTTGGATGATGAAAGTTAATTGAAAAGAGTAATAATTATACACACATTTTGACAGAATTATGGTTACTTTTTTTGCTATATTATGCTATGTATCTAGATATTTTTGAATGAATACTCACTTTTGAATAGTAGTATTCTTGTGTTTCTAATAATTCTTGAAAGAAAAATTTAAAATTTTTCTGTATAATTTTCTTTATATTCGTGTTTATAAAAGTATATTATATACTGTGAATATATATTATAAAATAATTTATCTTTATGTCTAATAGATTACTATTTTTACTGTATATAATTCAGTACATTCATTCTGCTATTTGTTTTGCAACAGAAGCACAACTTCCTTTTTTTATATAAAAAACAATCTAAATTTTTGTAATTTTACCTTTTTGTTTTTTTTAACGTTGGTAGCTGTCATGAAGGCAAGCTGAAATTTTAAAGCTATATCATTTTATTAATTCTTTTTAAAATGTGTCAACTTAATGCGTTTTTAGATAATGTTCTTTTAAATTTTACGTAGCTAAAAACTTTGTAAAATTTACTGATTTTGCTGTCGTGCGAGATCTAATATTTTTTCTTAATTTTGATACGGGGAAAATTTTTTTAAGTAAATTAATATGTATAAACGTTAAATTCAATAAATGGGTTTTCTTAGAAACATTTGCAGCGTTTCTTTTTAAATTTAAGATGACAATGAATTGCGCTATTCATTGGCTCTTGGTAACTTAAATAAAGCGTATAAGAAAGAATTAATCAAACTCTGGACCCAAAGAAACAGTACGATAACTGACCCTGACTTTGCTCTCTGGGAATAATAACTTGTTTAATCTCTTTCTTCAAGCTTGTCACGTATTCCATTTAAAGATGATATCTTTAATATTTACGACTTGTGTTATAAAATATTGGGTGAGTAATTATCATCTACCTCGAGGTCTGAAATTCTATCTAAAGCAGCAGCCAGTCGTGTCTTAAAATCTTAAGATTCAAAAAGGCCTACTAGAAATAACTTTCAAAGGATTTTTATCAAGAAATTGGTTGCCTTATCGAAGTAACAAGACATCTCACTCCGAAAGAGCAATTTACTTTGTGGATTGTGTTTAGCAGTAGTTTCTATTATATATCTTAAAAATTAAAACTGGTTCAGTCACTTTTCAGCAATGTCAAGCAAGAAATGCGCGATGAATTATGCTTGTCGACACACCCTTGTTAATACTGATGACAAGGAAAGGGTGATGAGGTCTGTAATAGGTCTGTGAAAATTAAATCCCTTTTTACGAATGTATTGGATTGAATTTCGTGATTTTACTGTTTTCTTGTTCCGAATAGAGTTACGGTGAGATATTTCTATACAATGATTTTGTGCTTGAATTATTATTAATTATTACATTATACGAATATTTCATGATGTTTGTTAAAGTATGAATAAAAAGATTGAGGGATAAAATTTTTCAAACATTTCTGATTTTAGTAATATAACATGCAGAAAATTAAATTTTTTAAAAATTTTTTGTGAGAAAGCATTAAATTTTCTCTTTTTTTTATTAATAAATTATTACTAAAAAAAGACACATTCATGCCCTCCCCCTCGTTTTTAATTACAATATCAATATTAGAATAGCTATGAAGCACTGTAAAAATGTGCTTAATATTGTAGATTTTTGATTGAAACATTTATGGACGTCTTGATTTTGTAAAATATACAAATTAAATGGAAACACTTAAATATCTTAAAATAAAATTCATTCTAATTTCTAGTATAATGTAAAAAGAGAATCTCAAACATTTACTAGGGGAAAAGCTTTTCTTCCTATTTTCTGTATTCTATTATGTAACTTTAATTCGCATATTTTTAATTTTTATTAATTATTAAGTGCTTTTGGAACAATTTAGATGTGTAATTTTTCTAAGCAGTAAAACTCATACTACATATTGTATAATAATCATTTAAATATTTCCCTTTTCCAAGGAAGTACAAACAACATTATTTATAAAACTTACATGTTATAATATTTTAGTAAGTTTAATTTGAAGCAATTTTTTTTATCTTAATATAGTTCTACATTCTAAACATATAAATACATCAATCTGGATTGATATTTAAAATCATCAGACATTCTGACAGGAGTGTTTCATTTCAGTTTGGAGGGGGGGGGGATTGTTAAATCGCTTTCTCGATTTCCCAGTTAAAAAAAGATGTATAATGAATTAAATATTTTTTAAACCACTCTATCATGTATCCGTCATCATCATTTACATGTAACTTGAGTCGATTGGTCTGTTATAAGGTGGAGGAGAAGGGTACTGAAGTGGACTGACTTTTTAACTTCTAAACTAATCTTCGCCCGTGTTTGCACGTGATGTAGAGGTACTCCAAAAGATGAAGGCACTTTTAATGAGGGGGCAGAAAAAGAGGGAGACGTCACGTGGTTTCTTTTGTCCGTCAGAATGCTACGTAGGCGAAAAATTTGACCCAACTTTTTTTTTACACTATCTTGCCTCTTTCAGCAAAACAAAGGGAATCTGAATCTTGACATTCGAAGAACCTTTCCGATTGTGGTTGCGTTTATGTGAATAAAGTAACTATACCAGGATAATGATGAAGGATATTCGTTAATGAATTCAAATTAAATGCAAATTTTGAGGTTTTGAGGTAAAAATGAAAAGAATAAAAATTAATTGAGCTCTCTTGTTATTAATGAGACCTATTATGGTGTAATCTTTCTTGCAAAATCTTCCATTTATGCAGCATAAATTTTAATTCGTAACGATTTTCATATTTCTTTTTAAATAAAAATCTAAAATATTACTATGAAATACATAAGAATATTATTTGTAGAGAAGGTAAATTTCTTTTGCATGAAATTTAAATAATTATTTTTATTAAAATTTTTTTAAAAAATGATATGGTTATGGAAACACCTACACACGAAGTAAAAATAAGTGAAATTGTACATTCTTGATGTAATATATCTAAATAGAAATTAAAATAATGATAGAGCTAATTTTGTATTAAAAGAACTATTTAAAATCGTTTGTTCAAACTAAAACCAAAATATTTCTGAACTAAAAAATATAACTTTTAAACAGGAAATGCTTATCTCGAATTAACTATAATTATTTTCCAAGCAATATTAATACAACCAAATAAAATTTTGAACATCGCATATTTAGCTATATATATATATATATATATATATATATATATATAATTTCTTGGATGCCTATTTCATTAAATAAACAGTATTTTAAACAAACAAGCAAAATACAGCAAGTTGTTGACAAAACGCATAAAAATTTTATTATTTAGAATTGAATAAAATGCTCACAATGTAAACAAAAAGAACTTGATATCCAAGCATACTTTTCGTAACGAATCAAAAATAAAATCCCAGTTGCATAAATATAAAAGTAATTAGGGAAACAAGCATTTAACTATCAGTATCATACAATGTTTAAGTGAAATTTAAAATTTTGTGATTATAAATTTTTTTATCAACATTATCATCATTAATGAATCCAATAAAAATTGTTTTTTAATCAAATAACTTTCCACTATTAATGATTTTTAATTTTCACCAGCTAAAATTATTTAAACTTTGATGAATCTTTTTCGCAATTTTTTCTTCATTTTTAATAAAATTAATGTAAACTTTGATATTCGTATATATTGTATTTTTATTGATTTTGATGCATTCTATAAATTTTAAATGTTTGTAAATCTATCCATCCGGATCGAGTGATAGGTATAAGTACCTTTAAAAAATTACATTCACTTCTTATAAACCATATGGGATTTGAAAATCGAAATAATTGGTTTTAATAAAGGTTAACAAGTCCTCCGAACTCTTTACAGCATAAATATATTATGGCAAATTATTGGAAATTCTTAATTGTAAAAATATTTCGAGCAATGGTGTTGCAGAAACATGATTTAGTAGTATTTTCCCCCTAATTTTTACAATTGTCAATCCGACTCGTATGTGGGAAATATTTTCAGGTATTTTAAATTTAAATGAATACTTTATATATATATAATTTAACTTTGTTCACATATACTTATTTTATACATTTTCTTTGAAGTTCATATTAATGAGTTGATTACAAGAACTTAATAATTGTATACGCTATTTAAATGTGTTACTCATCAGTGGAGTACACAGGCTACTTCATGGAAGAAATAACATTAAAAAAATGTTGGCTACAGCACCAAGACTCAATTTTTAAAATAAAAATTAAAAATCTGTTGGTCTATGGCAGGAATGGCGAACCAATGGCACGTGTGCCATTGATAGCACGTGACACAATATATTTTGGGAACTCCACCTGTTTGCATTTTAGTGCAAAATAACAAAGTTCATTATGAAGTATTACGAACAAATGAGAGGGATTCAGAAGTTTATTGAAACAAGGAAAAATTAGAATTTATTGAAACAGAAAGATGAATAAGCAATACAAGTAAAAATGCCAGTAACGAAATTTTGGAAACATGAAATTCGATTTCAGGCACATTTAACTGTTTGAAGAAGCTATCTCAGGCTATTTGAACCATCTACCTATGCTTGCGAGCCATTATTTTTAGAGATGAATAACATTAGAAATCGTTTGACAGATGACTCAATTCAGCAAGCATTTTGCTAAATGTAAAAAATATCTCACAATCGTAATATAAATTATTTGTCATCTAATCTGCAACAACAGAAGTCGCACTAATGTTACTTTAATTTAAATTACATGTATAACTAAATATTCACTACTAAACAGTCTAAAATGCATTTTTTCATAGTAAATAAAGAGTTTTGAGTTGTTAGTATTTAGTTTTATTATTTTCTCAATAATCATAAGCCAAACTTATTTGACGGCTCGTCTATACCTCATTGAACATTTCTTTAGAAAAAATAGCACGTTTATCCATACAGGTTCGCCACCCCTGGTCTATGGGAAGGATTTGAACGTCAAACACCCTTGTGCACGTTATCTATTACTCGTGCAGTCATACGCCGAATAATACATTACTTTTCGTCTCTTCACTCTGAGCGCCTGCAATATTTTAACAAATTGATATAAGGTGTTTTTATCTCACCCCAAATGTATATGATATGATATGGTCCCTTGTAAGATAACTCACTTTTAAGTATATGTAGGTGACGAAAACTCTGAATCATTTTTCTGTAAAAATAAGTTCTCGAATGAGACGACCTTATTTTCCGTTTGTCTGCTGCAAATGAGCCATATGATACCATACTATCAGAGTCCCTCATCTAAGTTGTACTTACAGATAAATAAAAAAAATACTTTTTATCTTTTTTTTCCTTCTATTTTGAGACCAAACGAGACGAGGAAGAGTGTGAGTAAGCTTTTGCACTAAATTGTTGGAGTGATGGTAAGAGAGGGGAAAAAAATCTCAGCAACACACACATGCGAAGTGTTTATTACATAGCTATGAAATTTATACTCAACTGTAAAATGCCTGCTCACTTTTCTTTTCATCTAAATAACGTATGAGAATTATCTAACCTAATTTCGTAACTGGTATTTTAATATCATTAGCATTCAATGAAATATTTTATTTGTGTAATAAATAAAAATTGCACGCAAATGAAACGAAATGTTTAGATAGTTTATTATTTTATTATTAAGTATGAGTGCAGCTGGCTCTATTTTAAAAGAATTGTGTAATCAAATTAACTCTTTATACTACAAAATTATGATTAATAATAGTTTATATTTATAGTACTTAATAAAGAATGGCTTTTATTCTGCTTGTGCATAATTTCACATAAGTTATGCGTTATATGGACAGATTTTGTTTATCGTTTTTACTTTAATTAAAAGAATTCTCCAAAATTTTTTGAAATTTTTATATAAATCTACATTTTAATTTTTTGATTTCTCTTAAGTAGTTTCTTTAAAAGCTTTTTGTTATGTATTCGAGCGTTTTTATGATAATGGGTTTGAAATTCCGTGACTTGTTATGCAGAATTTTATTAAAAATTATTTGCAAGAAAAATTTTGATTTTTAAATTTTTGCAGCTAATCACTCTCATTACGAAAAAAAAAGTGTATTCTATATCTAGTGTATATTTTATATTAAAAATATCACATTTGCTTAACAAAGTCTGTAATTTGAGCTAAATGATTAAAATAATTTTGAAATTGGTTACCTTTTTTCGTATAGTATTAGTGAATAACTGTCTTAGAAAAATGCATCAGTTCAATAATTCAGTCCTCAATTGTGATTTAATTTTTTCTCTAAAAAAAGAACTACCAGAACACTTTTTTTAAAGAGAAATAGCTATCTGTTTATTATATCTTATACTTCTTTTGAAAAAAATATCATTTGAAGTCCTTGCAATCCATTTTACTAAAGAATTAGGTTATTATTCTCTAAAGTTATTTCCTTAATCACAGATTGATTCTCTTAGTGATGTAACTTTTTGGAGTTAGTTATATTTAAGTTTGCTCACTCCGTAATTTAAATGACAACTTAATTCGTTAATAGCATGACTTAAGAAATAACCGAGTCGCGTTAATTGTTCTAATTTGAGTGTCCTTGATCTAAATAAGGGTTGCGTCGGCATTTCTTAAAGAATCTAATTTTGTCCCACGAAAATTAGTCTACATTTTACGATTCTCGACGCAAACGTGTTCTGTTAAATGTCATTTATAGTTCTTGTGATTATATTTATAATGATCAATACTCATTGTTTCTTCTAGACATGTGCAATATTAATTTATTTTTCGATAATATAGTTTTTAATATTTTTGAACACATGATCTTTTACTTCTTAAATATTTTTTAGAATATTTTTTTAAAGTTTTAATTGTTATCGAAAAAATCAGAACAAAGAAATCAATTTTTAATGGAAAAAATATTTTTAAAAAATGCCCTATATTTTTGAAATAATAAGTAGCATTTATTATTTTAGAAAACTTTAAGCTTGATGTAAAAATCGTAGTAATTTGTAATGTTTCTATAGTAAAATAAACTTGATTAAAAAATTAGTTCTTTAGGTACAAATTTTTACCCGTTGTTTGTACTGCCTTTTTTACAATAATTAATAAAATCGTACGTCCCACCCAAACTAAACGTGCTTTTAAACGTATTAAATTCCAATAGTTTTATAAAATAAAATTATGTGAAGTTCTTAAAAAAAACCACTATTAATGTATTGTATGTAACAAGTATTACATGTTTATGATCCCATACTTAAAAAGTGATAAACCTCATCTATACAATTAATAGTTTTAAAGGATTTTTATTATTTTCCGAAAATAAAGCAAGATGAATGATTTTTGCACAATACTATACATATATAAAAATTGAAATTAAATTATAACCAGCAGAATCATTCATTGAGTATATAAATGTTATTTTTTGTAAAAAGTTATACTAAAATTAACTCTTATTGAAAACTAAAATATCTATAAATAAGCATCTCTTTTTGTAAAAATTTTTATTGGTCGTAATTATTTTATATAAGGAATAATTTCTAATTGAGTTGTCGAAATATGATTTTTGATGAACCTAAACTTCAGCATTGTCATAAGAAATTGTAAAAATTCTTATTCTGTGCAAATCAATTCTAGCACTTTTTCGGAGGAGAAAACTATATTTAAAAAAAGGGAAAGTAAGATTTCGAAACACTGGTGATTTTCTTTAAGCTTTTTATGTTATAGTATAATTAGGTTTTCCTGAAATTTGTCATGTAATCAAATGTGGCATTCGAAGATTACGAAATAAAGTATTTATTGAGAAAAAAAAGCGGAGAGACTATCTCTGACGCAAACCATTAAGCAGAATTCGAAAGTACTTTCCCTTCACGTCAGTAATCTTGCTGATTTTTTTGTAACATCTTGGAAGCACAAGGAAGTTTGTCGTGTCCGTGTCCAAAATTACAAAATGTTTCTTAACTGTTATCATTTTTAATGACTTCGGGATAAAACAGCGCGCTTGTTTGCATTCGTCAAAAATATGTGTGGCTCCGAACAGAAAGCAAATCATTTGTATCATGACAAAGTGACGTCAGAAAAGAAATAGAGACCAAATTACTACAAAGAGTCAGTGTTCCGTAAGCGTTTTCCTACTGTGCTTTTAATATAATACATTTCAGCCGGCAAAGAACCAGGCCTTTAGTTTCGATATAACACATTAAACCGAATTATATGAAGTGTACACTCAAAACATGGTATCTCACGAATTGTTTTCTCAATAAAAAAATAATAATTTGATAAATTGAGCTTTGAATTTGTACGAAAAATATTCTGTACTACTTGTATTTCATTCTAGCCGTGTTTTCCTGTAATGCCATGGTAGCCTAGTGTCGCTGAAGACCCGCCGTGTAGAGGAGGCCGTTTCACGTTAAATCTGTCAAGGCTTTAACATCCTCCCGTCGATGTTTTTTGGAAATTAGGAGAGGAGGGTACCAGCTCAGGTGTCGTCCTCGTACTTGACCATGGTTCAGAATTAAGAGGTCCGTCGCCAATAGCCCTCGTGCAGTCTTAAAGTGGGATGTTAATATAATTCTCATTCCTCAATAATATATATTTAAAGGAAAAAAACCCTTTTTTTCCACCTTAGTGATTCTAGATACAAAAATTACGCTTTTTAAATAGAAGACGTAGAATTTTTTTTTTCAAAATAATGTGAAAAAAAACCGATAATATTGAAAATAAAACGTTGAGAATTCGTAAATCAAAATATTTTTCAAGTATACTAATGGAGTATATTAATTTAAAACTTAAGAAAAATTATCATATCTAGTATACTTTGATAGAAAAATCAAATAGAAGATTTACTCCACTTTTTTTCGCAAATTTTCTTTTACTCAAAAAATTTGTAATCAAAGGAAAAGAGTGTTTAAAATCCAACGGAATCGAAATGTTTTATTGATTTAGAAGTTTTACAATATAAGATAATAGATATAAATAGAATTTTTATTCACACTTATATAGTGCGTTCGTTAAGTATACTATGTTTTAAGTATATATTATTTTATTCATTTAAAGTTTTTAAAGTTTTTTCATTTCTTATCTGATGATTTAAAGTTTTCACAATAATCAGATAAGAAATATGAAGATAATTTCATTCATATTTTTACATACTCTGTTCCTTAAATAAACTATTTGCTGCATCCACTTCATGATAATGCCAAAAAAATATAGTACTATAATACTATAATTAAATACTATAATTAAAATGTAATGTCTAAGAAATGTTCGAAAATTAGTCTGTTAATGAAAGACATAGGAGAAAAACTATATTTTTAGAGATATTTATTGCATTGGGTGTGAATTAATTTTTAGTAAGAATTTCTCTATTTCGTAAATTAAATACTTTTATTAAAAATATGTATAACAAAAGAAATTGCTTTCTTTTCTAATTTTAAATGTTATTTTAAGTCGTGATTTATGCTACAGAGACGGACCTTTTCTTTATTTGATCCAATAGGAAATGTTCACTAACAAATACTTGCATTCCGTTGATTTATATATTTATCAGCATTCAACAATAAACTAATAATACCGGTTTCTATGCTATAGATATATATAATTCATTTTTAACTAAATTCATGTGAGTCATAGTCAAATGATAATTGCAAGTTTTCAATCAATCAATTCATGCACTTTCGCTGCTGCCAACTTTTGTGTTTTCGGAATTTTTTTAAAAAATTACGTATTTGTCTACAATAATAACGCACATAGGTTAACAAAATGCATTTCATTTAAAATTACGCGTATAAGATAAAATTTTTTTAATTATTTTGAAAAACCTTTGCAGAATCTGAATATTGGATATATCTATTCAATTATAAGATTTGGAATTTTATCTAAATTTTACAAGTTGAACAACAAGTAAAAGTCTAAGGTCAGTTCTGAGTTCAACGGAGAAAAAACGTGATTGCATTTATCATGTGACCCTGGCATACATTTAGCCTATTCAAATATAGATATATAATGTTCGAAAAAAGAAATGCTAAATAAATAATTGTTATGAGAAGTTTAAAGAATTTTTTAATTTAATTATATTTTCGGTGATAATTTTTGAATTTTTGTTGACTTACAACTAAGGCATCATTTTTAGATTAAAAAAAAAAGAAGAAGAAAATTCTTAGTTTTTTCAATGAGTTAATTTTATTTTTAATGCAATTTTTTGTTTATTTTCAAGCATAACATTATACGGACTTGTTATACATTTTTGACGGTTGGTACCTGCACTAACAGCTCTTTGTTAAAAGATCACTTGTAACCTC
The DNA here is from genome assembly GCA_019973975.1 of Trichonephila clavata. Classification (NCBI taxonomy): domain Eukaryota; kingdom Metazoa; phylum Arthropoda; class Arachnida; order Araneae; family Nephilidae; genus Trichonephila; species Trichonephila clavata. Next base: position 313,956 of record BMAO01005310.1, read on the forward strand.
GAAATGTTGTGCGTAATGTTCTCTGCAACTCCCGAAGATCTTTTTGCGAAGGTGAAGGGATGATGATGCCTTCCATTTGAAAACCTGCTCGGTTTATTTCAAAAACTGACCCTTTACACATCTTCAACTCGCAGCAAGTGGTATAACTTCTTTTGTTCTACCTTTCTATCTAACATATTAAGGTTTATTATCTCTCTTAAAAGGCCAGTTGACTGACAAGCACAATGAAACAGTCTGTAACATAATCTTAAAGCTATGACAGATCTTATATTTTATTTTCACCCCTCCCTTATATTCTTTTTCCTCACTTCCCCTTCTAGAAAGGATTTTTTTTTTCGTACCACGCTTTCATCTTGAGCAATTCTTAGTTCTCCGCTTCTATTTTTTTGTTTTGTTAGTTTCGCTCACTTAATGAGGCGGGTGGTCCAACTATTCGAAATGAAATGAGAAAATTATTGTGTGAAGAGAAAGATACACTACTTTAGTATAGTTCAACTCAGATTCCCTGTTTTTATCCGAATCCCGCATTACTATTATAGTTTTTTTTAGTTCCGTGAGTAGCATTTACTAAGACAGTAAGTGGGATCTAGATATCTGATTCTATTGTTGTTAATGATTATGTTTTTTTTTAAGAAAAAAAATTCTGTTCTACGTGGTTCTTGGTGAAAATATTTTGATCTGCGTTTCTTGAAATAAACTGGCCCTTTTTTTTCTTGTATTTATTTAAGTTTTTTATGTATGTTTTTAGTCGAGCATTGTATCTCATTAAAAAAAAATCTTTGCTTTTTATTTCATTATTTATTTACAGTTACTTTTGAACAGCTTAGCTCTGGATATAATATTATTTATAAAAACTATAAAATAATTTCTTAGTAAATAGCATCAGAATAGTAATTTTAAGAATATTATAGAACTAAAACTATGTAAAACTGCCATATATATATATAAGACGCCTCTACTTTTTTTAAAGAATAGAAATCTTGCATTCTATCAAAAATAATATGCGTAACAAAATGTATAAAATAAGACACAATATTATACTAATTAGCAACATTTTTTACTTATCTTTTTATCTGTGCATTATATATATATGTATACCCTCGCTATATACTTGTATTAAAGCACGGAGAGTAAAATGTTAATTTCCAGAAACTTATCTGAATGTGAGATGTTGCAATTCGTTGTAGAGATAGATAGAAGTATGAAAATTGGTTATATAACAGCCAATCACGGAGTCGTTTCTAGAAGCATGCAAAACAGATAGTTGTATAAGAAGTACTTGTGGAAGGAGTTAGAGGAATTATATATATATATATATATATAATTCATGTGAGTGCTGATAAAGTGCTTAGAGCTTTTGTACGATTAGTTTTAAAAACAGAGGTGCCAGTGGCGTAACGAAGAACATTTGGGCCTCTCTCCACAAAGTCAGGTTTTGGGCCTCCTAGAACCCTTTCCCCCGCGCAGGGGGGGGGGGTTGCGGAGTGAACGTTATGCCACTGAGACGTGTTACTATGCAGAATGGCAGATATTTAACGCTTGTGTGACGATTCTGCGGGTAACGAACGCTTGTGTGACGACACACCCTATATGGTATATAAATATAGTTCAAGTTCAGAAAATTCTAATGTTTTATAATTGAATGTGATGTGTTATTTCACCGACGATAAGTCTGCTCAAGGAAAGGGATTTAAACTCCCTCTATATTTGAGGGGGCTCAACCATTTTGTGCGGGTGTGGGAGAGGTGTGTTAATTCGGGGAGTGGAACGGCAGTTCAGGAATCATCCTTGTCACTTGGGTCAGTAGCGCAATCGTGAATTTTTCAAAAGGCAAGGGGGTACATGGTTGGAAGTTCACCATTTTCATATTATGCTCCAATGTACCACCCAACATATTTTTTTTATTTTGTTGATTTTCGAGAAAAGAACAGTAAAAAATTTAAGTATTGAATAAATAATTAGCGTAAATTTTTAATCAAATATTAATAACAAATACAGAAGTAAATTTTATGTACTATATACATAGGATTATAATCAATCGAAAAAAGAAGGAGGAGGGTGGGGGTGGGGCCCGAGACCCTTCCCCCTTGTGTGCTCCGCTGATCGAGGTTCATTTTATGAGGTCCGTCGCCAATAGCTCTCGTGTTGCTTGGAAGGCGATATTAATAATATTCAATTAATCTGGTAAGAAATTGTTGTATCTGAATGAGTGATTATTTAAAATTTGCATGCAAAGCTTTTAATTACATTAAAGCAGTTATAACCTATATGCGCTTTTAAAGCGTAGTACAGCTCCCCCCCCCCCTCAATACTTGCGGGGTTTTCTGTAATGCATTTCACCCTTCATTTGAATACAGAAAAAAAAAGTAATAATAACTGAAGATTTTACCCGTCTTTTCACAGCCTAAGTTCCCTTATTGTCATGGGATTCTTTTGGAGTTTATTTTTATAGGGGAGTTGAAAGGGTGAGAACTTTCTTGGAAGAGATTCTTAAGAAGCTTTTTAAGCTCACAAATCCTTAAGAATTTAGAACAGTTCTACTACAATTCATTGAATATATTGTGGCGTATATGAAAGAAATAAAAATGTGGGCATCTACGTGTAAAAAAAGCCCTTTTGATATGGAAAAAAAGGAGATACATACAGATTTTGGTTATAGAAAATATTTTTAAAAATTTCCAAAATTCATTTTTTTTAAAATTTTCTTTATTCTTCAGGGAAAAAAAACTTTCATATGTGGCTTATAACATTATTTTTATAATATTGATTCGGGTTTACTATGACTATTGCTGAGATTTTCTGTTAACCAGCTTCAGCTTTTTACAAATAATTTATTTTGTAGTTTCCACTGTTATTTTTCTAAAAAAACTTTATGAAAATCGGAATAAAATAATTATGTTTCTTTTCTCGAGATTTTCAAAAATAAATCTTGTACGTGTAATATTTATTCTTTTTTAAAAAAATTAACTGTTAGGCAATGATAACTGAAGACAAAGAAAATCTTGATTTATTGGTTTTTGCTCAATAAATGACTATAGATCCAAATTCTCACACATAGCACAATTTATGAACACTTCGGAAAATATTAGTTTAAAAATAAAATACATTTCTAGGAGACTTCTTTATTTACGACGTTTTTAAGAGCAATAAACACGTTTAAATATGCAATGATATTTGTGGTGTTCAAAATAGGATAGCTTTTATTGATGGTCCAACTAATTGAAAACGTCATTCAAAGAAATCATTAAAACTTCTGTGCCTCATATATGCTCAAGAGCGTTATTATGATACAAACTACTTATATCACATATTGAAATCAATGATCACAACCAATGGTCCACAGACTCTGTTGGTTCGTGAAAAATTTTTGATAGTCCTCAGAAAAATTGGGACATTATTTATGTTTTTATGAAGATTCAGATTAAAAAATGACGAGTAATAAAACGTGTTATAAAATATGGGTTATACTTTAAAAAAAATTTTTTTTTTGCTACTTTTATTGAAATTTCTTTTGTGAGACTAGGGAATTCTTAGCTATTTTTGAAAGTGAATTGGCAGCCATGGTACATTGATGACATAACACTTCACTCTGTTTATATTGCTTTTCGTTGCCGGTTTGTTCAAGCTTTTAGTGATGTGGAGATACAAATAGAGACGCAAATAAGTGACAATATAGTTAAAGTTGTCCGCCATATAGTAGTCAACCATACTGGGGGTCTGCCAAATATAAAATTATGCATTTAATAGTCCACGAAGTTCTAAAGGTTGTAATGATCTTTCCTGAGCGCCTAAAGGTGTTGGAGCATTGGAAGGAAGACTAACCATATTTTAAAAACAATCTAATTTATTCACAATATTAACCACAACTCAAATTCAATCGATTAAGAATAAAAGATGCACCCAATTAATAAATATGAAGACAATTAACGAAGTACGCGCGAGATATCAGAAGACTTTATTGTTTAATACACTTATAGCTCTGACTTCTTCGCTATTTAATCTATATTCAATCTCCAGTGACAGTTCCTCACCTTAAGTAATCCAACTATCAAATATAAAATCCGCGATTCACATTCAATTTGATTAATTACTGCTCCGCTAGCAATCCTATCCTATCTCTCTCTCACTTACCTGAAAGCCCAGCCTATATATAGTAGTCCTAATTTACATACTCACGTTTTCTTCTTCGAGGAGGACTTTTATAATAAAACAATTTTTAAAGATCAGAAGTTCCCCAAGAGGACTGTTAGTTAAAAGAGCGCGGATAGAACCATCACAAGGTTAGTGACCACTAATTTAAATGACTAAAACTATTACATAAATTGAGCGACAATTTTTGGATTTAATGTGTATTGTTTTATTTTATAATTTCTTTAAGTAAATCAGAAAACAAAACTTTATTTACTTATTTTCGTAAGAACCAAATATCAAGTTTTTTACCGTATTACTTTAAAAGTCGTCGCTATGAAAAGAGTAACATAATCTGTGTTTTTGTTGTCGTTTAATGTATCAAATACATATTTTCTGTAGTTCTCTTTTCTTTTAACATTTATTTTTATTTAAATGTTAATAATTTCTTTCATTACATCTTGTTAGGAGAAGGCATTTGTAGCATTTGAAGTCAAAGCACTGCATTGAAAATTTATGCGTGGTTTTACTCTTTTTTAAATTGCAGCAAATTACTGTCTATCAAAGAATGTGTCAGCCTTTAACAAGACTAGACTTTCTATACGATCAACGATTTACAACTCCAATAATCGCAAGTGAATACACCTTATTAAAATGAAATAAAGCGTGATGCCGTGAATATGTAACTAATGGTAATGATGAAATAAATCATAAATTTTATTCGGTATTCGTAGAGATAAAGAAAGACCCATGTTAAAAACACATTGAACAGAACTCGTTTTGTAGGCTTGATGTCCGTTTTGTTTCATTTTCTATTCAAGTCAACTTGACTTAAGTCATTTGCATGCACTATATTATCGCTTTTCATGCCTTTATTCATACCCGGATATAATTTTGATGAAGCAGCGTACAAAGACGCGTGTTGTTGGGAGCAACCAAGCCTAAAAATAAAAGCGAGTCTCCTCGTGTCGTTTCTACCCTATCCGTATCAGATTTAAAAGGTTAAGCGCACGACATAGAGACAGGGAGCTCTTGTGTTAAGTTGAAGGGGGGGGGGGGACAGAATTAAAAAGTTATCTCAAAGTACAATAAAAAAAATGTTATGAAAATTGCTACCTCAGGGCATTATCGAATCGAAAACATGATTCAAAAATTGCTACTCTCAACGGAGCATGTTTATTTCCATACTAAATAGATTAATTGTTCCGATAAAATAATCTTTATCGTTCCTTCAGTCTCGTCGCTAAGTTTCTAGTTCAGATTATTCTTATATTGGCGGGGCAAATTACTCAATTGTGTAACATCTTTTTTTTTAAAAGCTCTGAAAATGATTGACATGGTCATGAGATTTTGAATATTTTACAATTTTGAATTAGAAACCTTTTTTTATACTAAGCAGTTTTAAAATGTATTTTTGCGCTGTAAAAATAAAGAAAAATTAAATTTTTAAAAACTTTACAAAATGTAAGATATGCTCAAAATTTTAAAATGAATTTTTGTATTTATTTTAGTTTTTGCAATTTAAGGGTACATGGTACGATGTATAAAAAAAACTTTGATTTAACGTTTTTACAAATTTTTTGGTTGCATATGAAAAACTCCTATGTAAATGAAGTATGTAAAACAATCTATGTGCTCAAAATATCAAAAAGCTAATCATTTTATTTTTTAAATTGATTTTGAAATATTACTCCTCTTGCAATAATTGACGTACGCACATGAAACATGATGTGCGTCAAATTGTGTATAACAAAAGTTGGCATAGGTTTTCTGCTAACATGACTTATATTCGTAAAATACTTTTTTTATGAATAATTATTGAAAATTCCTTAAAAAATTTTAAGAATTCTAAATTCAACTATTTTTAAAAAATAAGTAATTGCTTTGATTCAAAAATGCATACCATCTTTGTTATATGTATTAAGGGAAATTATTACAAAAAAATATCAAAGCACTTGGCATAATAGAAAAAATGCCTTAGCTTTTGAAATGAAGAAAAACTAGTGATTTTTTTTCTCTTTCTGAGATAAATCAGTTTAAATTTTTTATTTTCTATTGGAATGTGTGAATAAAAACGAACATAAAAGTTTTCATAACTCTGGGTTTTTTAACTTAGAGCTTCCAAATTTTGAGGGGCTATAGAAAAAAAAATAAAAAATTTGAATTTTTGATCGTTTTTTTTTACAACTGAATCGTACTGTGTGTTATGAACTGAATATGCCCTGGAAAAAAATAAAAAGGTGTTATCTGAAGGTGTTATTAAAGGAGGATTTCAATAATTTTGCAAAATCCTTAAATTATGCAATTCGATAGAAACTTTTAACGATATTTATGTACTTTATAGTCCTTTATCTTTTATTTTTAACTTAGATATTGTCGTTGATATATTTTATTTTTATTTACCGGATAGTGCAAAATACTTATTGAAAATGAACTAATTTTGTTCCAAATAATTCTCATAAAATTTAAGGAGTTAAAAAGTTTTATGTGTTGTTTAATGTATTTGAGAGTAACCAAATCATGTAAGTTTTTAAAATTATAGTTCTGTTATATTGTGTCTTATCACTTTGTCTGGAATTAAAATGAATAAATTATGATGCTATTTGCTCTAATTTTTCTAAAAATGTCGAGGTTCAGTAGAGGACGGATATATATGACACAGTTGTTATATATATATATAACCAATACAGTAATATATTATCTTGGTATTATATATTGATACTTGGTAATATATTACTGCCTGGGGCGGTATTTTCTCACAACCTTCTATGTTATTTTTAAATAAACAATTATGCTTAAAAACACATAAGAAAAATATGAAGTTTAACTTAAAATACTTGAATTAAAAAACTTGTAATAAAAAAAAAAAAAACGTGAAGGAAAACTCCATTGTTTTACTTGTTTGTAAGTTAAAAATATATAAATCTAAATTCACAACAGTATTTCTTTATTCATAAACAATTCTTTTTCTTTTTAAAAATTCATTTTAATGCCATGTAAAGAACTGTTATTGAGTGCTCAGCATCATCAATAATCGAATTTTTTGGATTAAATAGCAATTCTGATTCTCAAATAAATTGATAATGGATGATCCGAGAAAAAAATTTGATACATAACTCCAATTGGAAAGATGATTTTTATCAATATGTACTCACACACCAACCATAATTGAATTATTAACAGTTGTTTGAAATATTTTATGTTTTCGCGGATAGAGGTTCAGTTAAAAGATCTTTATAAAAAGAGAGAGAGAATTATCATTTTTACGCTTTCTCTTAAGCAACTGAAGTTTCCTTTTTAAACTAATAAAATTAACATCCATTACTCATTTAAAAACCTCAAAGGAAAACTGTTTTATTTAGATTAAGTCAATTCTTTTCGTTTCTTACTTAAAATCTTAATAAATATTGCAGATTCTTGAAAAGAAGAAACAAGATTTATAATTAATAAAATCTTTTCATGAGATATCTTAATATTTTTAGAACAATATCAAATAAATAAAGTAAATATTATAAAGTACTATAATAAAGTACTATATTATAAAACTAAGCTTTTCCTTTTTTTTTTTATCTTTTCTGGTTAAAAAAAAGCATATATTTTTCACGATCTAAATAGTGACATCTTATCGACCTACTACTGTCAAATTTAAGAAAGAACTGAGTCCTCTTGTGTCAACCCTATAATTATCTACATATTTGAAAAACAGCCAGTAATGAGGTTCCCAATGAAACTACTATAATTTCTATCGAAACAAATACTTTCAATGATTTTAATTCTCTGGTCTCAATTTTACCATCAAGATGTGGTCTAACTGATAGCTTTATATTCCTTAACCTTATTTCGTCATACTAATTACATTTATTTAATTTAGTATCGGACATTTGATGAAGAGGTGAATAACCTTTCTTTATAAATATGGGGTTAATAATACATTTTCTACTATTGAAGGAGATTAGTGACAATATAATTATATAGTCTAATATTTTCAAATTTAATTATTTTTTAAGTGGTCAGATCTTATTTCCATTTTATAATTACTGGAGTACAAGATCACTTAACTTCAAAATTATATATTTTTTGATAATTTAAACGAAAAAAGAAATTGTCCTCATACTATATTTCCTAAGTTGAAATTAAAATATTTGTTAGAAGACTTAATTAACATTTAACCTTATTTTGTATTTTTCTCTTTGTAATTTTCTTCAATGTAATTAAACATATTGCAATTAAACTATATTAGTAATTACGAGAAGATCTAAATATAGGAAGCGACTTCAAAGGCATACATTACCTTCTATACTTAAATTGAATAACACTTGAAACTATTTTTAATTTTTTACGATTTATGAAAAACAAAATTAATAAAACTTGTAGAGTACACATTCCTTGATGAAGACACGAAAATTTTTGGAAGATATTTTCCTTAAAAATTATATTTTATATTTCTTACACATGAAATAAACCAATGATTACTTAAACCTTATTGGTTATTTTATGCGAGCTTATTTAATGTAATTTAACTACCAGTAGCGTAACGGAGAATAATAGGGCCCCACTGCAAAGTCAGGTTTTGAGCCCTAAGCCGGATCTTACAAAGGATTGCAAACTTTCGACCCCCTAGAATCTTGCTCTTCCCCCTCCCCTCCTGCAATTCTTGGGTTGCGGAGAAGTAAGTTACTCCACTGGATGCTTAATATGTGTGTTTTCCTAATTTTCACAAAATTCAATCTTTTAAATATTCTAAGAACTTTTATTTCAAATAATTCGCGCATCAGATTGCACAGATTTACAAAAAAATAATTTTAAACACTTTTAAAATTAAAAGTGATATGAAATGTATTTGAGAAAATTAAAATAATAATGGAAAAGTACATAAGAAATCCTCACTTGTGTCAGTTTTTTTTTTATCAATGCATACATATTACGTGCAAGTTCAATGCATATTTTGGTTTGTATGTAATGTATAGCCGTTTTATATCACTATTCCTTATCTGTAACTTTTAATGAATGCTGTTATTATTAATATAAAACACGAAGCGTTTTAATGTATTCTTCATCAATTGATTTTTATTAACATATCATGCGTTATTGACATGGCGAAAAATTAAATAGACATGTTAAAATGTCCCCCAGTCTATTAAGATATACAATCATTTTCAAGCCATGTGGAATCACTAGCTTATCCACTTGCCATGTCAAACAATTTATGGCCTCTTTTTTAAGTTAAATGTTTATTTATCTCAAGGTTTTTTTTCTGGAACAAAACGCCTACATTCTATTTTAAGCCTAAATGTTAATTTGTTACACAGCCATAAAAATTCATTAGTGTATTACATCCATCTATTTGGAGTGGTGAGAATTTGATACTTTTTTGCTTTAGCCGAAATTAATTTTGTTTCTTACGATCTTGAATACATAAACAGGGCGTTGTGGGCATGAAAAGCAAGCCACGTGACTTGCCTTGGCATTGTATCGAAGCGCTAGTGAAAATGGAGGTCAAAGGCTGCCCGGCAGGGTTGCCGAAATGTAATGAAGCTTCAAAGATTGCACTGATATCTCCGCTCTTCGATTAAGCGTTTCAAGAGTGTGTAGACATTTACTTCATTCACCTTCATGAAAATTTTGAATGGTAGTTAACTTCCAATTGAGGCAACCAGAAATTGAGGCAAAACTGTTCCCGTTTCATAGGAATAGAATACAAGCTATCTCATCACTGAACAAAAGAACAACTTTTGCGGAAAGGATTTGAACAAGAGAAAATAATGTTTATAAAGTACATACAAAGACACTTCTATATTTCCTTTACAGATAATTTCATCTAATACTTCGCAAAAAATTTTCTTCAAACTCCAAATACTTTTAAGAACAAAAGAACGTCCCAAGATTGACATCTGACATTATTAGTTAGCATTTATAAAACACCGTTCTTTATAATAGAATTTTTTCTGTTAGAGCATTTATTTTTTCCTGTACAAAATATTTTTTGAACTTCGTTTGTTATTCTGTGAACTGTATTATAACATTTAGGAGTTTTTGTTTTTATAAAGCGTTTTTTAAGGAAAACCATTCTGTAAATAAGCCTTTCACGTCATATATCTTAAGTGAGAAAATGGATATTTATAAAATATTTTTAGATTTTAATAAAACAATACGATGAATATTTGTTTTTAACAATACGAACTTAATGGAGCATTTCTTTACTGAAAATATTCTAAATATCTGTCTGCAGTAGGCGTATACATCTTTTAAAAATACTGGAGGTAAAAGACAACTTCTCATTCTACAAAATATACTTATGAAATATTCGCAAACAACCATTTCCTTTAATTTCTAGTAAATAAATTTTAAATAGTTATACACACAAATTTTTTTCATTCTTAATTATTAACCATATTTAATTTCTTTAAAAATTAGGGTTCACATTTTTTTAAAACTTATTTAGAGAAATAAGTTCTTTTGAAGAAAAATAACTTATTTTTCTATGGATAGAGGGGAGGGGGGTACCCCCATAAGCCTAACGGCAACGCATATTGTACAAATTATACAACTATTCATCACATTGCTCAAAGTGTTAAACCGTAGTTCACATGTATTTTATGTAGCTCTATTAATTTGTTCTTTTATTCTCAAAATTCGTTCTTGGCGCTCCTGTTCAGTTCAATTAATCGCTGAAGCTGCATCGTCCAACATTTCATTGATAAACTTCTCAGATTTTGATAAACCTGCAGTTCTTGCAGCTTCCTGGAAAGTTGAGTAATCAGTTCCGTTTATTGTTAATAAGTTTTCGTATGAGACAGCTCCTTTCTTCTCACTCAACAATTCCAGTCCAAGGGATCGTTGCGGTATTTTTGTGCGAGAACTTGCAATAATGTACTATCGTACCGTATTGGCGGCATTATATGAATGAAACGAAGCACATAGTTGCCAATTCATCGCGTACTACACATGCAAAATCAGGGTTGGCGAGTTATCTCAAATGTAGACATTGTAGAAATAGTACGTAATAAATTTATTACAGCGCCAAGAAAAACTTTTTTTGAAAAAAGAAAGTTAAATATGCTTTAACAAAATTATGAAACTAATTATGTTTCAACTTGGACTCTTTAAATATTTCAAAGCACAAACTCTGCAAATCTTTAGCTTCATTCAATATAGTATTTCATAATTAAATTAACTTTCAACATATTAAGTGTAAATCATAATATTGTAAAATTTAATCAAACTTTTTCTTTTGGTCTAATGCTTATCTCTTATAGCCGTGTTCCTATGAATGATAATAACATTTTACATTACATATTTGTTACGTATAATACTATATTTTCGAGTGTACACGATATAAATAACTACAAATATAATTTGCTTTGGCTAATTTAAAAATTCGCCATACGTGCATTAAAGTTTGGTAAATTTTTGAATTAATTAGGTAAACGGCATTTCAACTTGTGCTTCCTACCCAAAAACATGACATTTTTTAATGATAAAAGAAAAACATTTTCACACACACATTTTATAAATTTCGTTTTCTTATATTATTACGTAAACTTCGTCGTTTTCTAAACAGAAACACGCGAGTTTGCGCAAAAATATTTTGTATAAAATGATTTTAAAAAAAAAAGAATGAAAAGACACATGCTGTCCCTCATGTCGCATGGAACAAAATAATGTCACGTTTTTCGTTGATCAAGCTACATGTCTCTTGCACAAGACTTTCCTTCTGAAAATTTATTTTTATTTCCTAAAGATATTGAAGGTGTCACTTATCTAGAATTCTTATCCCATGGGATAAATTCCTTTCAAAATCCATTAAACCTCAGTTTTTCAGTATTATTTTATTTCCTTTTTTTATTTTGTGCCAAATTAAAAGTTATCATACGAGTTTAATTATCCGGATTGAAATACTTAAATGCTTTCATTTTGTTGCCAAGGGTTTTTAACTACATAAATGATTTTTTATGGCTAAATAAAAACATTTTTCTAACCAAAAAAAAATAGTTTCTCAGGTGCAGTTATAATGTATATCAAATATCATAACAGAAAGATAAAACCAGGAAATAACTGCAGTGATTTTCTTTCATTTTTTTCTAACCTAATTATACACCATAATTAAAAAGACTGAGATACATTTGACAGTTAAGAGGAAAACATATGTTTGTACTTCTGATTTTTTTTTTGATCAAGGCAACAAAAAAAAAAAATGTACAGAAAATAAAAAATTTCAATCATAGTTCGAAAGTGGCTATAAAATTACGAATATTTTTTAAATTTTTATGTTTTAGTTTTATATTTAACTTAACTTTTTTTCTAACTCATATGTGAGTTCATTCTTCATATTTCACTTATATAAGTAAATTTATATCAAAATAAAATGTGTTTCATGTTTTTTTTTAATTTTTAATTTACCATTTTTATTGTAATATCATCGATTTAAATTCTAATCATTATCAAATAAAATTTAGGTGTTTTCTTTCATAACCGTAAAATTATAGCGAAGAAATTTTTTATAAACACTTAAGTAGTGCTAACAAACTATATGTTATCTGTTTTAGGTATCCTTTTCGCTCCTTTATTTTATTTCTTCATAATTTCATTGTCATTAAAACAAAACACAAAAGGTAGTTTTTGACATGAAATAGAAGTTTTCTTGAAGTCATGTCTAGCCCTCCATGTAATTAAGTGATAAAACTCAAAATAGAATTCCAGCTACTCAAACCAGGCATTCTCGTTCGTAGTAGCGGGAAAATTATAGTAACTACAAAAGAGCTTTCAATTTAAGAAAATGTCCTAACTTTGGTGAAGAAAGATATTTTCCTGCATATAAATTTTCTGTATTTAAGGTACCGAGAATAATGATTTTCACTGTAAATCATCCAAAGTGATCCATAAGTAATTCAGCTGTGAACAACCTCTCACTGTTGCCTAGTGAAATATAAGTACTATTTTTAAAAAATTTCTAGATTTTGTGTCCGGATGTTTTTAAGCTGAAGTATCAAATTCATTTGCAATGATTAATTATCTTTCAGTAAGTAAAATTCACGTGGGCTTAATTGTACGCTGTTAGGGAGTTACTTATTCTGCTTTTTTTTTTAAATTCAGCATCTTTAAAAATATTTGTCGTGACAAATTAAATTAAAACGTAAGCCATAAAATCAGTTTTCTTCGCTCAACTACCGAAAACTGATGATAGAAAAATCTTACAATTTTTTAGAAAAGATATATATGGTTACCTAATTTAAGGAAATAAAATTAATCACCAATTCTTAATATATAGTTATTTCAATATTCATCGTAAAAATTTGGGTAAATTGCTATTGGTTTGATGCATTTCTTTTAGGGGTTATGGGCTCACTTTGTTAATTATGTAAATTACTTCTAATTTTAGCTCGTTTTAAGATCTCTTACTATTTCGTTTCAAATTGCTGTAGAAATCAAATAAAAGCAACTTTGGAAAGCTGAGAATAAAAACTATTAAAAAAATGGCTTGAGATAATTTTTGACATGTGTACCATCTATATCAACGCATTCGGATATTTTGAAATGTTTAAACACATTCGAGGGAAAAAACAGAATTTTCACCTAAAATCACGTTATAAGTAGTTAACTCATGCTTTAGATTTAATGAAAAAAATTTAAATTAAGCATTTCTCATAAAGGATTCACCATATAAATGTTTGATCTAGATCAATGGTCAGTAACCTAAGGCACACAGTACAATTCTCAGTGTCACTCTGTGCTACTCTACAAATTTGTCAATTTTTGACTGGTTGATAAATTTGTAATGGACCTTCTTTACAAACATCTTCACAATTATGGACATTTAAAGAATTACGAAAAAGTCTGAAAGATAACACTAAAGGTATTTTTACAGTTATTTTTTAAATTATCGAATGTCATTGCTGGAGATATTTAATTGTTTGAAGAGAAAAAAATTGCAAGTACTCTGGTTTCCGCTTTTGGTTCTATATATCGAAGCAGAAATTATTTCCTCACATGAACAATGTTTTGACTCCACAAAGAAATTGTTTAACAGTTGAGTGTTCAAAATCGTGTCAAACTGAAAGTAACAAATTATACCCCTGATTTCGCAATAGGTAAGTGTACAGCGGTGCAAGCCCTAGGCTCGCACTAAAGTTTTTTTATTTAACTATAATGAAGGGAAATACTAATATTTTATGTTGGCTATTTCTTATTTTTATAAATATGTTTGAAAATACATAATATATGTACGATGTAATTTTTTTTTATTTTTGTTGAAGAAACAGTTACATTTTATGCTGTTTACTTTTATGTTAAGAAATACCTTTAAATGTTTCAAAATTAATATATGATAAAACTGTAAATATCTGCATTATTGATCTCTATTCTCTGACTCTGCATGCATTATCGTGGGAATAGGATTGTATAAATGTCCTACTGTGTGGCACGCTGAATCCTATTGGTAGAATGGCTTGGCACTTCACAGCTAAAAGGTTACCGACCACTGATCTAGAGAATATTATTAAACTTTTCAGTAAATTAAGTTACTATGCCCATTTTTCATACATAACTTTATTAATCAACTAAACCTCAATATTAACACCATTTTTCCATCAGATTTTATTTTAATATCATATATATTACTTAAAATTATTCCTGTTTTCTACTGATGCTTATTTAGGAGCTCTGTTTTCTTTGAAACTTTTTCCCATTAAAAGGGGAAAAATAAATAAGTATCATTAAAGTTACTAAATGACTTTTATGAGTGAAATGTCAATTTCAGGTGCAGCATTTTAAAAATGTTTACTAACTCTTTCTTAAGCTTGATAGATATTTCATTTTCAGTTTATTGCTCAGTTATAAAAAAAAAGCATTTTTTCCTATCGTTTGTCTCTAAAATGAGCAGAAGATTTACGATTCCTCTTGTAAACTTGATGTAATAAACGGAACATTATACAAGAGCAATAAAAACTCGTTGTTTTCCTGAAACATTGTTGTGATCGATTCTTCCAACAGACATTTAAAAAGTACTTAATCTTTCCCAAAATAATGTAGTGAGCTTCTTTAAATGAATTACAATGAAGCATCTAAAATTTAGTACTTCAAAAAGATAAACCTGTTGTAAATACATGCTGACCTTGTAAGTGGATTATGTGAGGGAAAAGTAAAAAAGTGACCATTTTCTTTAAAAAGATTTACGTCTGTAAACTTTTATTGTAGTTTAGATTAACTTGGTTATATATCTCATTTGACGCGGATTTAGTACAGAATGTCACTAGGAATGAATTTGGTTATTTCTTAACTTTGTTTTCTTTTTCTCTTTGAGATTATTGTTCTTGAAGATTATCGTAAATAATGTAGTCTTTTGGGGATATATTTTATTTTTTTGTATAATGTTCTATGGTCATGCAATGAAGCTTGAGTCTGTGTAGTCTCTTTATAAACAAACCCTACATTAACTTTTACTGAAATTATTTTCGTAAATGGTTTTGTAATGGGATTTATATCATAAGCTTTCTGATACTCTGTGTGGTTGTTTCAAAAAAAAATTCTACTTTCATCTTTATTATGGAATTGTATTTTCCTCCACTTGTTCATATTAAAATTGCATTTAATTTAAAACTCTGTTTTTCGTAATGATTTGTTCAAATTTGAAGTTAAGAATTGGTGTTATTTATTTATGTGATGTTCATGAGTAATTTTAAATATCTATTATAGTTGATAAAAAAAAAAATGTTGATTTCCTACGGGCATAAATATTCTTTTTATTAGCATTTTTTTTTTTTTTTTTTGCAAATTTGTAAATAAACAAGTTAATATGTTACTTTATCTCTTATGGATTGCTCATTAAACATTAAATAAATGTGTATCTATATAAGTATGGAAAAAAGAAAAGTATATTTATTAAATAAGCAATTTGTAGCAATTCAAATGATTTCTAAAAGAGAAAGTCCGTCTCTTTCTCTCTATACTAAGGGCATTGTTTCAAAATTTGAGATTCCGGAAACAAAGTTTATTTATTAAAAAAGGATATGATGTTCATGATAAAAAAGTTCCTGCAATGAGTAAACATTTTAATCAATTTCTTAAAAATTTAACAAATAATTTTAAAATTTAATATTCACTGATTGCTGATCTTTGACTATTTTAAGTTTCATTGATTTAAATATTTATAACTCTCCATGTAAAACATGATTCTCCTGTCGTGAGATTTATGTTTCAAAGGATTGAATACAAATGGAATAGACAGCTTTTGAAAGTTATACATATAGCAAACTCAGTTTGCTTATGTATCTTTTTCTATTTAAAAATTTATTTTGAATACATGATAATAACTTCAGCAAACTTCATTTGTGTTATTGTGAAAAATCGTAATTGTTTAAAATTAAAAATTCGCAAACATGTCGCGCAATCAATTTAATTTTCATTTAGAATAAACTCAAAACATGTTAAAATTTTTTTTAAAAATTGCAAAGACAAATAATTTTTAATTTGTAGTTTAATTCAGTTTATGAATAGATCAAGAGGAATTTGATCTATTGCTAAACTGTTGGGCTGTAATTGATTTTTCGTTTTTAATTTTACGTTTTTACAATGCTTCTTACATAGCGCGTGAAATGGATTTACTTTCATTTTTGTTCCATTTGCATTTTCGATTTCTAATGTTTTCTTCTATGAATGTACCGAACTGGGAATAAAGTTTCTTTCTTTAGCTTGTATTTCTCAGAGTTTTTTGAGAAATGTGTTGGTTTTATGTACTAAATTTTTATTTAATTCATAATAATATAACAAATTCAGTCACTTATAACTTATTAAGGACACTATTTATTCGTTCTTTTTATTTGTTTTTACGAGCATAAAACAAAGAAAAATATATCTTCATTATTAAAGGTAAGAAGTTCCTTTCTTTCTTATGAAATTATTTTTAAATGTTAACACAGAGACTTTGGTTTTCGATTTTTTTTTAAAAAAAGAAAATAGCTTAAAGTTCAATACTTTTGATTTAATCATAATTCAAACTAATAAGGGATTTATTTAAATTTACAGTTATTAATACAACAAAACATAATTCAACGTTCTTTACAATTTTGATTACACACACAAAAATCACTATTACGCTAAAAAAGAAATTCTTTAAAACTCGAAAATGACAAGAAAGTAATTTAACTTGTAAAGAAATATCAAATAATTTTATTTAAGGCTGCAATTTTCGGTGTAGGCCTTTTTGATCGGGCGATAAAACGTGTTACATTGTCAGAGTTTATTCCCCGCGGTACGTACAAACAGATACTAGATACCCGCATTTGTTCAATGGTTAAAAACTAATATATAAAAAACTAATGCGGGCCCTGTTGACTTTTCTTCTCATGGTTCGCTGCTTTTCCAAAAGAAGCAATACATCTTGTCTGGAACATTTTACAGATTATTTGCCTGAAGTTAACGTGTTAACGTTCTTTAACTTGTTGGGGGAAAAAACCTGGATCTGAAACGCTAACTGAAGAAGACTTATTGCTAAACCATTTATGCTGTGACCTTTAAATAGTATGCAGTGTTTCCGTCAAATTTTACAGTCTGCTGATTGAGAAAATGAAATTGCTTTGCTGAAGATTTTTTTATACCCTTGACAAATTTTCAGCTGTAAACTAACTAACAAAATGGCTTTATTTTTTATTACCAACGTCATTTTAGTTTAATATCCTTAACCTTTTATTGACAATTATGGGTCTTCTCCAACAATAGGTTGCTTAAAGGCTTATGTTTTCAACGCCCTGGTGATCCGTATGTTCATGTAAAAAAAGTAACTTTCATCACACTTTACAATTTTTCATCCAGAAACGTGTTGTAAGGAACAATAGATATCTAATTTTTTTTCAACAACGCCCGTAGTTCACAAAAACCGTGAAAAAGTAACATCCGGAAAATAGCTATTATTACCACATACCTCTCCCTTAAAGGAAAAAACCAAGACTCTAGCTTAATTATGAAGAAAGAACATAGCATGCAATAACCTTTTAACCTGACCCGATTTCAGAGGGTTTGATGCTTCTCACTACGGTACCATATTAGTTTCTTTCTTCGATTTCTTTTAGGCCTATGTTCAATGTTATATTTCTTTACAATTTGTTTTAAATGTTTAATGGAGCATGTTAAAAATAAAGCATTAGTGATTTAGAGCATTAAATTTCTTTAATTTTATCAACAAAAAAAAAATCTCAAATTTTTAAAAAAATGTACAAAAGTAATCATGTTTGATTCAAACATGGTTTATTTTCATGAAGACATTTTATTTTCTCATCTGAGAGTCAAGTTATGCTTTATATCTCGTACGTTTCTTTAAAAAGATTAAAGTTGTGGATAATTTAAGACTCTTAACTTAAAGTAACTTTTAACTCAGTTTAGAGCTATAACAGAGCATTTTAATCCATTTCTCTTATAAATACTTGATTTGTGAATTTGTATTATTTTTAAAAATACAAATTCAAACTAGTACTTATAAAGAAATATGGATTTAAATATGCTTATTGCAGCTTTAAACTTACTGACTACTTGCAACAACTTTTTTTTAAAAAAAAAAAATGGAAAAATATGGGTTTTTTTTTTTTTTTTTTAGATTTATTTAGTTCATTTTAAGAAAAATATGCTAAAACTAAGAAGAGAAGAAGAAATGATTATTACTAAAACGGGGAAAATTGGTAAAAATTCACATAAACGGGGCCCATTTTGTACAAAAAGTTTATGAACAAATTTTGAATTTTGATGTGTGTTGCTTTAAAATACATTTTTGAAATGACCTTCAGGATAAGAGATATTTTAATTTTTACAAAAACTAGAGCACTTTATCTAAGCTATTATATGAAATTGCTTTAAAAAAACAGTGATTGTATTCACATAAGGGGCTGTAAATATTGTTATAAAACAGTAATTGTAATAAATCTGAAGTTAAAATACTTGTACTATTATACTGAACATACACAAAAAATTTCAGATAATTATTTTCAAAACTTTTTGAAAAATCGCTGTCCCATTTGAGCCTTAAAAAAAAAAAACCATTTCGAGTAAAACGCATTTTAAAGTATGGCATCTTGTTTAAAGTAGTGACATCTGCTTTTACTAAAACACTTGTAGTTTTTGTTCTAGCGAACGGAAAATAATAAACTTGGTATTTTCATAAAGCTAATAAGACGGTCTATAAAATAAAATCATAAAAAGAATTTGTCGATTTTTGGCAAAATTTACAATTTTGGGGTAGTCGGATACCTTAAAATACTTTTTACCTTACAAATAATTTTCAATATTTTAAAAATAATCCGTTCAGCAATTTTCCTTTGAAAATTGTTTTAATTTTACAACTAGTATTATTAAATTTAATACAAATAAATGTAAATGTTGCGTAGATAGGAAGAAAAAGTTAGGAATGATATATTTGGTCTTTTTTAAATTAATATAAAGATAATCGTTTATACTTTTTACTCTATCGATTTATTGTTCTAAAAATAAGCTATTTTATTGAAAGTATTTTGACATTATTTAATATTTCATTTTGAAGTGTACAATGCATTTTTCCTGAACCTAGTAATTCTTAAGTTTAAATATCATTTGGTAAATCAATATTGCAAGAAAAAAAATAGAACCTGAATTTTCTGTGGATCGTAAAGCTCAATAAAATTTATCAAAATAATGCGTAACTATAAAATTATCCTCTTCTCTTAAATAAATTTTGCACTTGATTCTTTGTGTTAAAAATATATTTAAAAAGCTGCAATAAATTTAAGTCGAACTTATGTTATAATTATTCATAGACTTAACCTAACTATTAATGATTTAAAAAAAACATTTATTTTTGACGAAATGCTTGTGTAATTCGGTTCGTGTGTTGGAACAATGGTTCATTCCTTATATAGGGTTTTTGACTCTGTATTTGCAACTGGTTCTCCTAATTTTACCCAATTACAAATCAATTAACAACTGAATTCCGTTACGAAGATGAAAGCCGATCACGAAGTTTCAATTAAAGAGAACATGGATGGCTGTTTGAGTAAATAATTATCTTAAAAACAGTGGACTGACCTTCGTTCAGTAGGAGGTACATCAATTTTAAAACTACTCGGCGATTTAAGAGAGACGTAATTCTTTTGAAAGTTGATATTTACTCACCATACAGCAGGTGTTCAACCTTAGAAACATGACAATCAATATAATGGCCGAATAGTACCAAAAAAAAAAAACTTTTCAGAAGAATAAAAATAAGTAAGTCAACATTAATAACTTGAAATTGGATATGACAGGTGTCTTGTAAAAAAGCATATATCATTAGAAATCGTGGCTCAAGCTATTCTCTTGGACATGTTTTATAGCGGATAAGTGTGATGCGAGTAAAGGCGTAAATGTTCTGCCAGAAGTAGCTCACGACTAGATGACATATCATGCAGAAGCATACTTAGTATGCCAGAATAGTTGCTCTATTTCACTTCATCTGTTTTCTTTTCATTTTTTTTCTTTTGTTGCTATATAATCTTTTTACCAATCTGATATATTAATTATCTATCTGTATTATACCGATACGTTGTATTTTTGTAGAAATTTTAAACTCTTTTCTCTGCAATATGGCTTTCTATCTAAGGTGTTGACAGATATCTTTCATGGGTGATGTTATGCTTTAAAACAGAGATTTGCAAAATGGTCTAATGACGACTTGCAAGGGGTTCACGTTAGCGAAAAAATAATTTGGGGGTCTATGAGGTGTAAATGGTGGTCTATGATAAGGGCTTTCATAAAGCTAGATCATAGTGACTTTAATTTTAAAAGAAAATAATCAAGTGGAAACTAGATTTTATCTATATTTAACAGATTTATTTACTAAATTTATAAAATGATATTAATTTGCAGTTATAAGGCGACAGCATAAATTTTATTAAAACACGGAATATATTTCAGCATTTCTTTCTAGAATTAAGCTAAAGCTGTATAACATTGGAGGTCATAAATATTCTCAATTTGACGCAGTCTATCCGTCAAGACGTTTTAATCTACATTCAGCATTTAAATGTCCTTAGTTCAGATTTTGAAACAAGGTTTGAGAATGCCTTGACTATGGTTTGTATTATCATAGTCACAATTAATTCATAGGGTCACATTGAAACAAATGTTCAAATTACAATAGGAACTGATCGGAATAGGCACTAACGAAGATCTTACGTAAAGGTGTGAAACGGATACAAGCAATTTTGGCTTTAAGAAGATATCCTTGTTATAGAATATCGTGAGAAAATTTTAGTTGCTTTTCTTTAGTGAGGAGTTTCAGCACTGTTGCCAATCTCCAAACAAAAACAGAAAGAAGAAGGGAGGGGACTAATCATTACTAAAGAGGAAGGAGATTTAGGGTTAAATCTGAAAAGATTGATATCAAATGTTGAAAATTTGTTATTGAAGCACTAGATTCCAAACATTTTGGATTTATTAAGCACTAGAGAGCATTTTTGGTATTTCAACTCTGAAAAAATTTTTTAGTCTGTTTATTTCAACCTAATTTCAATATGTGATGCAATGTCTTATAACCTAAGCTGTTACATTTGGTAGTTAAATCCTTCTAGTAAATTTTTCAAGGATTTAGCTACTAAAAGCTCTTATAAATTCATTTTCTGTAATTTATCTCGACAGAACATACTTTGATAAAATAAACTTCTGAAAGTATAACTCAGTAGTATGGAAAAAAAAAGTTAAAATCAAGAGAGTAATCTACTCATATTTTTTCTTTCTAACAGCTTAATTAAAAAGTAAAAGTTATCTTGAATATTGTTATTAAAAGAAATTCGTTTATTCAGTGGAAAAAATGTTTTCTTTCCTTTAATGGGTAAAATCTTAAATTATATCGGAGAAAAATAGAAAAATATTTAGCAGTTTATCTCAGATCACTAAATATCGCTAAACCTTGCAAACACCGCACCTTAACTCCTGCATATTTTCGATCAAATATCCCTTAAGTACGGAGACGTCCGGAAGACTAAGAAAGCAGACGCTTTTACCATAAATTTGTATGTAATCATATTTTAGAAAAGTTCCGTTTCCCATCTTCACGACAGATGAGACAGAATCTAATTTTTCAGCAATCTAATTCAAGGCGCTACTCATGCACCATGACGACATGGTGGGCGGAAATTCTATCATGTTCCGGAGGCTTTAATATTGCAATTAGAAAAAGGAAGAATTGCAAATGAGAAGGGGACGCTTCGTCGACGATTTCATGCTCCCCCCCCCCCCCCTTATAATACTCTGATATTTTTGTTTCTATTCTTTGGTGCTTTTTTTTACAGTGTTAAAATACAAAAAGTAGAAGAAGTTATAAATGCTCTTATGAAAATATAATGAAGAGAGGTTAATGGAAATGTTAAGAAAGTTGAAACATAATAATTGTATAATCTTCCAGATGAATGTGTTGCAAAGTAGTTTCATTCACCTTTCTTTGTACTCAAAGATGAATTCTCAGTTTGTTGCACTTATTTATTAAAAAACTGTTAAAAATACATGAATACAAATTTCCTTATATTCCATGCTTAATTATTTAAAATTAGTTTTGTATTGATTTAAATATTGTCTTTCATGTTAACTGACCCTAACGATCTGTTTCTTTTAATATCAGAATTATTTGCACATTAAGAAGCTAAGTATTCAAATATTGTATTTAGTAGTTTTGTACTTAAATAAAATTTATTTGGAAACACAAATTTGCTTAAAATTATAATTTCATTTCATTTCCAGTTTAAAGCACGTACGCTTAATTGTTAAAAAAGTTTGCATTACTTCATATTAAATGTAATATAATTCACGAAAAGATGTTTTGGGTAAAAAAAAAACCTTGTTTTGAATTCAACTTAAATTTTTCTGCTCATTAAGAATTGTGAATATTATTGGCGAAAGAATGGAGTGGTCACCATTATTTGTTTTAAACTGAAGAAAATAAAAAAATTTTGATGCATGATTTTAACGTTATTTAAATGGGAGAGATTTTTATTCTGTTTATAAGTATAAAATAATTTTAAAATACCAAAAAAAGAATTTTTTTTAAAGATTGTATGTGTGGAGAGGGAATAGACGCTTATCTGTTTGTTTAAGGTATAATGTCTGCATCTCAATTAAATTTTTAATTTATAATAGCTCAAAATAAAAAAAAACGTCTCTCGTCTATGTCAGACGAATATCTTATTCCGTTTTTCAAACTGTCATTTCTGTCCCAATGTAATAAGAAACCAGGAAGTTTTGACAGTAAATACGCGCCTTTCGCATAATTAACGGGAGTAGAATTGCCCAAAGCGGTGCAAATTTTCTTTAAATAGACGTCCTATTCATGGTCTTTTTTTTTCCTTTCTTTCTTTAGCTAAAATTCTTGAATTTAAAATCAATGAAATATCTCTTCATCAAGTAAAGTTATCGTTAATCATTAATTCATACTCATTACAGTTTTTGAATCCAAGTCTTATTCGCTAAATTATAGTATGATTTTATCTATGTAAAAATCCACTATGTGTTATTTAATTTTGATGTCACACATAATTAGTTTTGTGTACTTGAATTTCTATAAAATTTGTAATTCTTCATTAGCTGTGATAATTTATATTTCTACCAATGAGGCATTGTACTGAATATAATATTTATTTCTGCAGTATTCGTCATTGATTCCGATAATCTGTTTTTGTTGTTTGTTATTGGATTCCACGTA
This sequence comes from Trichonephila clavata, assembly GCA_019973975.1. Taxonomy (NCBI): domain Eukaryota; kingdom Metazoa; phylum Arthropoda; class Arachnida; order Araneae; family Nephilidae; genus Trichonephila; species Trichonephila clavata. The sequence continues at coordinate 337,771 of BMAO01005310.1, forward strand.
GCTTTATTTACAGAATGAATCCTTGATAGAAAATTTATATCATTGATATTGTATATTTTTTATTTTACGGTGAATTCATCGCTTATTCGGCATAATTTTTATAAAATGTATTAATTTAATTTGAAGGAGGTAGAAATTACGCTTGAGGCATTTATTGAAAAATGTTATTAATTTTTTTTAAGGTTAATTTTAATATTTTTGTTAAGGATTTTTTTTATTTGTGGGGTTTTTAAAAGCTCAGTTTGTAAGTATTTTTATTGCGTTCTCTTTAATATTACGGACATTTGTAGAAAAGTTAGATTATTAATTTTACTTCAACGTTTGGAATAAAATTATGTTTTTAATAATTCGTTGAGAAAATCGCACTGCATTAATTTGAATCAGCAAATACATTCGGGAAACTGTCTGCTGGATTACTTCCAGGCAGACAATCCGATCGAGACACTTGCAAATACTTTTTGATCCTGCAACTTCTCAAATAGAATTGTCAGGTCATACTGTGTTAGACAGACAGTACTTTGCTCTGTGCTCTCTACTTTAAAATAAATCGTCACCAACACGTCTGGACAGAGAGGCGTCTCCAAAGCACCTTTTTAAATCGAAAAACTATTCAATGAAGTATTTGGAAAGAATATATTACTTTTTATTTGTTTTTGTTATAAAATAACATTTGTTATTTATTTTATTATTTTTTCATCAAATTGGAAAAAATAGCAAGAATAATTATTTAAGAGAATCTATTGTACAATATTTGTAGGTTTTTATTAAAGATTTAAGCATCAAAAATACATAAACATATTTAGCGAAATTTTTTATTCAGCAATTTACAGTTCTATTTTTAAATTATTTTTTCTATTTAGCTTTTTTTTAAATTCCGCTATCTTGAAGCTTTAAATTTCCTTTCTCGTAATGACTGAATGTTGTTTATCTATGACAGAAATATATTCATTAATTGTTACACATTTTTTGCTCTCTACTCAGATACCACTTACAACGATTCTATTTAACTGAGATCATCTCGATGAAGATCAACCAACAATCATTTCAATTGATAGCAACTGAAAATAATGTGAATTTTTCAATAATCCTAGTTCGGGTTCTCTGGAGAAGTCATAGCTATGTATAGGCAAAATATTATTATTATAGAAGCATTTTACATAACAGGAGAATGTTTTGTGAAAATATGTAAGTTCATGTAACATTCTGAGTTCATTTTTTTGCCAAAATATGGCATTTAAACAATTTTTATTTGTAATAATATTCCTAAAACATTTTGATATGTGTATTCTAATCCATGTAACGCTGAATACAAGGGGTGATCAAATGAAAAGGTACGAAACGACATAAAAATGAAACAGTTAAATATTTGCATATTCCGCCAAGGGAGAATGCAGCGAGACATCTCGGGATGCCATTGGAGACTCTGACTGGGATCGGATCATGCGCGGGTGCCCGCATGCGCAGGAGAGAGCAAAGGCTCTTATAAAAAGCGGCGTCCAAATGATGCGAGCACAGAATGACTCGAGCACAGAATGACTCGAGCACAGAAAAAGCATTAACTCCGATGTGTACTGTGAGACACTCCGACGCCTACGCAGGTCCATCAAGAACAAAAGACCGGGGCTGCTCACGGAGGGTGTGGTTCTGCTCCATGATAACGCGCGTCCACACGTCTCCAGAGTCACACAAATGGAACTGGACAAGTTCCAATGGGAGACGTTGGACCATCCGTCCTACAGTCCGGACATGTCACCCTGCGATTTCCATGTGTTTGGTCCACTGAAGAAACACCTGAAAGGAAAGCGCTTCAACTCGGACGACGTACTCAAGGACACTGTGAAGGACTGGGTCTCGTCACAGCCACAGGAATTCTGGGAACAAGGAATCCTGCGGCTTGTTCATCAGTGGGATCGTTGTGCTCAGGCCTATGGTGTATATTTTGAATAAAGTCTATATTTGTACCCACCGTGTCGTTTCGTACCTTTTCATTTGATCACCCCTTGTATTAAAAAAATATTCATTTGTACATTTTTGCAAAATCACGGTTCCGAACGTAGTCGGATACTTTAAAGGAAAAATTAAGAGCTCTGACATTCTAACAAATGAAAATTAAATTTAACAGAATATTTTAAAGTGCAGTAATAATAAAATTTTTCACAAGAAACGTTACAATTTTTAAGCAGAAACTATGTGCAAGCTTTTTCATTAAAAAAAATATCTGGATATTTAATAACACATTTAAGTATCTCTCTAAAATTGAACCTAACTGTTCAATTATGTAATGGAATCTAATGTGTAATGTACTCTCTAATGCAGTGGTCCCCAACCCCCGTGCCGTAGACCGGTACCGGTCCGTGGATCAAATAATACCGGGTCGCACAAGAAACATTAAATTATTTCTATTTTATTTGCTAAGGTGGATTTTTCTTTTGGAAATCCCTTTATATTCCTTTTTAGATTAACTGTACTTTATTCTGAAGACATTTTGTTCAATTACATTGAAATTATTAATTTAAATCAATCTAAAATATAAACAATCAACTCCCCCCCCCCCCTTTAAGCGGGCCACGGTAAAATTACGCGGAACACTGGTCTAATGCATTTCTCATCTGAATCTAAAACACCTGGGGGTCTTTTCATTAGCATTTGATTATCCGTGATTCATGTTTTGAACAAAAAATTATTTCCAAAAGAAATAGAGAACATTCTGAAGGAAAACAGAAAGAAATTAACCTCTTCGATAAAGAACACCGAAATGAATTCTTTTTATACTCACTGGAATCTTACTCATTCATCCAGTTTTCTTTCATTTTTTTTGTTCAAAAGAATATACCTAGATTTTATTGCTTAGACTTACACATAAGAACTAGCCACAGTAGCGATCTTTTTCACATAGATGGGCTTTTAATTCTCTTGTAACCGACCAGGGAACATTCGTCAAGGACCATTACAACGAATTAAAAACCTGGCCACCTACAAAGAACTGTACAATATCTTTCGCTTTATCTGTCGACATGTCTAAATAAAAGTGAAAAGGCAATATTTATAATCACAGATAAACATCGGCTTTGGAGAGGGATGGGCATTATATAGACTCTCGAGAGGGGGCAGTCTGAGACCATTAATATTGTGACGAGGCGGGGGGCCTGTGTGCCCTAATCGCCCCCCTTCGGCTTCTGATGATGATCCAAATTTACCCCCTGTTAGGAGGCACCCTCTGTTTCCTATACCCCCCGCACCCGACTGACGCAAGATGGACAAGGTTGCTGCATTTCTCGAAAAGCAAGAAAAACGCCAATTTAGTTCCCATGAGTGTCTACAGTTTTCAGGATTAGGTAATATCCATTTGTTTCAACGCGAGAGGATTAACAGAAAACTACGACTTGAGTCATTCGGTAATCATTTTAATTTTTAGGTGATGTGTAACCATTTTACTGTAAAATAATCGTATTGTTTTGCTTTACAGTACATTTTGCACCAGGACTAGGACATTTTTAATGATTATCGTATGATTTTAATGTATGGTGTACTATACCAACACCTAAAAATCAAGACAAAGATGCATTTGGGTGGAATATGTATGCTCATCCTTAAATTTCCTGCTTCATTATATATATATATATATACACTTAAAGTGTTCCGTTTCAAATAGTAATTATTAAAATTATTTGAACCTATAAAATTCGTAATTCTCTATCAAGACAAAGATCTGAGCAAAGATCAGAATTTTTTTCACATGGGTTTCCAACTTTGCAACATTTGAAAAAAAAATTTGGCAATGGTTAAGTTATAATTTAAGAAATAAATTCTTAGTTTGAAAGAAAATTTTCTAATATTTTTTCATCTTTTATTGGAATATTTAATCTGTTTACTACTATGTATATGTAAATTAATTGATAAAACTTAACAAATGATCTTTATAAAAATATTTATAAATTTACAAGTAGTACTCAAGGAAATCATCCCTTTCTTGTATTAATGACATGATTTGATATGCTTCCTTTTAAAGCATTAAATAAAATATTTATTGAAAGTACCGTATATTCGCCGTTTTACGCTCGCTCTTTTTTTTATGAAAATACTTGAATTTTGAGCATGGACGATACTTTTATCTTTTGAAGTCATTTATTCAAAGTACTATACCAGGCTTTTGAAGAATGGTATGCTTCTAAAATTACAACCTTGAAGCACAATAAAAGAGGGGAAGGGAGGAGACAAAGTTTATAGGTTTCATTGTTGAAAGTTTCTAAGGTATACCATTTCCTTTAAATAAACAGTATTTAGATATGTAGAAATCTAATATTTTTATTCTCATCCTTTTTTAAAAACATATATGTAATGTGTATTACATACACATTATTGCATGTATTTTTTAAAGAAATTTTGGCACACGCACTCGTAAATTTCGATCTTATTTTTTTGTGTTAAAAGTGCGTGTGTTACAAACCGCACTTTTAATTAAAATAATACGATAACTATTATTAAAACGACTCTAAATAATACGATAGCTATTATAAAAAATATTTTATTAAACAGAATCATGTAAAAATTATGTATTTTCTTCCTTTAATAAAATGTAATGCGTACGCTTTTACCTAAAATGAAAATAAGAGTGTTTCGGGTAAACTGTTTTTTAAAAATTTCTCAAAATTTTCCATTGTATAAAATATTAGTTTGAAATTCCATTGAAGAAACTGTGTTTCCCCCCTCCTCTATTTTATTCTGTTTCTAGTTAAATAATGTGTAAATTATTATAAAATTCCATTCGATTAACAATTCAAAATACCCAAAAGAACACTCAATATCTTAAACAAAAATCAATCCACTTTTATTTTTAGCTTATACTAAAAATATATATATTTTAATGCCTAAAAAAACAAATTACAAAACTCTTGTATTCTAGAGATTACTAGAGAGAAAGATCATTGATAATATATATTACTTCTTCCCTCCCCAGAAAAAAAAAACATCATTTGCGACCACCGCATCGCGTTCAATAGTTAGAGGAGTCATAAGTAATTAACATACTACGTTAGAATGGCAGTCAATACGGAAACACCAACTCCTACTTCCTCTCTTGTATCGTGCTTGTAGCACATGAATCATCGCTTCAAACGAAGCCCGGTAATGGTCAAACGGTATTGATAGGTTTACAATCTGGCTTTAAGTAGTAAATACCGGTCGTCCCTCATCTAACTAGTAATTACATCGCTAAACGGTTCACTTAGATGGCGGATGACTAAAATTAATGATAACCTTAGATCCGTGTGTTGCATGAAGCTTTAGACAACACGTCATTTGTCAATATTTGTTCATTGTACGGTGGTTGAATGAGAGTGAAAAGAAATATTGTAAGGGAAACAATAAGCTACTCTTGTAGATTCGTTCATTCTGTATAAGAGGCAATAATTCTCTATTGTTTTCTCAATACAGTGCGTTTTATTGTGAATGCTCCTTTTTTTATTCTTTGTATTTTAAAGTTGATGAAGCAGTGAGAGAAATTATATTCATTAGATTTTCTGTTTAAATCCCCCCCCCCAAATCTTTTGGTGTATTGTATTGCAGTATCAAAACATGCAACTTCCGATTCGTAAATCTGAAATCAAAAGTTCTTAACATTTTAATCTCACTGATATATATCTCTCAAAACTTTTAAATTATACACGTTAATATCTACAGAGTTTTTTTAAGGAATATGCCATTGTAGCAGTTGTGAAGAATTGCTGCTTGAGTTTTGTTTTTCAAAATCTTATTAAAAAAATGAGGAAGTTATTTTCATTTTTTGTACTTATAAAAATTTTAATTGTTTTACTGTATATTTTTACTAAGAATCTTCATTTGATTGAGATATTATTATTAAATAGGTAGCAGATTGATATATTAAATAGACGTTGGTAGTATTACATACTAATACTATATGTTATCTTCTTACCAAAATTATTATTTATTAATGGGTTATATTAACAACTACATATTATTTAATGTATTATTTAATAATTTTTAGTAATTAGATACTTATATCAAAAAATTTGCTATGTAACATAAAATACATTTAATTACTTTTTTTTTAAATCTAAGGGGACACAATACCATTCAATTGACAAAAATCGGTTAAAAAAAAATTTGACCTAAATTATTTTTTATATATTTTTCTATAATTCCAAAAGATTTGAGAGCTCTAAGTTAAAAAAAAAACTCAGAGTTATAACTTTTATGTTCTTTTTTATTTACATTCCCAATGGCAAATATATAAACTTTAATTTGATTTATTTCAAAAAGAAAAAAATCCCTAATTTATCTTCATTTCAAATGATAAAGCTTTTTTTTCTATTGTGCCAAATGCTTTGATTTTTTTTCTATTAGTAAATGTAACAAAAGTTGATATGTATATGTGAATCAAGGCAATTACTTGTTTTTTAAAAAAATATTTGAATTTGGAATTCATACATTTTTTGAAGAATTTTCAATAAGCATTCATAAAAAAAAAAGTATTTTACGAATATAAGTGATGTTAGCAGAAAACCCATAACAACTTTTGTTATACATAATTCGATGCACTTGTATATCGAATTGCATATTATAAGACGAGTAACATTTTAAAATTCATGAATTTTTAAATTTTTTCTTTAAAAAAATTTAATGGTTTGTTTTTTGTGGTATTTTGAGCACACAACTGTTTTATATATTACATATACAGAGGCCATCAAAAAATTTGTGAAAACCGTAAAATTAAAGATTGTTTTATATAAATCGCGCCATGTCTTCTTTATAAAAAATAAAATTTTATCATTCCTTTTCAATTCCTGCTATTATTTCATCTCTCCTATATATATAGTTCAAATTTTTAATCGTTAATAAAAAAAACTTTCTTTTCATCCATTCAAGTGTTCAAATACATTTTTTTAAACTTGTAGTGGATGACACTTGGTATTAATACAGTTTTTCAAATATTAATTCATGAATTAAATTAAAGAATGAATAAATAGTAACAAATAAAAATAATAGCCCAACTGCATATATAGAAAGGAAAATCGCTTGTTGTGTCTCTGTAGCGCAATGGAAGGTCACGGGTTCGAATCTCATCTGGGATGACCTAATTTCTGAGAACGTGATTTCTTTTTGTTTTCTATTTTATTAGAATAATTAAATTAATTAATGAATGAATAGTAACAAACAAACAAAAAAATACAACAACGTATATAGAAAGGAAAATATAAAAATTGCAAGGAAAATCGCTTTCTATTTTGTCCCTTCATGTTGTGGTTCTATAATATGTATATACACATTTATTTTAATCGTAGTTATTTGATAAAAAGTAACTAAAATAAAAAATTTCTTGTTTGACCTAAGTAGGAATTGACTAAAAAAAATTCTTTTATATCACTTATTTTTCTTTCTTCATCTACAGGAATTCTTCTATAAAAAAAATTCACATACCGTAAATAAGATTTCTATTCATTTATGACTCTAGCTTTCCTCAGAAAAAATTTTGATGTTTTGATGGCGAAGATAAACTGTTCAAAGATTATAAACTATAGAAAAAAATGTCGAATATTGTTACACTGAAAAAATAACCAACGCCCGAAAGCACAATTATTGACGCGTATTGCTCGTCAAGCGCAGCACGATACCGTGTTTTGAATCTTATGCGTTAACTAACGACGTCCCGACGTATTCCGTCCTAATATTTACTGCTAGGGGTCAACCTATAAAATATGCTGGGAGTGATAACGAAAAACGAGTCAGAGGGAGCGGCTTTTCAGAATATATATGTACGCATTATGTATAAATTTATATATATATATATAAAACTGACCAAAATGTTTGGCGAGTGGCTTATGTATTATTACGAAAATGCTCGAAGTTTCTGCTTAAGAAATAAATCAGAGAGGCGCGTTGTGCAAACGACGGGTTAGATATATGAATCAAATGCTATAATACTGTGATAAAGGCCTTGTGAAATTTTGCCCCATTTAGTTTGAAGCTCAAGATTATCTTTTTAAAGGATAAACTTTTATTTTAAAAAAAATACGTACACCTTTATCCGTGGTAAATTGGCAAAAAGGTCGAAATTTTTTTCTGTGGATGAAAGTTTCAAAATATACATTTTTCTGTAGCATAAAATACCTTTACCTTACTTAATATAAATTTATGATATTTCATTTTATACTGTGTAAAATTATTTTTAAATTCCCTTAGGAATTAATTTTAAGTATTAAATAGTTCCTCTCGATCCACAAAAGTGATTGAGATAGTAAAATCATAAAATTTAAAAAAAAAACTTGCATTATGTTATATTAAATTGATTGTAAATAAAATCAGATAGTAAATAAAAATCTTCTCTTAAGTGTCCGAGATGCATAACGCAAAAATAATGATTTTTCCGTTTTTATTTTCATTTTATACATTTGCATGTTATTTATTATATATTTTATAAATTTACTTGTAGTTTAGTAAATAGTCTAAAATAGAAAATTTCACTAATATTTTTTTAAATTCTTACTGGAAAATATTTTAGTTCATATTTGATTAACTTTGAAAATATTTTGTTCATATTAAATAACAGAAGTTAAACATCTACTAATCCTATTATCTGTAAAAAAAAGTATTTTTCTCTTATTTATATAAAATAAAATTTTATTATGTGTGTGAACCATAACTATTACATTAAATCATTTAAATTATTATTTCGCATTGTATATATGCTTTTCTTCGGCGATTCTGTCTGTTTTTATTAGAAAAACGATTTATAAAATTGTAACATAGTCATTTTTGTAGAATTAGAAATGTATGTGCAATACAGTTAATTGATTTATGTAGTACATCTCATACGTTTAAGCTTTTTGATGATTTCATTTTTGAAAAAGTTCTGCGGAAATAATAATATCACTTAAATTTTATATAAGGAGATTCATGTGGAGTAATATTTTTCTGTTTAAAAATGAAATCGTATTTTTACTTTCTAAAACTGTTCTTTTATTTTTATTAATTAGATGCGATAAATACATCTAAAATTTATTTTGTAAAAAATTATTTTGTTGTATTTGATGGTTGAATTTAACAGGTCTCTTAGTATTACATAATTTTGCAAAAATTGTGAGTGATTTTTTTTTTCTAGAATGTTACGCTGGTAATAAGAAATATAACTTATTGTAAAATAAAATAAATAAAGTAGAAATAAATTCTGTAAACTGCTCACTTTTCATTCTTTGACACTAACAGTCCGGTTTAGTCATTCAGGTTTACTTGACACTGATGGATCGAAATTTATAACCAGAAAATCTGGTGAGTCCGGCTTGTCAGGCCTTCTGGGCCTGGCCCTGGCTCTTCTCCAAGCGCCCAATGGATAAACCGGCACTGGTATAGAATTACGTAAATAAAACAATTTTTATGCCTTTAATTCGAAATATCTGATAAAAATTGTCAAACAATTAAAAATGATAATAATATACGGTAACCTTTTCCCGAATGAACTTAAAATGTATCTGGGCAGAATTTCAACATCATTTTTTTTTTCGTATCCATTTATTTTACCTCAATATTGGAGTAATAATCCATCATTAATATCGATTTTGTAAGTTTTCCAGCTTGTCATATTTGTTCGATGAAAAAAAAAAACTACAACAGATGCCCCGTCATGTAACTAGAAAATTATTAATCTTTTTATTTCGTTCCTAAGAGCTTTCTCTCATCCGACACCGTCACTGATGAAAAATAATCTATTTAGCCCCAACTTCGTCACCTCCGACCATCAATTCACTCTGTCGAACAGGTCCCATCTCCATCTAAAACCATCATCTGCTACTGTTCAACTAAACTTCACCATTGATCTTGCGAAATTCCGAAATATTCTTTCCTCCTCATTCTACATACCATATGTACAATACATGACATTACATTCCTCTGTAGGCTGGTTCCTCAACATGGCCAGATATGATTGATCAGCGTTGCCTCTTCATTTATCGTGCTGTCCACCCAGTTTAAAAAAACGAGGGGCCTTAGGAAGTGTCTGTCGGGACCTCAATGATGGGATATACCTATTTTGGCGTTGAAATTGCTGGTTGATTTAACCGGATACATTTGTGAGGTCTCTGACAATGCATTAATATTTAGGGAGGGATGGTAACTTATTCTCAGATTTCTAACGTTTTCATTTTATTCGGATAGCGCTAGGAAGGAAGTGCTGAGAGCACAGAACATTGTATAATATTCTCAAATGTGTATATTTTTTACATGTTTTTTAATATTAGTTTATTTTAATAAAATTACTCAAGGTATCCGACTACGTTCTGAACCATGATTTTGAAAAAAAAAAATGTATAAATGAATAGATACGTTGTTTTGGTATATTTAGCAAACTTGAATTAGAATATACATATAAAATTGGATTAAGAATATTATTACAACTGAAAATTATTGAAATGCAGTTTTTTGGTGAAAGAGAAGAAAGAAAGACATATTTTCAAAACATTCTCCTTTCACGAAAAATACTTCTATAACAATAATATTTTACTTATATGTATTAAGACTTCTGTACAAAGCATGAATTAGGATTTTTGAAATATATAATTTAGAAGTTGATATCATATATTTTAATGCATCAGAGTAGAGAAATTTTAACAAGGAACACTGATTATTATTTCAATTGATAGTAGCTCTAAAAATATTGTGAATTTCTTAATATCCCTTGTTCAGGCTCTTTGTTGAAATCTTAGCTATATATAGGCAAAAATATTATTATCAAAGAACCATTTTCCATAAAAGGAGAATGTTTTAAAAATAGTCTTCGTTTTTCGCCAAATCATTTGTTTTTTATTGTAATAATATTCTTAAAAGTATACCTTTAAAATTCTTAAAAGAATTTTAAAGGTATATTCAAATTCAAATAATCCTAAATATGAAAAAAATTGTTCATCTATAGTTACGCTTTTGCAAAATCACCGTTCCGAACGTAGTCGTATACCTTAAATTCTCAATTTATGTTATGTATATTTAAATTGCTTTTGCATTTTTCTTTATCAAGGTGAAATTTATGTTAATTTCATTGGATGAAAGTTGGATTACAAATATTCATCGATTACCCCCTGGTTCTATTTTTACACGCAAATAAATAAATTATAGTTTAAGAAACTAAAACACACTCTTATAGTTAATCGAACTAAAATGTGAAAATAATTCTTAATATAAGAATAATATGATTAACGGGAAAATTAATGTCATTGTGGTAAAAGCATGGTGTGTTCGATATCAATTATTATAATTTCTTACTAGTTCTAATCCGAAATACTGAGTTAGTGTAAAAATGTAGTACAAAGACCCCACGCTTTTACCACAATGATATTCATTTTCTAGTTAATCATATTATTCTTATATTAAGATTATTTTTACATTTTAGCTCGATTAACTATAAAAGCGTGTTTTTTAGTTTTTTTAAACTATAATTCATTTTTAGTTCGATCTAAATAAAAGCGTGTTTTTTAGCTCTTTAAACTATCATTTATTCATTAATAAATTAATCTTAAATGCGTCATTTTTTTAGAATCTGGAGTACCCATTGGTATCCTATCAATGCGTCGATACGGCCTGCTTTGCAAATGTAGGATCAGCCAAATGAAGGAAATCTGGAAGAGCTAAGTTTGAAAATATTTCATGTGGAAAAAGGTGTAAAGTCAAAGATATTTTTCATAAAAAGTTCAATATTCTCTCTGAACCTTGCTCAGCATTACACGTTTGAATCGAAGAGTATTAAGAAATTATTTATAATCCGGTGAGACCCTGAATCAATTCTCCGCTGTTTTGGTAAAATGAAGCAATTGATGATGTTCATTCCACAGATCCGACAAGAGAATTTAGAAAAACAGACTTTGTGTCTGAGTTTAACAATTAGTACATAAATTAGTTTTTTTCACATGCTCAAATCTTTTTTTTTAATTTCCATTTTTAGAAAAACTGGGCAATTGTTTATATTATGGTAAGAAATCGCTGGCGCACCCTCCCCTTTTTCACATAAAGAACACTTTTTTTTGCTTGTTGTATATCTGTATTAACCTGAACGTTTTCGCTTCAATGTTGTATTTTAATCTTTTAGTTGCCAAATACGGAATTAGTCGCCAAATATGGAAATCGTTATTCCTGAACATCCTGATCAGACAATGGAACAAAAAAGAAATTATAAAATTGATTATTGTAATTTATCGGTCTTGACAAGTGTTGCAAAAAATTTCGAACTAATCTGACTTTTAAAAGGGTAAAAATATGAGTTCAATGATTCGTTACATACAAGTGAGGCTTAGAAAAGCGTGTGAAAAGAAATAAAATTTTACTTTTAATGCTTCAAATTAATCCTAAATGATTCAAAAATGGTTACGTATTGTATTTAACGTTTTTTTTTAATGTTTTTTATTAAATTTTTACTGAATAATTTGCGATTTAAAATTCCACTACATCTTTAAAAACATGCCCGAAATCTCTTTTAAATGTATCGAGTTAAACTAAAAAGTTTAAATTTCAAAAATATAAACAAATAATATTATTTGAAATATAATTGTATCTCATTTAGAAATTAATTAATAATTAGAAGGCTATGAACATGATTAATTTATTATGGTAATTTTTGCCCATGAATTTAGAATCACTGCTCAGGAAGGGTTCTATAATTTAAAAAAAATATTTATTCTAGAAATAAAGATGTGTGTGTGTGTATACGCATCACCTAAATGCATAAATATTATGTTTTAGTAAAGGAAATTCATGATGCTTTTGGAAACAAAAAAGATCTTGAACACTCAAACAAAAAGAACTAAACATGAATTATTATTTTCTGGAACGTTTTATTTTAGAATGAAAAGTAAAAGATGCTGTTTTTCTTTTTATATAATTTAAATAATTTCTTCTCTTGACATTTAATTAATTATAAGCTTTATGAAATTTTGTATTGAAACTTCATGAAACTTGAACGAAGCAGCCATGAAATTTGACTGAAATATCTTCCACGAAATCCCACTCGAGAGAAATTGAATGCCTCTCTAAAAACTAGCACTTTCCTTCAAGAGCCTTACTCGCATAAATATCCAGATAAGTAGATCCTCTTATACCCCTGCCAGGGATAAGGGGACATAGAGATTGCTGAAGAAGAGCCGGAGTTAAGTTTCGCGTGTGCCAGCTGCTATTACTTGAGTTGAACATCAGGAGGAAGAAGCATCTTCTCGATGCTACTCTAGAATTTGCTATCTGATTTGGGGATCCGTTGAATTGAGTACATTCAAACTTGAAAGTTGCAAACGCTTGGACTTTATACTTGATTTCTCTCTAAAAGAGCATCCATACTTTAAAAGTTGCGGCATTATTTGAAAGCTTTTTCGGTGATGAATTGTTGAATATTGGTAAAGTTCCAAATTTCTAATTGTTCATATTTTACGAATAAAGGCCGCGGTGATACTTTGTTTTGAAACCTGAGACAAATAACTTAAATTATTCTAATCAATTTTGAATTGTCACAGGTTTTGAAGAACTTAATCGGCTAATCTTCTAGATTCTTCTGCATAATGATCAACTTTTATTAATGATATAAATTGATCATTAATATTTGATAGCTACGTTCATACTTAAATTGTGTGAAAAGTGTATATTGTATATATACAGCACTGCATGATACTTCAGAGAGACTCTAAATAAATTGTGATAAAAATGTTTTTAAATCTGGTCAGATTCAGCATCGAATAATTTATTACACACACGTATAGGGTGAAAATGATCAATATTCTTTTTTGAAAAGGCTGTAAAAGAGACAGGAAGACATCAGGCAGAATGACCTGATATTTCACCTTTAAAAACAAGTAGCAATGTGATTTTGTCTGGCAACAGAAGAAAAAGCTAAAAAAAAATTTGATCAACAGACAGCACTATATTCATCGTAAAAAACAAATTAACCCATTTAGGACTCTCGTTGCGAAAACGTAACATTAAATTCTATTTTATTTATAAACATTGTATTTTGTAATTAAAATAAAATTTTAATTATCTCTTTTTCATTCTTTAATTGTTGATCATAAATTCATTTTATTTTCACTAAACAATATTTTTACACTTGATCAAATGATTTTATTAAAAAAAAAGAAGGGATTTTTTTTTTGCAGACTTAATGAGGCTTTTAATCGGATAAAAGACAAGACATGCGCACCACTCACTGCAACCAAGATACATTGTGGAAAATTGGAAGTTCCAGTTATTCTCTGCCGGAGAAAAGGTTGTCATTGATAGATCGGCACTGCCCTTAAAACTTTTTTTGTGTAAGAACGGTGAATGTGTAGAATCTGTATTAAAGAAAAACTTCGTTCATTAAAAAGTATTTGAAGCGCTTCTGGCCCGATGTCTGCAAACGATCTGAAGATGAGTTCTAAGTCCTAATCAGCTCGTTTGATGCGAGATGTGGCAAAGAGAGGAAAATAGTTATTTCGACGTCAGTGGAACAAGGTTACTGCATTGCCGGAAGCATCAATCAGTTATTTGGGAGCGTACAGTGCTCGGCGAATCGACCAAACTTTATATGACTGTCAACATAATTCATGAAATTTTACGAAACATTTTCCAATGCTATATGTACTAAATTACCCGCTTACCTACCAAAACGAGAACGTTTCACCCTGTACTTTCTAGCTCGGATGGAAGTAGGAGTTTTGTAGGCAAGTGAAGCCCATTTTCATCTCCAAGATTCTATGAATACACAAAATAGTAGAGTTTGGTCAAGAGGGAATCCGTTCCAAATGCAAGCATTACCACTTCATTACCCAAAGATCAATGTATGGTGCGGGCTTACACCTTCATTTATCTTTGACCCTTTCTTTTTTTGAAGAGATAGGTCCTGCGAGTCCTGAGACACCTAGGAAACGTTATGAATCTCTTTAACGCTACGCGCTCGTTCCAGCACTCCAACATCGTAGATGTATGGATAGCACAATTTTTATGTAAGATGGGGCTTTTCCGCATATATCAGTGAGACAACTCCTGGATCTCCGTTTTGTAAATGACAGAGTTAACTTCCATTTGCCTCCACTACCACCTGATCTGAATCCTTTGGACTTTTGGATGCAAAAGAGGTCATCTAAATATGTTGTGTACAATGGTCCTATTGCGAACTTAGCAAAGTTGAAAAGCCGTATTAAGTAACACATTCGCGTCATCACCCCAATGCACTGCAATCTATTGTGACATATACTGTTTGGTGCTTGCAACTCATAAGGAAAACGGTGGACGGCATATTGAACATTTCTTGAGCAAGTCATAGCAGCCTATTTACCGCATTATTTTCTTGAGGGTTTCTTTAGTGCTTACTTTTCTAGGATTTTTCTTACGGTCACATCTTTAACTTGGCATTTTCAGATCGGTACAGCGACATCTATTGGTAAATTTTTTCTTACGTGCGACAAAATCCCTTTGCTACATATTTATTCAGATGAAACATCAGGTCATTCTGAACTGTGGTTCTTTTTTTACATCCTTTTCAAAAACGAACTTTAATTATAACCACCCCATACACACGAAGATAGAGGAAACCTCACAAATACTAAAACACCTTGGGAGATTATAGAAATTATAGGAGATATTAAGGCTTACTTCATTGATTTTATTTCGAGTAGCAAATTCGTTTATTTTTATTTAATTATACGACTGTCATTTGTGGAAGCTAATTTAAATTCTAATTTAATGTTATACGTTGTATTTTTTGTTTTATATATAACATCTAGGATATGAAGCACGTAATTTCATACCTCATGATTACATTTCATCACTAGTCTGTAATTGCCGTGTATGACTCACCGAAAACTCATTTGAGGAACTTATTTTCTCGAATAGTTAAAGGTACGAAAAACATTCTAATCACATCATTTCTGAAAAACTAGTAATTTCAAAACTAGTTCCAATTTTATTATGTTCGATAAGGTAACGATTTTATTACTATCGTCCTTCATCGTTTGAAATTTGAATTCATCCAACTGTAATTCAAATTACATAACTCATTATTCTTGTATTTTTTTCTGCATTTATTTCAATTTATTAAATGCGTATAGTAATTAAGGGTTTTAGGAGTTCTGAAAATATTCTTCTTACTGTTAATAAAGAACAACAGAAAAACGTTACACAATTTAATATAATAAGTAAAGTATATTTCTTCGCAGAAATATCAAGAAAAAACACTATACAATTTATTTTCATTATTTCATAAGAATTAATAAAAAAAAAATAACGCTTTTTCTGCCCACTTTTTATTGTATTTAAGTAAAAATATTTCAGAGATTTCTATTTAAATTTTTTCATGTAAATTTTCAATTCATTCAACACAAGTCTCATCAAAATTAATTTCGTTTTAATCGTATCACATTATTTTTCGTCACGGTAGCTTAGAAAGTATTATTATTTAAAAACAATAAAAACGCATTTTATTTTTTAAAAAACAAACTTTTTTAAAATTTGAACCAATATTAACTTAAAGGTTGTGAATTTCGAGGGTTTTATTTTTATTCCTTTCCCTCAAACTGAATAATGTCTCTTTGATCATTATTAACACCAATAATATTTAACTCAGTAATATGACTTCATTATATGGGTTCTAATTACGTTTTCATATAATCATTAATTACGAGTTTCATCAGTTATTACCTTTTCTATTTTTATCCAATTTCCTTTTTTTCCCCCGTATGTGTTGCTAAAAGCGAGCAAATGATTTCGAACGAATGATTCTCACAATGCTATTGACCATGGCTCAAAATTATGAGGTCCGTCGCCAATAGTTCCTCGAGTAGCTTTTTAGTGCGACATTAATTAACTTTCACAATGTCATCTAAAAATGTATCATGTTTTGAAATTTAAGTTTGGAAAAATTACACGTTTATTGCATATCTTGTGGTAAAGGTTTCGTTGATTAAGCCTATCATAACGTTGTTGTAATAGTGAGGCAGAAATTTAAGTAATACTAATGTGCAAAGGGATTTAGTATCAGTCGGAGTAGTATCAGTATTTAGGATCATTAGAATCATGGACGAGAACAATTCGCTGACAAACTCCGACAAATTAATACATTTGTTGATACAACAAGAATACAGCAACTGTATAGCAATATTACAAGTAAACTAAACACAGTAGCGCAACTGCCCAGGAAGGGCTAAGGCCTACTTTGCCCATCTCAGTTTTCGTGACCTTGGGCGCTGAAGTGTATGAGCACATGTTCCGGCCAAGTGGTCAGTCTGACGCGAATATTACAAGTATAATGTGTTAATCCAGGGGTGGCCAATGGTTTGGAGGCCGTTTGGTGGAAGCGAAGGATAGTGAGCTCCGCACCTTTTTAAAATGATTGCATTCATTAACTTTGCATCTCATACAAGAAGTAAAAAGATCGGTAAATGTAAGTTAAATAAAATAGTGGACAAAGTACCATATGTTACACTTTTTCACATTTTTTTTAAAATCAGGAGTGCGATTGTTGAAATTCTCATCACAGCCTGCAATTTAATGTCCATCAACTTGCATCTATTATTCTTATTGAGCCTCATCAAATAAGACTTTGCTCATAAATACATGTCGACCCAAATATAGAGAACATTTTCTCTATTTTTAGTTTTCTGGCTGCTTTTGGGGTTGAAAAAAAACTCTTTGGCGGCCTTTATTTGCTCCAACCCCTGTGTTAATTTATATTAAAATAACTGATCTTATAGGCTACACGAAGATTATTGGTAACAGATTTCATAACTTTGAGTCATGATCATGTGAACTAGTCCTGAGATGGTAGCAATACTTTAGAAAAATTTTTAGATCTCATAAGGAATTATCCCATAAGGCAAATCTTTGAAGAAAACAACTGAAAATAATTCCATCAGATTCAAATCCATGCCTAGTATTGTTAAAGTCGCTAAGTAAATTAAAAGTTCAAAATTTTGACTCTTGATTGAAGAAAATAATTTATAGTATATAGTAATAGATGTAATGTCGTTAGTGATAATGCGGTAACAAAATTTAGTACATTTTTTCTAAACATTTTACTTGTATTTATCATCTTATTTTTAAATTCATGCCAAACTGTAATTAAAAGAAGAAATTTTAAATAACGAGAATTGTTATGTCATTCATTTTTTGCTAAATGCATATATATCTGAGTATCTCACAGGCTCTCTTCAACAATATGAGTTAATATCTAATTTATATATTTGTGGAATATACCAGAGAAGATATTTTCCTCGTATTTTTCTGTTAAAGATAATTTTTGCTATAGATTCGGCACGTCTAAAAAACAGGCTATTAAACGAATTTTTGCCTATTACAACCGCATAGAATGCTTGCTTGAATCAAAAGATCGCCGAAATTATGAATTAATGTCAGAATTACACCCAGAAGGCTGACACTTTTTTCTATTTCTCACGCTTACTAATTTTCTGAAGCCATCACATAAATCTATTCAACACATTTTTAAGTAGTTTTAAAAATGATGAGCCTTGTCTCAAAAGGTGTAATCTTGGATACATAAATCTTTTACCGAATCGCATGTTTAATGGTAAATTAAGCTAGCGTGTCTGGAAATCATTGCGTTGGGGATGAAAATCCCATCCCTTTTTCAGAAGAGGGCAACTTCAGTTCCATCCGAATTTGCTAAACAGCCTCCCACTCAATTTCGGTCCGTGGGATACAAGAGTATTTAGTTGACGTAGGTCGAGCCATCTGCATTCCTGTAACGATAGGCATACGTCCAATTCCGGTTTTTGCTGTAAGCGTATGCAGTGAGACAATTTTTCGAGACGACACTTCGTATTTTATAAATGATGGACGGAGGTTTCTTCCGCTCCATTTGTCTTCTGTCGATTCCCTGGTTGAATGAACCCAGGACTTGTTGCATCCCTTTGAAATGGACGCGGATGAAAATTGATTGAAATCCTCAGAGTGGTGGGAAAAGGAGTGAATAACAGGATGCTAGAAAATGATCTTTCTACAGTGATTGAGTTTTCCTTGACCCGCATGCGATTTCATATAAATGGAGCTTAAATGTCAACTTAGTCCATAATTTATGAGATGATTGATGTAATTGCTTTTGTCTTTCATTTTTGCATTACTTTCCGTAAATTGAATTTTTGCATCGTTTTCGTGATTTGGTTATTTTAGTGATATTGCGAGATTTTCTAACATTTACTGTACTGAAAAATGAAATAATTATGAATAAGAAAAATAATATAGTGGAATATATATATATAATTTGTCCACGTTTCTATTCAGCTTTTTCCCATTATGTTATTAGAATTTATTTTCCTTTTAAAATGATTTGATCTAAACAATGGCATAGGAATTTCATGATTTTTAAATAAACTCTTTAGTAATATCCAATAGTCAAAAGGTAATTTATTTTAAAAAAATTGGAAAAGAACAAAATCATGCCCTTAATAGGATCCTTCCTAAAGGATGGATAATTTCTTGATGAATAGGGCGACAAAATATGGTAAGGTCAGGAAAGGAATTTTACTGTGCGTATCGTTAATTTCATTCAGAGACAATTTAATGATCCAATAAACGATAATGAAAGAATTTTAGATTATATTGAAGACAATATTTTTCGAGAGATTAAAAAAAGAAAATTATTGCCCCTCTTCATCTATTTTCAAACTTTTCAGTGGCCATGGTTGTAAACTCATGGCCACCATTTTCGAGTCACGGGTTCATCTCCTTATACCAGTGAAGATCCACCTTGCAGAAGGGCACAGTAAATCTGTCGGAGCTCGAAATCATCCCGTTGGTGTTGTGTGCAAGTTTGGAGATTGGATTTTCAGCTCAGGTGCCGTCACTTGACCGTAAGGTTTATAATTATAGGGTCCGTTGCCAACAGGCCATTGGAGTACGTAGACCTCCCTTATGGGGAGTTACATTATAAAAAAAGTATATGAAGGCACCGAGAGGTAGCTTTTATGGTAAAAAATTTAAAATCTGCTGGTCTATGGGGATTGACCGCCTCCACAAACATACACGTCTGTACACCACTGCAATAGTCCCTGTGTCGTTTTAGGGTTGGATAATAAGTACTTGTAGCAACAATACTTGCACATATACTCGGATACATTTCTTTCTATTTCATTTTACCTCCGGGAAAGCATTAATCATTTTATTTAATGAGTACTGTGAGTTCTTATTCTTATTTAAATGATGTATGTCTGAATGATTAGGATTACCATTAGAATAATTTCGCTGTTGTATTGTTTTTATCAATTCAGAATAAAATTATACTGATACGAACTATGACAGAGCTTGTTTTATATTATATTTAGCAAAAATATATGCAGTGACATACTTTTTTCAAGAGCAAATTGAAGCTTTTGCTCAAAAATTTCGTCTCATTTTTTTCTTTATATGAAGAAAAAATTTGACGAAATGAAACATTGTAATATGTATATGGAATAAGTATTGTATATAAGTATGATTGGGTATGCCTGTTGATTTTCCAGGAAAATTACTAAAATATGTTTAAAATATTACATATATATATGCCCTGCATTTTCAATTTTTTGATGAATATTAATAATTACAATCTAAAAATGAATCCTGGAGGATTTTTTTGGATGATTTAGAGAAAACATTAGGGGATCTAGGAGAGAACGGGGGGAGGGGAGGACTAAAGATTAAGAAATCAATAACTTGAGGTCAGAGCTGGACAAACTGTGTCTCACTTAAGAGTCATTCGTAGATTTATAAATTTGTAAAATAGTCATGAATTTTGCAGGTCAGTCAGAGATTTTGAAGCAATAGCATAGCTGGTTTCAAATGCAATGTTTTAAAAAAGTTCATACATTTGTTATTGGAGTATGTTACATTTTTTGAATATGCGAAAATTTGCAAAGAAAGTTAAATATTCTCTTGCGCAATATAATTGTAATAATTTAAATAGAAATTATTTAAAAAAAATTTTATCAGCATAAAAATCGGAACTCGCACTAAAAATTTTCGTAAAATTATTAATATAGGCTTATTTGTTTTTATATTTGGCTAAGAAAGTTAAAAATTGTAAAATAAGTTAGAGAAATTCAGAAATAGAGCTTAATTCATCGCTTTAATATTTAAAAAAATTATAAATTATCTGTTCTTTAAAATTTTTTATTGTCTTTTATATGAATTTTGTTGACCCACCAAAATTTTTTGTCTCACTCCTAAAAATGTTTGCCCTTGATCATAAATTTTAAGAATAATTTATATTATGAAATTGATTAAACCATACACTCGTAATTAAAATAAGATTAGAATACTGATACATGGTGGGGACATTAAGAAAAAAAAAGATTTCTAATCACAGCGTCTCGTATTCATACTGGTCCATGACCTACTAAAGAGATATAATTCTCTAAGTAGAATTACTATTTTATCTAAATCATATATTAAATATTTTCATTACATACTGCTACATCATTACATTAAGCGTAATGCGAATCGGACAACAAAACATTGGCATCCCGTCCGGAGGGAAAAAAAGGGCTTATAGGAAAAATCTTTGATATAAATGAAATTGGCTTACATACGATTACTTCAATTCGTAGTACAAGCCACCCTAAATACATCATGAAGGCAGCATCCAAATTGTGTGAAATTTTCATCATGAGTAAACCTCGATGGGATATGCAAATGGTAAGCATTTTAACGAGACACATGTCATGAGTGCCTGTAGTGTCACCAATAAGCGCTACATAATGGGAGAACAAAATGCCATTTTGAAGTGCTGGAATTGCTTTCTCATGGAAGTATTTTGCGTCAGCAGCTTCAGAATGCTTCGAAGAAGAGTACAAGCGTTATTCGAACACGTTTCTCTGTTGAACCTTGGAAGAATTATTGTCTTTAAGGAATATATATTAATCTACCGATAATACGGTAATCGTATTGAACATAACCAAGCAATAGTGAATCTGTAATAGATGGATAGAGGTGGGAATGACTGACCAATGACATCGATTGCACCAACCTCCTCACACCACTGCACGTGATGGCTGGTATATTGTGCGCATGCTGGATGAATCGCTCTGTCGCATTAGAAACCATATCACAACAAATACAGTTTGTTGCACAACAATAGGTGTCAAGTATCATTCTCTCGGTTTGTTTGCAGAATAGTGAAATGATCACTTTGCTCATTGAATGATCCATTTCTGCAATCATCTTTGTCTAAAATTCACGGGCATTTGCGTCTGCAATGGTACATTGAAAATGAACAAGGCACGGCAAATGGCACGATACTGTCTTTACATTACGCTTCAACCTGCAATACCATTATGGTTGAATTAGTCTGAAGGCGCTCTGGAAACAGGGCCCGTGAATGTTGCCTTGGGTTTGAGGAGGTACAGAATTTTATTCCACTCCTAATACGTATTGCAGGTGCAATAACCAATCAGCCCTGTAACTCTGAGATCTTCCCTTGTCATCACATTCCAACATGACAATTCCCGACCCCGAATGACATGCGTTGTCAAAGACTTCTTCGCCCATCAGAAGTGAAAGTGGTCATGATCTCAAACTTGTGGCCATCCTTCTGTCGACTTGTAGACTCCAATCATGGTGCCAATCAAAAACCGGCGTGTTTAAGGATTGATGCATATTAAATCTGTCGAGGTTCAAGGTCCTCATAGTGAAGTGGTGTAGAAGTTTGAAGAAAGGGGTGTCATTCTCGTAACTTGATAAGGGTTCAAACTATGAGGTTCGTCTCCAATAGCTCTCCAACTACTTCAGAATTATTAAATAACCAGAAATAAACAATCAGATATAAATAAACAGGAGGAATAAGCAATCATATTGATAAACAGTTATAAATAAACAATCAGATATTAATAAGCAGTCAGAAATAAACAATTAAATATTTATAAACAGTTCAGATTAATTAACAGTCAATCTACCACCTGATTGTATTGTTGCTTTTCTAATCTATCACTTTTCGAACACGTCTGGTCGAAGGGCAAGTTCGACTCTCACAATCTGCTGCTATACTAGATAAACTTTGACTATATGTGTGGTAGTATGAACTTCCATACCGCAACAAGTCTCCGCCAAAGCCCTTTTCATTCAATGCCGAAGGGAGCAGCAGCAGCCTTTATTTTCAGCCATAATGGCATACTTTCAATACTGATTTCATTCAATGCAGAAATGTATTTTTGATCATTTCACCTTTATGTTATGTGTAATAAATTTGGCTATGGTACGAGTATTTCTTATTCTTGGTGTTATTTATCTAAATCTTGGTGTTGTATTTTAGATGCACGGCAGTTTTTGTACATTTTATCTCGTGTAATATATCTTGATGTACAAAATCTCTAAATAAATTTCTTTATGTCATTTGTTAAAATGTCCTAGTTTCAAGTTTTTCGATTAATGATTATGCGCAGAATTTGTGCGCATGAAAAAAATTTCGATTATAGTTTCATAAATGTATAATCTGATAAATTTGTAAGGTAGAATCTGATGTCAACTGTTTAAAATATTACTCTGTTTGTCTTACGAAAGTTTTCTTCCAACCTTAAGTTACACTAATTTCGCAACAAACGATTTCCGAGTATCTCTTACAGAATTATCTCTAATAGAAATCTTACTTTATAATGTTTAACTTAAATACGTATATTTATTTTCGTTTCATTCTAAAAAAGGAAAGAAAAAAATATGCTTACCGTTTAGTCGGTAAACTTTTTAAGTGGAATATTAAATATGCTCCAAAATTCATGTTCAAAATTTTGAAACAAAACCATTTAAACAATCTTTTTGAAAAGAAAAGATTCCTCTGCCTATCTTTCTTTAGTGCAAAAAAAAAATGCAATTTAAATGTTACGTATATTTTTTCGAGGACTTTCAATACTGCTTTAAATGTATAGCAATGCCCATCATCAGTGACGTGTTTGTATTTGATTTTACATAAATATATGAAAGTAATATTTTCTTCCTCGTTTAAAATGTATCTTTATTAAGATAACATTGTATTACAGATTGTATAGATTTAAATTTAGAATTTACGGTATCTAACTCTTAAACGTAATGCAATGCAACTTTTTTATCACCTCGTTTTGTGATTAGTATACATTCGATCATCGTTTTTCTAAAAGAGGAAGATGTCGCTTCTGTGTTTTTCATTATCATTCTTGTTTTTGTATCAGTCATATAATTCCGACTATAAATAATTAGATGATTTTCATGGTGCAACACACATTATGATCTCATCAAGGAAGGACTGTCAGACAAATGGCCTTTATCGCGCCTATTCTGGCCGAGTCGTTTCCTTTAACAGTCAGTAGGAGTGCTCGGTTCAATCAATCACATATATTTCCGGTTCAAAAAATTTTGCTTTATTTATTCCATTGCAGATGCCGCTGCAAGATAGACCATTTAATATCCCTTCAAGTATAAGGCATTGAAATGATTCCTGCTGGAAACTGTCACTAATCATCATTACTTTGAAGTATCAGGAATTATTATTCCGTAGGCGATTTTATAAAAGCGTCCGAGAGAGCGTCACATAAGTTGAATGTAAAATAGGAAAATCGCAATATTTTAATGTTAACGAGACGTATAAAGCAGGTGTTATGTCACTTTTGCGTTTTCGAATCTCTGGCGTTAAAATGCTTCAGATGAATGTTTTAAGAAAATGCATTTTGAATTTGAAGTTTGGCATTAAACCCAACTCTTTTTTTACATGGACGTTCCTTAGAAAACCGTGCAAAAAAAATCGTGTAAAAAATACATGCGATGGTAATATTGGTCCATATGGTAAATTTGGGGATATGTTCCACAACCTTAAGAGATCATGTAAGATGAAAAATCTCTAGATATTTTATTAAAAAACCGTGTAAAAATAATAAAAAAATCTATACGTTAAATTTTTATTAAAAAAATCAATTCGGTTTTATTACAAAAAAAAATTAAAAATAGTGTACAGTGAAAATTTATTTTATAAGTTCATACAACATATAAAAATACAATTTGAAATTAGTAACAAAACTACTTACTAACAACTGTGCATAGCTACTTGATAATAAACGCGTTTGGGGCCGTGGGTAGCCTAGTGGTTAGAGCATCGGACGCCAGACCGGAAGGCCTCGGTTCAATGCCCGATGCCACCACATATCAACCGAGTGCACACGGAGTACGTGCTCGTTAAATCAGTGGGTCCGAATGGTGTGGCCATCTATCGTGAGCAAAATCGTACTGTCACCTTCATGGGCTCAAAGCTTCGGCTAACGACAGGCGTATCTCTAGCCGTTGCCATGATGAGTCTCGTGGGCCTCGTTCTGACTACGTCAGACAGGTGACATAAGTAACAACAACGTTTATTACAAACTGGATCAAAAAGGCTATCATCAGTAGATA
Organism: Trichonephila clavata; assembly: GCA_019973975.1. NCBI lineage: Eukaryota > Metazoa > Arthropoda > Arachnida > Araneae > Nephilidae > Trichonephila > Trichonephila clavata. The sequence continues at coordinate 363,124 of BMAO01005310.1, forward strand.
TGTCAAACATGTCCCGTACAACTGACGGTTTTGATTCAAATGAAGAATTTCGTTCGATATTAACAGCCTCTGTTGTTAATAAGTCTTATTACTGAATGGTTTTTTTTTTGGTTCCTCAAGTTGCTTATATAATTCTTGATATGCTGGTACACAAAGCTTAAGATAACATTGGAATTTTAATGCACGCTCTATGTCAGAATCATGAAGAAGAAAATGTTGTTCCATACTTGTAGCAAATTTCAAGCCTTCGCGAATTGAATCAGCTGTTAATAGTTGAACTTCACCTTCTATTTCGTCATTACCGATTTCTTCGTCTTCATTCAAAGGGCACGAATCTCCATATTTTTGGGGGGATTCGTGCTAATACAAAAAATTTGTGTAAAATAATAAAAATTCGTTAAATCCGTGTAGCATTGAAAAACAAAAGTGTAAAATAAGACCGAGTTAAAAAAAAAAAGTTGGCTGTACTTTATTCTGATGTGTTTCGGAATTTATATAAATAAATATGACCATACATTGATTGATTGAATAATATGACAATATAATATCGTATTGAATAAATGAATTAAAATTCATATTATTACCTTAAATTTGTCGTCAAGATAGCCAAATAAATTAACACCCCATTGGACATAAAATACAAATTTTCTTACAATTAAAGGTTATTTTATGTGAAAAGTACTCCAAGAAAAAACACAATCTTAAATAACATACCTCAATTTCTGTGAATTTTTGGTTGATTCAGTAAAAGTTATATATTTTTCGATTTTGATTTTAGACATTCCGAGTTTAAGATTTTGGAACTTTCTGTTAAGCGCAAGATACAGGATAATTTACTATCGTTTATTATTTTTCTGTCATTTATTTTTATTTTAAGGGTTGATTTCTTTTATTCGTCACTATTATTTTCTGGTAACAATTCAGTGACCGTAATAGAACAACAAAAAAAAGGATGTTTAAGGAAACATAGGTTCATCGTGCATTAAAGTTTAAGAAATTATTATACAGAAAAAAAAAACATAAAATTCTCTAATAATTAAAGTCAACGAACTTTCTGAGGTGTTCTTATCATGAAAATTTTTGGCATAAAAATATAATTACAAGTGTATTGAAAATCAAACATGATGGATTGTTTTAAGCTTCTTACAAATTCCTTTTTTTTTAAGTATAGTTGTTTTTGAAAAAGGCATTTAAGTTTATTTTTTTTAAAGTACAATCAAGCACACACACAAATGATTTGAAAAATACTACTCACTGTGTTAGCATTCGAGGGTATCCACAAAGGAAAGCCGCTATGTTTGTATGAACATTTTTCTGATATCTGAAAACTTGAAAAGAAACAGTGGCAGCAGATAGTATTCTACGCATTATAATAGTTTTTATGCCTAAATGAACACAAAACAACGTCCCAAGTCTTATTGAATGAAAATTTGCTATTTAAATCACTGCGTTTTACGTCAAAGACGTTTCTCTTCCATGAAATAACGCCAATGCCGATGTTCTTCAGACAACAAAAGCCTGATTAGAAATTTTATGATGTCTACCTATTTTTGAGTGACCTCAAGGCATTTCAAAACTGAAACTAAAAACAAATGTTTTGAAATTTTTCAAAACCAAATCTTTGTTACTTATTTATAAGAGTTCTGAATAGATATCAAAAGTAAATTAAATCCATCAGAAAATCTGATTCACTCTTGAAAATGAACTATTTTTTATGCTTTCAAATTACTCGTCCTCAGTATGAGTTATGGAATATTGTTTTTATTGTATCTGAGTATATATTAATAAAGGACAGTATAACTCGATAAATGTTGAATTTGAAATACTCAAGTGTGTATTGAGAAATTTGAGTGCATAAATTATATTTGAGCGTAGTTATATATTGCAATTATTATGTAGAACTATATTTGAAACAAATCAATCTATATTAATAATATATATTGAATTAAATAATATAAAAAACACTTTTGTCGAATTTTTTTCGTTTTTCAAAAGAATGTACAAATATAGAAATTCTACGAATATTGTAGACTGTAGAAATTTTAATTGTCCTTGCTATTTTTCTTTATTCTATTATTTTTTTCAGATTTTTTTAAAGACTACAATTTTTTGTAATTTTTAATTTTTATAGTGAGGGATAATTCAAAAAAATTATTTTTCTTATTTTTAGAAATATTAAAAAAAAGTTTTTGCAATTCTCTTAATTTTTTCTCTTCACATTAACGCCTTACATTTAGATTCTTCAAGACGTTAAAAAGCGTAGACGACTCTCCAGATAAATGGGAGAATTATGAGGAGCAATTAAATACCCCATGGGGCCTCTGTTGAGATTGACCCATTTGATAAATTGCAAGCTAAATTTTCTAATGTATATGTTTAAGTTTCTCTGAATCATCACAGATTCAACCAAATCTGAAAAAAATTACATTTTTCCACTTATAATGAATTTTGAATATTGAATGTGTTTATTATTAGATATATATGAATCTTTTTTAACTTCCTTCAAATCATTTCATTCAATTTAAAAATATGTACTTGTAAAGCATTCATTCGCAAATTCAAATTGTTAGAAAAATTTCCTTCATTATCAACAATAATATGTCTAAAGGTAAAAATTTGAAATTTAAATTTCATTTTGATCTTAAATTTGATGAGTCTTTTTAAATTTATTTTATTTTTATGTGTCTGAGAATGTAAAATTTGCTCTATCGTAGACACTTCCTTAATAATCTAAACAGCAAATATAGATGGTATTGAGGATATTTAGATGACAATCAGTACAAAATCGATTGCTAAGCATTAACAATCGTTTTTCAATTCCATACCAGTTTATCATAGATGTGATAAACGTAAATGAATGTTGCTGTCAACGAAATTCGACGTTATCTCTCCTCTTTATTCTTCCAATATTTTTTTTATTGTAGTTTATCCGCATCAATTTGTCCCTGGCTCTTTCTATGTGTTATGACATACTGTCGTTGAGGATAATTTACAAATTACAGCATATAAATAAATATATTCTTTTCAAAGGATTATGTTGTTGGCTAGTGTTCACGCATTATTTTTCCTTGATGTATGCTGTTAAATACAACTGTCGAGTTACAAATTCTATCTGAACTCTTCGGTATCTTTTTTTTCATTTACCGAAATTGTAGAAAATGCATTACCAACACAAGTATTCTGAAGTAATTTTACAGAAGTATATATATATATTTGCTTTATTTGGACGTTTTTTCCTCTTGACTCTTAGATCCCTTAAAGTTTGCTGTTTTCTTTAAAATTAGAAAATATAAAAATAAACTTAAATTCATGCATTATTTATTTAAATACTCTTTTTTGTCAATTCTATTTTTATAGCGGAAAAATATAATACAATTACCGTAAAAGGCGACAGATAATGCGCACGGTGTATAACGCACACCTATTCTTTAAAGCTGCAGTTATTTTTTTATTTTTCGATATATTCGCTGTGTAACCCCCCTCCTTTTTTTTACGAAGAAACCAGAAATGTTAATATACAATGCTTATATGTTTTGAAGTCATTTTTTCGAGGTATTATCGCAAACTTTTGAAAAAAAAATAGTATACTTCTAGAACTATAACTCTTTTGGTTCATAAGGCATTTCTTTTAAATAAACCGTCTTTCGATTTATGTAGAAGTAATTTTTTTTTTATGCTCATCTCTTGTTATTTTTAAAGCTATCATTTTTACACCCGGAGTATATATTTAACACCCTTAAATTTTGATTTTAATTTTTATGTTAAAGTACAAGTTATACGCCGGATTTTACTGTATTTTTTGATAACTGATAAGTTGATAATTGTGGGAATATAATAAACATTTTTGTTATATATAGTTTAAGAGCAAATACTATTTTCTCGATTTTTTAGAGTTTTTAATACTTCAGGGTTGATCCAAAGGTTATTTCATATAAAATTTCAAATATTTACGTATAGTTTACATTTTGGAAGTCATACGAGTTTCATAAAAACATTTATAAAATATGTTCAAACTTTTTTCCTGTGTACTAATTCTAGTAAAGGTTTAAAATATAAACGTTGAAATTTTTAAAAACTTTTTTAATTTTTTAAACTACTCTTTTTATGCCTAATTAAAGTCAAATACGGATTGTTTTGCATAAACTTTGACTCATTCATATTGTATTAATATTTTTTTTAAATCGTCTAATAGATATAGGAATTTTTTTTCAACTGGAATACAAGATTCGTTCGTTCGATTTTAAATTATCGAGAAACGAATACCAGAAGGTATATATTGTAATTTTTCATTTTATTTTTAAAGAATCTTCGAAAAAAACTAAATATATATTATAGTAACCTTCACGGTCTTGAAATTGCTTTCAGTGCAGTGGACTTGTTTTTACTTTTCATATATGTAGTATTGAAATCCAATAAAAAAAAATGAAACGAGTAAAAATGCAGGAATATAACCAAAAATAAATAAGCGGTATTGAAGATAACGTGTTATCTGTGATCGTGAGTTAGGTGCAAACTGCATATTTTTCTAGTTTTCTTTTCGAATTCTAACCCTCACACTTGGATAAAACAAGTGTAGAAACTTGTGTACTGGCTGCATTCTTTTCTTAATTCGTTACACATGAAAAATCATAGCCTACGGTCAAGGCCAACGTGCCGAGAATGTGCCTAGAAGTGATACAAGCTGAATTTAATATTAGAAACTGAGTTCTGAAACTGGTATCAAATACAAATGGACTTGATAACACTATGCCAAGTGTTATGAATTAAAGACTTCAGAAGAATAAAATGTAGTTGTGTTTGCCCAACCCATGGTTTATAAATAAGACCTCCCAAGAGTAACTAACTTCCTCAGACACATTTTCGGCTGTATGTTTACAATGTTCTCATAATCAGAAATTATGATTGTCTACAGCAATTACTTCTGACAGTTATCTTCTGACTACACAACGAGTGAAAAAATACTTTTGAATTATTATGTTAAGTTTGTAATTCGAAAATGTTGGTATGTCGACTGAGAAGATATAGAATGAGCTCATTTTGATAAATGTCTTGAATTATGGCAAAGTTATAAATGAAAATAAATATAAAAAAATATTCTATGCTTTCAGAAGTAAAATATCAAATTTTTGTTATTCATTTTGGTATATTGTGAAAAATCTAGCATTTTTTTCAGTGATAGTTCTAAATTATATACACAGACAGCTTTTTCTATGCGATAGTTATGTTTCACCGAAATTTGCATAAAATATTTGATGAAATTATAAAATTTAAATATGTTTTTTAATAAATTTTTAAAAATTCGTATGTAAAGGCAATTAAATTAAACCAACATAAAGTCGAATAACAATTCAAACAAAATGGAAACAAATTCAAGAAAATGGGAATGGCTTAAAAATTCCAACTCGAAAATCTGAAAGAAAGTGTTTATAAGAATTAAGTTTGTTCTCAAGCTCTCTATTTGTTCTATGAAAGTCTAAAAAATCAAGTTTTTTTCTTTAAACTATTGTCATTACATTGGAATAGGTCTTCACTATATGCGCACTGGTGTTATTTTATTTTCACTGCTAGAAATTATAGTCTCTGCTTTACAAACACACAGCACAATAAATATAGATTTTCAAAATACACGTTCTCATTCTGAGCATCTGTTTATTTTACTGCAATGTAATCAATAATTACATTCTGTGATGACTTTTTCACTTATTTTTAAAGTTTTTAAACTCACTTTGAATGTATTTAAAGGGGGTTTTGAAATCTTTATGAGGGTTTTTGGGGGGAAAAATTGTCATTCTCGGTATTAACTTATATTGATCACTTTTTATTGTTTTTTTATATTAGAAAAGAAAGTAAATGCACAAAAGCCTTGTAAATCTTCCATTGAGAAAATAGTGTACAATAATATATCGAACTATGCGTAGTAAAATCTTTTTGAAACTTTGTCTTCGTAATGATTCTACCGAAAAATAGATTTCCACATTGTGTAAAATGTGAATGAGCTTTATAAAATTTTCTTTAATTTTATTTTTTTTCAAATTAAAAAGCTTCTATATTTTGTTATTTCTTATTTTTTTGTTGTATATATATATTTTTATTTTTTGTACTTGATTTATTATATTACATTTAATTCTTTTCAGCTCAAATTTTTGAAAAGTACTTTAAATAAAAGATTATACATTACATCTAGAATATTTTTAATTATGTAAAAATTTATACATAAAAATTTCTATTGCTTCATTGTTACTTTATTGTATTTATTTATTTATCACGCATATATCTAAGTCTTACCAAACTTTTAATTGATGAATAATTCTTATTTTATAAAATTTCTCCAAAATTATTTCTTATGTTTTGTTAAGAAACCATTTTTTTGATTTTATAAAAAATTTTCATTTTAGGGTAGCGGAGATGGAAGAGGAGACGTGGGCATTGAAGAAGTTGATGTAAGTAATTCTTCCAAGACGTTTTAATTTATAAACCTTTTTTTATTTATTATATGGAAATAATTAATCTGAACATATACTTTTTTTCATAATACCCTTCATATTCTTCGAAAAATAAATTTGTAATGTTTTAAAACAAATGCACTGTTTAAAATTGCAAATTTTTTTTTTGCCTTCACTTAGTAGAAAATGCATCCAAAACTTCTAAGTTATGTGATTTTTTTAGTGATGATAACCTCTAATGTGATGTTTCGATATATTCAGAATCAGACACTACTTTTAAAAATTACATAATCTAAATTCATTTCCTATTTTAATTAAGGTTACGTTATTGAAACGTTGATTATTTATCCTTTAATTTAACTGTTGCTGGAATATTACATATATTTTGAGGAATATATTAAGGGAATGTTAACAGTCAAGAAAAGAAAGTAAAAAGCAGAAGTTGCCGCTAAAATGAAAATCAAACTTTCTAATAAATGCGAATACTGTAATAAATTATATAATACAAGTATTTAGTAAAAAATTTTCATGTTAGAAATAAATCAATAATCTGATTTTAAAAGAAGAATTAAGAATTCTGAGAAAATCCTTTATTAATTTAATCTCTTTTATCTCGTTGGATGACAATGCTTCCTTTTTTTCGATTCAATAATGTTTATGAATATTTTCTTCTGATATTTGTAATTTTTACCTGCAGTCATATAGATAAATTTCTGAGAAAGCTCGCAAGTATTTTAATGTTGTTCGAATTTTTATCTTTCAAGTTACTTTTAACATAAAATCCTGACTTCCAGAAGGAAAAAATAAATTACAATAGGCTCATTTTCCTTTAACAAATCTCTGGGGTTGTTTTTATGCGATGTCTGGAAGAATTGCAATATATGCAAGTGTGCTTTATATTTAAAAAAGAATAATAGCAAACGGGAATGAAGAGAGATAAGGGGAATTGTAGGAGTACTATTATAGAGGATAGAACAATTGCAAGATATTCAGAGCAATCAAAAACGGCTCACCTATTAAAAGGTTCAAACGAGTCATTACAGAAATCTACAATTTCAGATTTCTCGAAATAAGTAGATATTTTATTATTGTAATTGTTGGTTAGAATCAGGTTAAATAAACCGCTCCCCATATTTAATTTTTGATTATTTAAGGATTTTAATTAACTGGTTATTTTTTTGTTTAAGGTTCATTTATATTATTTAAATATATTTCACTATCACCGAAGCAAATACGTCACAAAATATTTATTACAATATTTTGGTAAAAGGAGAACAAATATGTATTTATCAGCAAAACAATATAATTAATATGTGTGTGTGCACATTGTCTTTTTTTATTTCTTACATGTCTCTGATGGAAGTATGAAGATATCTTTGAAAAGTTTTTGACTCTGCTAGCTCAGAAATATTTAGTGATAACTGTAATAACTCGCTAGATTTTTAAAACTTTCAATATAATGGCCTCATTTTATTTTGTTTTTGTTAAAAAATATATATAAATTTGTAGCAATAGACAGCAACACACACACACATATATATAAGTATTCTGTATTTCATCCATATATTATAACTGTGATTTATATCAAACTTATATATTTCACAATTTCAATTTTGTGGTAGACAATTTATTATTAAGTAATAAGAAATATGTTGTGTTAGACATTTATTTTCATCTCATCAACTGATTTTCCAATCATAACATCGTTATCATTGACTTCTTTCCTTTGATCTTTATCAGAAAATGAAGCAACCTTCATCTTCCTGGGGGAAGGGCTTTAGCTTTAAAACTGTTTCATCAGTAATCATCACAGCTGTCTTTGGTACATTTACACAACGAAATGGAAGCTGAATTTATACTTCTCTAAACTCCGTGGATATCAAGGATTTTATTAGACATCTTATACGTTTATTTCACTACGCATTCATACATTTTCAACGAAGTGATAGAGATTCCAAATGTGTCTTGGCAGATCTAGAACTCTAATAAAAGATGAAATTTCAGGATAAGATCTCAAAATTCAGTTATTATGTCACCGCGCCTTGGAATTTGACCTTTCAAGGACTGTATTATATATGATTGCACAGTTACTGAAACATAATTTGCGGCGTCCAGTTTGTGTGGATGAACAGGAACGCATTATAGATCTCAGATTTCGAACGTTACGAAGGGAGCTCAAATGCATTGTCCGCGAACTGCTTTGATAACCGTTAATAGATTCCTAATTATAGAAAACGTAAATGGAGACGTTAATGCTCCAGTATTATAGTTATCGTAACAATGATTTCATTTCTAAACATAAGAATGTGTTTCTGATTTAATGAATCATTTGTAATACATATTCATTTTAATAAGTTTTATCGACATTCCGGTTATTCATTTGCCTATTTCAAGAAATAAAGGAATTAGTGTTTGTTATATTTGGTAACTTTATCAAAGTAAAATAAAACCATCGAATGGAATTATGCTTATTTTGTAATTTAGCTGTAATTCGTCGGTGTATCAGAAAAGTAATACAGAAATTTCTGCAGTGTTGAAACTTATATTTTCGTCTTAAAAATAAATCGATACAATTTTTTAAACATAAGATAATAATTAAATAAAATTAAAAAGTCATTTAAAATAATTTATTTTACAAAAAAAAATGTAATTAGGCTTATTTGATTTTTATTAACATTGTAACATACACGACCTACTCTCGGCCCCGGCTAGAGGTGTGGGAGGAAGTGAAGGATGACTCGCCATAATACTTTTCAACTATTTATTCAGCACACAAATTATCAACAGATACAATTCTAGTATTCAAACAAGATGAGATGTTCCAACTAAGAGCAGTAGAGGAATAACGACGAGAGACGCGAATTATTGAGAAGACTTCTGTTATATTGATCCTCCTTTTATGGAATCAACCCACTACTCTAATATTTTAGTTACAATTTAGCTATGGTGACCAATCGTCACTTTAATATCTTCAACTATTTAATACCTGAAACGCGCTATCAATAATTATCAATAATTACTAATACCTGTTCGGTAGCTATCGCTCCTTGTCGTCAGCTTCTCTATATTTCAATCTCCATGTAATTCCGTCTATCCATCATACTAGCTAGAAATCCTATACCGTATATAACTGACCTAATCTGCACATATCACGGTTTTTTCTTCCAAAAGGGTTGGTTGTAATTGATAGCCCAAAGTTTCCCAAGAAGATTAGTTGAAGGACGCGTATATATCCGTCACAACATTGCTCATCGAAGCTGCACGAAGGCTACTCGTGATTGTACCAGAGTTCAAACAGCGGTAATGCAATTTCTAGACATTCCAAATGGTAGTTTTTGATCGATTAACTATCGACCAATGATATTCTAAGCAAACTGCTCCTGATTAAAATATAGCAAATTAAGTGACCTTGTCATCAACAACCAGGACAATCATCCGCATGCCCTTTAAGCCACTGCGACATGATTCTAGCCTTGTGACATTAAACGTTGTTCCTATGGAAGATTTCGTTTCCGGTAAAAAAAAAAAAAAAACGACATGTAAGGCAACAACAGGTCAACTATGTTATTGAGATTGTCTGCATCTTTCACGGTGTTTGACCACAAACAATCGTCCCAGAGATGCCCATAAGAACATGAATATGTGTTCGATTTGAAAAGGGTATATCATTACAAGGATATGGACGTAATGATTCAGGAATCTCGATTCCTCCGACAAGGTAACTCTCTTCCATTGTTCCAAGATCCATTTAGGGTGTTCCAGGGCCCACTAGGGGTATAAATGACGATGGAGCCTTGTTAACATAGGCACATAAAAAGGGTGTATACTGTATAGTCCCATGTTCATTACTGTTGAATTGCGTCTCCCAAACACTTAATTTAATCTGCAATGTATTCGGCTATCAATCGAGCTACTGGCTACCACCGATTTTGCTTTATCAAGCAGAAAGTGGGCATGATGGGCATGGGCGAAGAAAGTGTCGACGAAGAAAGTGTCCAAACCGCATAAAGTTTTTACTTTGAGGAACTGCCGATGAGATAGGCAAATGATTAGCATTTTAGGGCAGGCGTACATTATAGACACCTGTAGCGCCATCATTAAGCGTTAGATAAAGGTAGAACAGACTATATATCGTTTTGAAGTGTTGCAATTTCTTTTCGTTTGGTTTTAAGAAGTGGAATACTAGAGTTATTGAGCACGTTTCTGTGTTCAATCGAGGAAGAAATATATCCTATTTAGAATGATGATTACGCTTCCGAGAAACTGGTGATGTGTTGTGCATAACCAAGCAAAAAAGGCGAATCTATTATAGATGGATGCAGGATAGAACGACTGATGAACAGACCCATTGTAGATACTAATCCTGCACCCGGTATTAGGGTTTGTACTGTAATTGAGTTCTACTCTACCCCTAGTTCGCATTGTCTATATAATTACTAGCCAGCGCTGTATCTTTGAGGTTTAGGAGCCTGTTGCCACTTTCTTCCTTACTCTCATAGCTTATTTTTAGCCATATTTACACAAAACAATGTACTAACACAAGTAGCACGCAATGTAAGAGACTTCTTCGCCCACTACATTGCATTGTTGCCTTGGCCTATCTGTTCACCCAGTCTATTATTTACTGAGCACATCTGGTCGATATTTCGGACCATGTCTATACCATCCGTTGCAGCACCAGATCAACTTAAGCAATGTATAAAAGCAACATGAGCTATCATATCCCAACAAAACGTTCAAAGTCTCAATCATTCAATGCCGAAGCGTATAGCAACGGTTTTGTTAGCCGTGGTGACAACACTTAATATTAATTTCGTCTTCATCATCTCGCAAAAGATTATTTCAATCATTTCACTTTTACATTGAGTATTATCTCTCTAATAAATTTGGATTTGCTATATTTTATCCTTGGTGTTGCATTTTAGATGGGAAGCATCCAAAGCATAGCACCAAGTTTTAATTTGTTTTAATTTTTACCTGATTTGTATCAGTTTCAATAAGTTACTATTTATTGATATGAACTGCTTTGAAATTCGAAGTATATATTGTTAATTAAAATCTCGGTAAAAAATGGGCAAAGTTGTCGTTATATATATTTATATATGTAAATGGATATATTGCAATTCCTCATTTTTGGAACGAAAATATGAGTAATTTTGAAATTTTAATTAAATGAATTAAAAATAATATCAATAATTTTATTATTAAATCGATTTTATGTTTATGTACTGTACACTGTATTTAAATATATTATTGTAGAAGTACAAATAATAATTTACACGAGTGTTATTTAAAATATAAGATTTACAGTACCACACTTTATTGAATAATTGATTAATATGTACTGGCATCTCGATTATTTAAATCACTGGGAAAAATTGAAGATACTTTAAGCCTGTATACATATATATTTAAGGATTGGAAAGTACCGCATTAAAGGAATCTGCATTGAGTGATACTTCGTTTCTAAAGGAAAATAAGTAATACATTTACATCACATTTTCTAAAAACAGAAATATTTGTATATTTACCTAAAATTAATGGAAAATAATTTATTATAATCGAACATTTTTATTGCTTAGTGTTTATGAAAAGAAAAACATCTTTTTCAACTAGAAAATCAAAGTTTTTTTTGCCTTTCAAATCGTATATCACAAGCGACACAACACAGAATATAATTTTCTAATTTTCGTCTTCTTGAAAGGCTCTTTTTTTTTAATTGAATTATTTTCTCCAAAAATTTTACTTACTCTTCCAATATTATTCATTGATTGAATCATTCTTCAAGATTATTCTATATAATTTTTTTTTCAATTTAACTTTATGTATGAACCCGTTTCCTTCAGTACTGATAAAAAATTCGTCATCAAGAGGCTGAGGGCCCGTTTGAATACACTCAACGGCATCGGCAGCATATAATGAATCAAAGCCTAGAAATCATGTTTAATTTTGGAAATGTCTGCTGAGTTTCGTTTCTCATTCATTCAAAATGGCTTAAGGAATGATATTATGTATAATAGTTTTTTAAAAAGAGAGAATCATGTGAAGTGAAGACAATAGGCAAGAATTACAGATGTACACGACATGAGGCTATCTTAACGAGTGAAGTTTGTTACGTATGTGAACTGTATTTACCATTAGTACATATGAACGCACTAATCGTCTTGCTTGATCTTGAGAAGCCAGCACCATTTATCGAATCATTTTTGCAATATTATTTTAGTGGGAATGTTTTGTTGGCAATACTTGAGCGCAAAATCATTCCAAATCGCATTACAGTGAATTAACCAGTACTAATTGAGATTTATTACACAAATTACAAACCATACTGTAGCGGGTTTGCATATTAAACGAAGCATCACTAAGCAAAGTATCTGGTCTCTCTCTCTCTCTCTTTGAAATCGAGATATATATATTTCGCAGTAGTGTTACATTCTACAGTTATTTAAACAGATTATACTGACAATGTGTGTATACAAACGATTTTTGTATTTACTAATATATTTTTACATATATTTTGGCATTGAATCCTCTACTAAATGTAAAATGCTTTACTTTTTTTACTTCACGAGTGGTACGAGTAATTTATAAGAAGTTTATTTTGAAAAGTAAAAGTTTAATTTCAATTTTTCTTAATATGTTCTAGGTGAGGGACGATGATGAGCAAATATATCCAGTAACGACTCCTGGAAAAGCTGAACAAGGTGAGACAGAATTTTGTGAGTGATTTTAATTTATACTCGATCAATACGGGTACTTTTATACTAACGAATTAAAATGTTGAAGAGTATTTATTTACTTCTTTTTTTGAAAAATATATCAACCTGATATCTTCAAATCATTTTATTTGAATGCGTATATTTTTTCACTCTGAAATTACCAATTTTTATTGTAAAAAGATATTATTTTCATACTACTGAGCTGAATTAGAATACAGTAGTAGTATTCATTGTTCACATATGATTTATTATATTAAAATAACTTTACTAAATGTATTGACATCGTTTTAATGACACTTGTCTTATGATCTCATTATGTGTCATATTCTTGGTCATAATATTCAAAACAATTGTTGTTGTAATTTCTTTCTTTTTTATTTGAAATGCAAAATGTTTCCGGGAAATACTTTTCTTAACTGCTGCATTTTCTAGTTTAAAAAGACAATTATGAAAATTACGTATTACTTGAAATTAAATCAATTTAGATAATACTATACTTTAAAATTTAAATTTAATACTTAATATTTACCGTAAAATCCAGAGTATTACGCGCACTTATACTCTCGACCTTCAATTTTGAATTTTTAGGTATATTCGCTGTATAACGCGAACCCCTTTTTTTACGAAGGACCAGAAATGTACGTGCGCAATGCTCTTATGTTTTGAAGTTATATATTCGAGGTATTATTCCAAGTATTAGAAAAACAAATGGTATACTTCTACAACACATTAAGTTCATATGGAATATCATTTCTTTTAAATAAATCGACACATGCAGAAGTCTTAATTTTTTTTTCTATATTCATCATTTTTTCCCTTCTTTTTTTTTAAAGGTCTCATTTTTATTTTTATACCCGTTGTATATATCGCACCCATAAATTTTGATCTTATCCTTTGTTTTAAAAGTGCGCGTTATACGCCGGGTTTTACGGGGGTTACATATTTTTTTTTATTTAAGTATTTGAATTTTATAATTATTTATGTATTTCAAAAAAGTTCTAGAAAAACGGAAGACTATTTCTTACATAGAGATCCTTATAAATTATTTTAATTCAAAATAACTCATTAGAATTCTCATTTTATTCATTTCCTGTTGTACAATCTACAGTGATTTTCTTCTACTAAGCGAATAAAAAGTAAGAACAGGAAATATGCTACCTCCATCAAGACCCGTTATCAATATAAAACGAAATACGTGATTATATCATTTGCTGAATTTTCCTTGAATGTTTTTGTTTTTATCCTCTTCTTTTTATGAACCTTGAATTAAAGTTCTATTAAGAAATCTAATGAGGAACATGAATATTTGAATATTGTTGTTGTCTGGCTAATCTTCCTACTTTCATGTAATATTATCCTTATAATGTGAGCGTATTTCATTAGCTCAAGAAAAAAAAATTCATAATTTTTAATTGGACCTTGTTTTGATTTCAAGAATGTCTTTATTTCAATTCGTCTAAATATAGTTTTTGTACGTCTCTCGGCATTGAAAAAAAATTATTTTTAGTAAATATTTTATATTTACTCTCTCAGCCTTTTATTTTAAATTTGTTATATTGAAAATAAATCGGCTATTCCCGTGTGCAATACATAAGTATATATATATGCATAACTTCATAAAATTTGTTACAAATTATTTTTAACAAATTATACACTGACGGGGGAAAAATTCCAACACCAAGAAAAACTATTGTAGAGTAATGAAATTTGGACAATGCAATTGTCTAGTTAACATGTTTAATTAATAAAATTTTCAAGATCACAGGTTAACTTAAGCTCAAGAAAATGCATTCCAAATGTGAAATGCTGTTGCATTAATAGCCGGTGTAACCTCTTGAATTTTGAATGCAAGCTTGCATGCATTGTGTCATACAGGTGCCGAATGTCACTTTGTGGTAGGGAGTTCCATGCTTGTTGTATTTTTTGTATCAATACTGGGACGGTCAGTGCTGGATGTGGAGGATGCTGGGATTGTCATCCAATGATATCTCATACGTGCTTAATTGGAGATAGATCTGGTGGTCTCCCAGGCCAAGATAATATATCAACAATCTGTAGAGCACGTTGCATTGCAACAGCGGTGTAAGGGTGAGCCTTATTCTGTTGGAAAACTCCCCCGTGAATACTGTTCATGAATGGCAGTACTATAGGTTGAATTACCAGACTGACATACAAATTTGCAGTCAGTGTGGAAAACCGCGAGAATACTTCTACTGTCATAGGAAATTGCCCCAGACCATGACTCCAGGTGTAGGTTCAGTGTGTTTAGATCGCAAACAGTTTGGTTGCAGGTGTTCCCCTGGCCTCCTTTTCACCAACACATAGCCATCACTGGCACCAAGGCTGAACCTACTTTCATCAGAAAACACAATAGATCTCCACTCCGTCCTCCAATAAGCTTTGGCTTGATACCACTGGCATCGCAAACGGCAATGGCCTGGAGTCAGTGGAATACACGCTACAAGGCGCCTGGCTCGGAGCTGTCTTTAACGTAACCAATTTCTAACAGATTGTTGTGTCACTTTGGTACCGACTGCAGATCGAATATCTGCTGCAGACGCAGTACGATGCGCCACAGCCGCACGCCAAATACGGTGGTCTCCCCTCTCAGTAGTGCTGTGTGGCCGGCCGGAATTGGGTTTTCTTCAGGCAGTACCATCCCTTGACCACTGTTCCCAACAATCATATACAGTGGATACATTCCGGCCAAGTCTTTTTTGCATTATCGCGGAAAGAAAACCCACCTTCTCGTAGCCCTATTACAAGACCTCGTTGAAACTCGGTAAGCTGTTGCTGATGGCTTCTTCGTCTTCTTAAAGGCCTTCTTGGCTAACATCAAGCCAATACGTCAAATTTCACAGACAAATAACGCTCACGAACTTTACAGCACGCATTTAAAGCAACCCTGATTTGCAAGTTCTGAGGGGCACTACTTGCGCCGCACGAAGTGCGAAATGTGAATCGATGTCATCTTTCAGATGTATAAACATGCGTACTAAATTTTGTTTTTCTAACACAAATCTCTCTTGGTATTGGGATTTTTTCCGTCAGTGTACAAATACTTATATAAACATTTTGAATTTGTTGTTGCGATGAATTTATATCGCTTTTATTGTTTCTATATTTTTAATAAATTATATGTTAAGAATTAAATAAAACTTGAAAAAGAAATATATAAATAAAACAATTTAAAAGAATTTATTTTTTTATTTAAAAAAATACCTTAAGCGCTCCATTCATCTATTATCTTTTTATGTGTTATAATTTGTTTGTTTGTTTTTTTTGTTATATTTAAGTAATCTTTTAATTTGTTATCTTGTATTTATTATATTTTTATTTATCTTTCATTTATTGTACTTTCCTTTATTTATCTTTTAAATTGGTACCTTATACTCTGTTCCTTTTTGTATTATATTTTTATTTATTTATCTCTCATTTATTACATTTTCATTTATTTATCTTTTATTTATTATCTTTCTCACTTGTCTATTGTCAAAACAAAATCGGTTGTATTATTTAAGTATAAATCTATATTTATGACGACTATGTTTCCACCAAAAATTGTCTTTGTGTGTCTTTGGAGATAATTATTTTAGTTTATATCTTCGTTTTAAAATGACTGAAATTTTATTTTTTCACTTTATTCAATAAATTATTATGTCGTCATATTTAGAAAACTTTTCAACAGAATATTTTGTCACTTCTCTTTTTTATGTTCTTCCAGAATATAAGCTTTAATGAAGAAGTTATTGTAATAAATATTGTTTGGTAAAAATATCATAGTTTTAGTAATCCAAAGCATCTTCACGATTGTAAATCCAAATCAATATCTAGTACAGAAAAAAAATCTTTATACAAAGATAAGTTCATATTTCTTCAGAAATATATTGTCAAAATCAACTTTGTTTTGTGACCCATTCACTGCGAGGTAAATTTATAGCGTCTTTCCCTGGGTGCCAAGAATTTATTTTAAAGGAAACATGACATTTTACAAAATATAATAATATTAAGCTACTGGTATAATATTGTAATAGCACACATTTACTGTAATTGTTATTTTTAAAAAACTACAAGATAACTCGTGGCTGGCGTCTCTGAATAAAATTCCTTTACTGAGTGCCACTTATCTCGTAGTGGTTTTTTTTTCAATAAAAATCTTCATATACAAAGATTTTCTTTTCATTTTGTTTGATTTTACAAGCTCGTCACCTAAGTTCATTTGGTTACAGTCAGTTGTGTAATGTTATGTCGGATATTCATACAGATGTGTAATGATCCTCAATGGGAAAAACCTATAAGGCGATGGTAGTTGTAAAACAATAAAAAGGGACTGATAAGTAATAATTAGCAGACCTCAGGAAAACAATCCATTGGCACAAAAAATCACTCTACTCTACTTCGAAATCTTCCTACAGAAAGCATACATGTTCTATAACCAAAGAAATCGAAGGAATAAAAAAAAGATGAGGATGCGTCAATTTAGGGAATCAGTTATTATGTATTTATTTGATGGCAACAGCAGCAATGCAGGAGAAATCATCAACTATAATACAAATACTACTGTGATTTTCATTTCTTAGAATATCTTTCCACGAAAAAAAAAAAAAAAACGGACACCTACGAAGCCATGTGGAATGTATATAAAGCGGGGGGGGGGGGGACGTAGGGAGAGACCAGGTATTTTTTGTCCAGTGTGTGTCCCAACAACCCAACACTTTGCGTTGATCCTTGCTTTAAAGCTCATCATACGCAGTAACAACAATGAAATTTTTTTTTAATTGTTGGAATATATTCATATGTATATAATTATTATGTTATAATATAATCGTCTAAGTTATAATTTTAATAATAAAAATTGATAATTAATATGTTTTCTGTACTACATAAATTTTTGATACATCCTTTCTAAAAATTCCTAACTCAAATAGCGATATGTAATCAATCTCAAATTTCAGCAATTTCAGATATCTCGTAGTTGGCAGTCAATGGCTTAAACGTACATTAATTTGCAAAAAAAGTTTAAGATCAGAGCCTAAATCTCACATTTCTATAAAATAATTCTCATTTTGATACTGCAAATTATTCTTTACGTATTTAGTGCAAAATGACATATGTGGACATCGATTTATTTGTTTTATTCTTCTGAAAATAGTTGATTACCATATAAATAAATTAAAGATATTTATACTGTTAAAAAAATTCGAGAAATAGATATTCTTATCATTTTTTTCAATAATCTTATCAATTTACTCTGATGCCGTCTGTATAGATGTCTTTTAAATCATAGCCTTGTATATTATTTTTCCATTTATCACATCTTTTTTTCCTTGTTTTATATTTTTCTAATTTGAATTCATAGAATCTATTTTTATTTCCAATACATTTCATCGTCTATCCATTTTTATTTTTAGTTAAAATTATTGCATTTAGGCAACATACACTAGCTAGAAAAATTCTGCGTTCACCCATAAGAAATCATACAGTAAAGCTAAAATTTAATAGAAATATAATTTTTTTTCTAACAAAGTTTCATGAATTTGCTTATTACTATTTAAATATTGAGCATGCAAGAATTCGTTAATTTTGAATTAAAATTACTTAAAATAATGGTAGTTTTGTAACAAAACACACGAATAGTAGGCAGAAAAAGTCTGCGTTCACTATTTGAATATTCTTGATTCCTGGAATTTTTATCAACAGGCGTTAAAGGTTAGTAGAATTTTTGAATTCAGTCATCAAGTAAAATACCTTAAGAAAGTTGTAACGCAATAATTTTTATGTTTTTGTGAGATACGAAGCAATTCAAGGACATGGAAAATAAAAGGAAGAAATTTAGCATCAGTGAGCTTAAAATCAATGTGAAAAATGGAAAAAAGTCGTCGGGTTATAACCAGATCCGTTGAATGGCAGTATTCATCTATCCAACGTGTTATTTATAACTTTAAATCTTCAGAAGTTTATACATCCAAATCTCGTTCAGGTCGTCCATCTAAACTTGTAATCAGTGAAAAATGAAGTACGATATCCGTACTGGAAAAAAAAATGCGCATTTGACTCAAACTCAAATACCAACAGACATTCACAAGAAGTTTAAGGAAAACATTTGAGCTGATACTGCAAAAAAAAATCTTGAAAAAGGCCGGATACCGTAGTCGAGTGGCTCACAAAAAGTCTTATATTTCAAAGACCAACGGATAGCTTTTGCGAAAGAGCATATACATAAGCCTCCAGAGTTCTGGAGAACTTTGATATTCCCCGAGAGAGCAAATTTTGTATCTTTGACATAAAAGATCGTAAACTGGTATGCAAAAAACCTTGTACAGCGCTTCAAACAGAACATTTAGTACCAGCGGTAAAGTACTTTGGCGGTAGAGTTATAGTGTGGGGGTGCATGGCGAGTAATGGTGTTGGCAAGTTGGAGGATATCGAATCAATTATGAACAAATATGATTACCGGATGACCTAAAAACAATTTAAAGGAATGTGCCACCAAACTCGGCCTAGGATCGTCGTTTTTGTTTCCAACACGACAACGATCCTAAGCATACCGCTGAGATTGAGAAGCTTTGGCTCTTGTATAATATCCCAAATGTATAATATCCCAAATCAATTGCACATATTCACGCAGTCTCTTGATCTGAATCTTACAGAGCACCTATGGTATTTGTCGGAGCCTAGGATTCGTCAACACAATATATCTAGCAAGGATATGGTGAAGAGATGTCAAATAGATAATGTCAAAAGATAAACACTGAAGAAACCACTAGACTTAATAATTCAATGCCGAAACGACTTCAGGAGTTTCTCAAAAGAGGGGGTTATCTCAACCATCCATTAAATAGCTTATTATCCTTTTTAAATAATTTTTATAGTTACTTCTAAAACAGTGAACGCAGACTTTTTCTACTTGATTTTTGTTAGTATCACTACAAACCTGTATTTATTTTAAAAGCTATGAAAGCTAACAGAGTTTGCTTTAGTTATTCTCAATACTTGGAATGAACTAAATAAAATATAATTTTTAAAAAATTTCAAATTCTAGTTTTTAAATTCCTTTTTTCGTTTTTTATGTAAGCAGTAGTAGGTGAACGTAGACTTTTCTAGCAAGTGTATGTACTACTTGTGAAGCAATAATCTTATAACAATGAATTATCATGTATTCTAATTAAATTTTCGATTTTGTTATCATAGTTATACATTAAGTTACATCCGTGTATAATTTATGACTCAACATTTCTAATCGTTCCAGAAATCTCTTATATTTTTATCTAATGTATCATTTCAGTCACATGTACAACTCGTATTCACTAAATCCAGATTTATCTTACAGAAGTACTTTCTTCAAATCTCCTACATCTCGAAACAACATTTTCTTTCTTTTTCATGATTTCTTTTAGACATTTCTTGGCAGTCACAAGTATCTTTGTCTAAGCGAACAAGATTAAAATCTTTTCTCTGTTGTTTCAGTGTTCTTAAATTCAAGATACATTGACACAAGTTCTATTTTTCCCGTACAAACATATTTCGTCGATCTAAAGTTATTTTCTTAGCGATTGTTATCTGTACTCCTTCTATTTTTTGTGCAATTAGAACAAGGAACGTTTGTTTCTAAAATATCAAAATTTAAGTATACAACTACATTAACATTTATTTGAAAAAGTATCAGAAAAGGTGTGAAGAATTTTGTTTAACTCAATTTTTTCGTATTAATATATAAATTTTGAAGTTTGTAATTGCAATACTAATTTTAACCATATTTAGTAAATTATTAATTGACATTTTATTCCACATGGTTAATGTTTTACAATAATATCTTTCATATCAAATTGATGCTAAAAAAAATTTATACTGAAAATTAAAAAAATAATAGCAAGTCAATTGATCAGAACTTATTACTCTAGCACTAAATGAAGGCAATAAGCAATGAGCCTTGTAATATAGAACCTCAATCAGAATGCAAGAATGATACTTGAGCTAAAACCTACTTTTGACTCTTCCGTATTAATTAATCCATGAGGGAATTTTAAGGCTCAACTCGATTTTTACAAGCAGGATATTTATTATTTTCTATGGCTATTTCTTAATATAATCAAAGACTTAAACCCACAATTCGACCGTGAAGATCGTATCCTTAATTATGGTGGTAAAATAGTCTCAAATAAACCACTAAGTTTTGGATGTAATTATTTATGAATTATGATAATGATATGAATTATCATATGAATAATGACAAGATAAAGGTTATCATAATCGGTTATAGAAAATTAATACCTTAAGTCTAAACATGATGACTTTATAAATTAAGAAATCATTTTAGATATTCTTAAGAAACTCGGGAACACAAAATGCTATATTTGAACGCCATTTGTGTTTAATTATCGTAAAATTCAATGTAAATTTGTTTTTAGATGTATTTTTATACTACTCACAAAAATTTTAAAAAATATTATCAAGGCTTTGAGTTAGTAAATCTCATTTTTATTTTATTTTTTTATGAACATTGAACGTTTTTCCTGTGATAATCATTTTTTAAAAAAATTATCAAAATAATTACACACCCATATGATTGCTTGATAAAGATTGCAATTTTGAAGTAATTTAACGTAAATGTTAAAACAGCACATTTGGAAGAAAACTTATTTTATATAAAAATAGTGACAGTAATTAACCGCTTCCCCTGCAAATTTTTTTGAAAGAAACTGCAAAAAATTATCACATTTTTTAAATTTATTATTAAATACAATGAAACGAAACGAAATATGTAGGTTTTAAGTTGAATTTTTAATTTTTTATAGGTGTAAAAGCATTTAGTTTTAATATTAGTTTACTATCCCGAGTTATCTCGGGCAAATGGAAAAAAGGCTAAATATTAGTCTTTGTATGATTGTTTTTGAAACAAGGGACAACACAAAATGATATCTGACATTCTGTATACTGGTATCTTGTCTGTTTTCTTATTGGTTTACCTCTGGTATCTATTTTACGGGAGCACAGAGTGCCCTGTCTCGTTGTATTTGATTTTTTTTTTCAGCAGCAGGAATAACATCTGGAAAAGGCCTTGAAGTTAACCTGAGTGGTGAAAGACTAATGCTGGGTCTTCCAGATGTGACAACAAACTCGTCACGATGATTTTCTGACATTAGTTTTTCAATCAGGAACACCTCCTACTACCGTACACTATCCATTTTAACATCGTAGTCAACTACACATTTAGGCCTGGACTTTCTCTCTCCCCATTTATTTGTCTCATCCCGCATTTCAATTGTATGTATTGTGGAAATAAGACTAACATCCTTATTTTTGTCCATTTAATTACAGTTACTTTACCTTTGTGATACTCAATCAATTCTCTTTTTTTTTAAATTTCTTTGTCTTTAGATCTCAAGGTAAATCTTTTCTATTTCAATCGGAATGTTCCACACATCAGTCTCTTCCTTTTGACTATAGAATCAGCCAAATCTGGTGATAATATATAAGTTATAAAAATTGCTATAAAAAGTTATAAAAATTGTCCAAACTGTGAATCAAAGCTGAATGTTTCCTTTCATTTCCTACAGTCTGAGTTAAGCCGTCATAAAACTAATCGTACTGGCAAACTGTGCTTCGCCCGAGTTTTATCGGGATAATAATTAACTGCAATATATATAGACCCGATATAACTCGGGATAATCAGGCAAGCAGTTAAAAATAAAGGACATAGATAAATACCAAATCCCTTAATATGGAAAGAGATATTCAAATAAGTCATATTTGAGTAATTTTTGCTGCTAATTATATATTTAAAAAAGTACTTTTTTCAATAAAAGGTTTTTCAAAAAATAAGCTTTTATACACCATTTCCTATTAAAACTTAAAAACAATACATATAATAAAGGATTTTCAATGTCTTTCCCATTATAGTTTATAGTTAGTTTGTGCGTTTTTTCAGGATTTTTTGTGTGGATAACGTATATAATCTTTTTGAAAATCTTTATTTGATAGCATAAGTTCTATTTGTTACTTGAAAAATTTATTCATAAGAATTTTTTAATTTTTCAACTATTAGAATTTATATCTATCTGCAGTAATTGTGTTTTTAATATATTTTTCATAGACAGCTACTCTTAAAGTTTTTATTAATGCGCAATTCCACAATTTAATTTTAAAAGGTAAGAAAATGCGTTAAGAAAGAAGTATGTTGTGCTTTAGATGTTTTCTGCCCAACAGATTTTGGAAGCAAAAAAAAAAAAAAATAGTGTTTTTATTTCTCTTTATAGTAATTAACTGCATTCGAATGAATACAAATTACTTATTTTTACTTATACTCAAGTACATTTTACAAATCGTAATTATTTCGTATTATATAATATATCTATCAACAGCAAACTATTTCTAGTTATGAGCACCAACTTTTGATTCATATTTAGCATCAAGGCTTTCTTCATTTATAAATTTGATCCTTAAATAATAGTTGCTTTTTAAATTTACTCATTTTTCAAATTTTCTACGATTATTTTTGAACTCACAAATATAAACGTAGGAAGAAAATTCATTTTTCAAAAGCATTATCAAAATTCATATAACTGTATTTGTTGCTATGATTCGTTTTATTAAGGGATAAATAATTTCAACATCAATTTAAATAACTTGATATACGAGATATCTTTTCTTCATGCATAAATTTTGGTTGTCTATTTTATTTTTGGGGGAAAATGTATAAATTCTTTTTCAAAATTTCGAAGCAATGTGTAAAAATATTAAACGCTACAGGGATATAACGTTGGTTGTTATTTAAGAGATTTTTTAGAAAAAAGAAACAATGTAAACATGTGGTGGAGTTGTTCGAATTAAGTACGTGAAAAAAAGGTAATAACAGTGTGAAAAACAGACAAACATCTACTTGACATCTAGTCGAACACGCCTAAAGAATACAAACTACGAAGGGGGGAAAAACTGCATTTCAACACGTTTTTTTAACTCTTCTATTTCTCATAAAAAAAACCTAACGTTTTTTTTTTTTTTAATTCTTTGAATCCAGTGCATACACCAAATGCTATTTTTATCTAATCAGTTATGTGCATAAAAAAATACGTCATTTTCAATGATTCGGCGACATGGCTGCTATTTAAGAGCGATTCCAGCGTTAACTTTCTTCTCCAAAGTAGCATAATTATTGTGTTTGGTGAACCAACTTCAATTTTGCTGTGAAATAATGAAAAAGAGCGTCTGCTGGGAAAGAGGCGGCTGTCACTATCACCTGTACAAGTGAACTGCAACTGAAGGACGGGTTTCTCCATGGCTTGACGCTTCCACTATTGGGTTCTGTCCTCCTGTCAGGGCACATAAAGAAAAAAAATTAAGTAGGATTGTAAAAGTGCCTCGCAAACGTCAATGCCAACGTAATTATGACTGATGGAGCTATCAGAATTATAATAATCTCTTTCTATAAAATGACAAATGCGACATTTCGATGACTTCGGCCCAAAGAAATGAAGCGGTGATAAATATTTTGAGGGATATCAAAGGATGGTAGTCCTGACTACGAATGATTAACTTTAAAGAAGAATACATTTCATTATTTATTAAGAGCAATGCAATAATCATCCACAATCAATTGATCGATGATTTCGAAATTGTTTAATTCATAAATATGTAAGTTTCTGGGAAATTTGAAAATTTCCGATAGGTATAATTGAAAAGCTTCTATAGTTATGAATGAAAAAATAATTACCTGAATGTAAAATCATGAGATTTATTAATAAGCATGAGATTTTTAAATAAAAACTAATAACATATTATCTTGTTAATATTCATTTTATGTATTTTTTTCTTTCCTTCCTATAAAATTTTCGTGTAAAAATTTCCATATATCTAATCAAGGCTGTGTTAGTTATTTATTAAAAACTTTAAAAGGCATTATTTGACTTATGAAATTTATTCTATGAGTTATTATTCTGTTACTTGTTAATCAGGCTTCATGAAAGCAATTCCTGTATATCATCAGTGATGTTTTTAACAAAATTACCGGGTTTTAACCAGTAGTTTTTCCAATTCAGAATGCAGTATATTGTTATGTTTTCCCCGAATTTTTTTTTTCCTTATGTGAATTTGTTTTCTTTAAAAAATTTAAAAAAATGTCAACAAATTATTTATGTATTTATTCTACTCATACCATTTTAGAATACCGCAGTTAAGCTAAAGGAACATAAATAAAAAAATAGTTTTCAATAATTGCAATGTTAACAATTCAATTACTCATTTGCTTGTTTGAAGAGAACGATTTATGATTATCACCAGTATGTGGCTCAAGTTAATTTTGTAATAAATTTCTAAAATGTGAATTAATTTTAGTGTGTGTGTGTATGTAAAATTTTATTTTTCTGAAAAACTCATAGTGATTATTTCTTATAATAATAGATTTCGAGATTTTTTTTTAAAAAAACAAACAATTTTTCTGTAATTGATTTATATTTCTACCTTTTTATAGAATTGGTTTATAGATTCATATAGTTTTTGATTTTAGCAATTGTTTTGGAATCATCTCAAATCATTTTCAATTCGCGGAAACTTTTTATTTTTTGTTGAATATTTTAAAAAAAACAAATAGATACAGTACTTTCTAGCACATTCTTTATTTTTTACAAATTCATTTCAAATCCCTTTCACTTCTTCATCTGTAATTACTATATTTTCATATTATATTTTTGTTACTTCAAACCCAAAAGAAGTATTATAATATTTTTATTCTTTTTATAGCTGTCAGTGAAACTGTACACTGTTCTGTTCGTTTCAAATATCGTATTAAAAAATACTTCGGAAACAAGTTTTTCCATATTTCAAAGATACTAAGATTCGCTCAAGACTCAAAAATATGATTTCGAAAAACAGTGTCTCTCCCCCCCCCCTTCTCTTTTTTCTCCGTCCTCTTTTTAATATGATGATGCTGTATACACAACTTTGTAAAATTGGTAAATTGTTATTCTTCAAATTAAATTTTATTGAGAGTTTTGAAGTTTTACATCAACTAGTATTCCGTCGAAAAAATAAAGTTTTACTTTAACATACAAATAAATTAATATCACATCCTAAAATTAAAGCTTTGCTGACAATTGCCTAAGCCGAATATCATTTTGTTTCACAGTTTAAGAATATTTAAGCTATTCTATTTTCTTTAGAGACGCATCGGCACCGACCTTCTGAAGTGCAACAATTAGAGACCGAGTTTTTTGTATGAATTAGAATTATCCCAGTGTGTCTCCAATGCTTGGAAATAAATCCATTTCTAACATTTTAGGAAGGAAGTGCAATCATAGACATGTACATATAAATAATAAAAAAGAAAACAGTAATTAGCAAATGGCCTTTCTTCACGTGGGATCTTAAACGCCCACCTGCCGCTGTGAACACCAAGAAACATTTTTTTTATATTTTGTTGCATTTTTCTATTATGTTAAAACTTTTTTTTTCGCTTCATTTTTTTTTTCTGCAGCAGCTGTTTTATATAGTTTGCTTTTTCAGGTCCACCCCCATTGATAATACCTCCTCCACCCGGTCCAGGGTCTTTAGGCGCCGAAAGTAAGTCGAGGTGGTGGACATTTTTTTTGTTTAAGTTCCTTTATTTTCATTCAGATATTGCAATTTATTTTTTAATTTATTGGGTGGCGTTTTTCCCGGTTTGGTATCAAATGGAAGGTTTTATTTCTTTTGCTGGCATTTTATTTTGTGTTTCGCTTAATATTTTTTGTATAAATACAAATGTAAACAGAAACAAAAAAATTAATGTGGTGTTATAAGTACAAATATATCACAAAATTAAAAACTGTTGAATAAACGAGATAAATCTTTAAAAAAAATTTTTTTTGTTGATAAAATGTTGAGATTAATAATGAACAAATATTTAAAACTGAATTATAAAAAAAATCTTATAATAAATTTCGAATCTTTTTCAAGTGTTGTCTCCTAAATTTCTTGCTACACCCTTGAAACCGTAGTATTTTAAGGATCATCATCCCAGCACTTCTTAAACTTGCGATCGCCACTGCCTCCCTATATGTATCAGCCTGCCATCGAGGACCCCCAAGATTTTGAACACCCCTCTCTGACTCCCAACACATGGCTGAATGATTTAAAGATTCCCCAATAATCCCAATACTGACTCTGTTATTTTTACAGATTTTAACATTTCTTTTTCCCCTTTAACAAAATAGTAAACGTCTAATTAAAAATATTACATTGTTGTAATGGCTATGTGTAGTTGCAAACAAACAAACAAAAAACTCAATTAATTTTCTCGATTAAAATACATGTTCTAGTAGAGTTTTTTCATTGGGGGCAACTTAGCGATTTAGTCTTAAGATGCACATCTTTCAATTTTTCCACGAGGCCTTTCAGTCTGTAAGAGGGAAATCTTAACATTAAATTACACCCCTTCATAGACCCCTTAGATAAAAACTGGAGATCCCCCGGGAAGGCCGCGGACAACAGTTTAAGAACCGCTGAGTATCTGATAGTCTGTCAATAATCATTTAAATCATATCTCTTAGACATGGACAGCAATACCTTTGTACCAACTTTTGCAGTTTTTTCAGCCATAAAAAAATCTTTACTAATTACTAAAGTAGGATATTCTAATTTTTTTCTGCTTTTTAATTGTTCTAAAAAATAGTGGTGAGTATCGTTATTTTTTAAGGTTTCCTTGAAATGTTTTTGTGTGCCCATCTTTTTTTAACCTTTATCTCTATTTTTTTTATCTACGAGCATCAAAAAATTGTTTGAGTTTTAATTGAGTGTACTTCTGAGCATAAAGGATGGAAACAACCCAATATGTAAGTCTATTTCCATTGCAACCTTTCCTTCCTCTTGAGAACGAATATAAATATACAGAATATATTGAACAGATTAGGTACTTTAAATTCATGCGTTGACCTTCATCTTTCGTAGCCCATGGCTACCAGATAGTCTTGATGTCTTTTAAAAGTACCTTATATCTGAAATTTTCCATATGGTTTATTCATCACTTTTCAAGACGCACAGAGGTGTCTAGTAATCTACCTTTTAATTGCACGTTGTCAAATCTCCAATCACACGCAATCAAACGTCTTTCTACAGAGCATCGTTTTTCAGTTTTATCATCTTTGCAATCTATTAATGAGCTCGAAGTGAACTTTCAATTATTTCTTGTATATACGCCACATGCTTTGTAGAACAGCGTATTGATGTTTTCGATACTTAATTCGTTTAAATTACTCCTTTCATTTTGTTCTACCAGCTCAGGGGTGGCCAACCCGCAGCACGCGTGCCACAATGTGGCATGGCGGAGTTGTAACAGTGTCACACGAAGACTCATTGAATTTTTTTTAAATTTGAAAAATAATAAATGGCAATTTTTCTTACAATTTTATCCAAATGTGGTTGTCTCAGCCAAAAAAAATCATCAAAATGTATTTTACATACAATTAATTAATTAAATTACAATAGATAGTTATCATATAGAAAATAATCCTATATAGTTATTAGTGCTGGCTTTGCAAAAGGAATCACAAGCTTTTAGAATTTTAGGCAGGGTTTTAAAGTATCTATAGAAGAAAACAATGGACCTACTCAATAAGTGCTTGCTACTCAAGAATGAAAATTGATTGTTGCGCCTAGCTTTTCATACTGATATTATGGAACATTTTAATCATTTAAATTTTAGATTACAGGGAAAAGATTGTATTTTTTCTACCTTAGTTGGTTATATATCTTTTTTGGTTAACAAACTTTCGCTTTTTTTGTCTCCATTTTGGAGAAGAAATATTCCCACACACTCATTTCATAATATTATATAGGAACTATTTACTAAAATTAATAATGTTTCAAGCTATGATAGATTTAAAAATTTAATATCTATTTTTGCAAGATTCATCCAGTGTTAGGTTTGGTGATTTTTCCGACGATAAAAAAAATTGCTGGGATCTCTTCAAACAAATCCTTTTTTCAATTTCTCTGTAAAGCGTTAATTATTACCTGGTTGAAATCCAAATCGAAATTATTGACCTACGGCACCATACTTCACATAAAATCAAATATAAGAAATTTATTTAACTTCAAGTGATTGGAATTATATTGAATTTCGGAAATTTGTATCAACAAGCAATTTTTTCAAAGGACGGGATTTGGCTGTAAGATATTATTGTAGGCTTGAAGCAACATGTTTGTGAACAAATGTTTTCTATTATGAACATTATAAAACCAAAATTTTGCTCAAAATTAACTAATTTTCACGTAAGACAACCTGTTTTTGTTAACATTTTCAAGCAAACTAATCCCAATTTAGATGACTTGGTAAAGAAAACAGCTACAAATTCCAAAGTCCCACTAAGCAAGAACAGACTGTTTAATAACTATTTAGAATTAACTGTTTAGTTACTCATTTTTATATACCTATCCTAACTAGTGGCGCACACAAGGGGCCTTGGCCTAAAGCCCTTGATTTTTTTTCCGATTGATTAGAATCCTATGTATATAGTACGTCAAATTTAATAAAGTATTTGTTATTAATCAATTTTATTAATTAGAGCTAATTATTTATTCACTAATAATTTTTTTACTGATTTTTGTTCCCGAAAATTGACAAAATTAAAAGGAGCATAATATGAGAATGGTGGACATTCGATCCTGAACCCCCCTTGGAAAATTCCTGTGTGCGCTACTGAACCTAAGTGATTCTGAACCTGTAAGAAGTTTATTAACCATAAAACCTAAGTTTTTATTTTCTCTTATTTATTATACTATTTTTAAATTTTCACTCATTAGAAATGCATGAAAAATGTAAAATTTCATAATATGCTCATAAGTAGTAACATTTTTTTCACCTTTTCATATTTTTTTATTGTTCGAAAAGTTGGAAGTGGCACGCATAACGTTTTTTCATCAGATAGTGGCACTCTTCTCAAAAAGGTTGGCCACCCCTGTACTAGCTATATAGGTTGAAACTATTACATTGTTGTTGCTTTTTTTTAATTTGAAGTATATGTTGAAATATTTCCCATTTGATTGTAGTAAAGAATATTATGTATATTTACTGGGTTGTGGCTAGGCATACTCGTATAAAAACTTGATATTCTAAAAATTCATAAGCTTTGCTTTCTGAATGTGTGCATTGTTACATACGAAAGGTTAATCGCTAGAAATATGTACATAGAATATATAATTTATACAACTTTGAATTTCAAATAAATATCTTTCTTAATGGTAATTTTTTTAGAATATTAATTTTCCAAAGTTGCTCCTGTGAATATTATTCAATAATTTTTATGAGATAAATCCATAATTTTTCTTGACATGTTTGCAATGAAGTTTAAGGGTATAATTGGAAATTATATGCAATATTAAAAAAAATTATTTTAAAAATTCAAATTTATTTTTTTATGAAAAACGATTGAAACAACTAAAAGGCATTTCATTCAGATAAAATAGCTATTTACCAATGCCTTTTTATAATAAATTGTTCAATTCCGAATTTATATCACACTTTTATCATTTTTGTATTGAATTAACTGTTTTATTTTGTCTGGAAGAAATTCCTGGACCTAAAGGCCAAAAGGGACGACCTGGCAGACATGGAAAGCCTGGACTGAAGGTATGCATAAAACATTTTACTTAATTTTAAAATTAAAACCATTTAAAAATATCCGTTACCAAATATATGTAAACTTGAATAGGAAAATGACAAAATATGTTAAACAGGAAAAATTCACAAATTTAAATAATAATGACTCATTCATATATATATATAATTATACTTTGCATTTTATTTTTTAATATTTTCATCTAAAAGTATATATTTCTTTTTAGATGCTCCAAATTTTGAACGTAAATGAATACTGTTGCAATTTTAATGAGAAAATAAAAAGTTGTTAATAATAATGATTAATTATTTCTAATTTAAAAGTAAATATATATTTATTTATTTATCATGTTAGAATACGACTGGATATAGTTTGCCATTAATTACATTTCCTGTCAGCCTTTTATTTTTTAATTATTCATTAAATAGAAAAAAATGAAAGAAATATAAATTGCGTGTAGCATTACATGGAATAATTTAACTCATTTGTCAAAAGAAGTAATTTAGAATTCTGATGTTTTAATTTCCTGTTATTACTTACGTATTGATTGCATCTTAATTGTGTTTAATATAACTGCAGGGAGAAACTGGTTTGATCACAGAGAAAGACTTATTAAAATTACACCCGAAATTAAAAGGAGACAGAGGTGAACCCGGACCTCCTGGGTTACCTGGTCCTGCTGGACCTCAAGGACAAAAGGTACAGTTCCTTTCCCCTTGGTTTAAAAAAAAACCTTCAATTTATATTCGACTCATCCAATTCGTAACACTTTTCGCCGAAATATCTGCATAGATATGAACCATGATGTGTTTATAAAATTAATTGATGAGAAGAATAAGCAAATAAGTTTCCTTTTCAAGTTGCCGCTTATTATTTTAGAGTGTGCATTTGCATCAAAAAGTACTTCTCATTGTTTTATAATCTTCCATTCTTCGTTAGTAATAGGCTTTCGAGAAATATCAAATAATTTATTATTTTTCGTATTTTGGATTATATTGTCACTAATAACAATAAATATTTCTTTCTTGTATGCAAGTTCATGATATATAGAGTACTTTCAGATTTGTAAATGTAATCATAATTATTATTATTTAAAAACCTTTGATATATGAAATTATAAAGTAATTTCTATTCAACAGCGATATGTATAACAATAAAAAAAATTAACTATAAGTAGTTAAAGGTTTCATGTTCTTTTTTAAGGAGATAATGTTATTTTACGTGCAATTTTTATCATATACAAAGGGATCTCATTTAAGGCAAAATCGTTGATCTTAATGCTCAGAGGCACAAGGATTAGATATCCATATTATTATTTTGTATGTGGATATAATAATTTCGTATATTTTCCAAAGAAATTTCCGTACATGAATTATGAAATTTCAAATCTTGTGTACTACAAGGTTTTGAAATTTATGGAATGTATTTAAATATATGAAATTCTTAATTACCTCCATAACAAAATGCATGTCACTGATAGTCTAGTAGAAAATTACTAATATTTAAATATTACACGTTATCAAAGGAATGCATGTGAATAACTTAATACAATGCATGCAAAAAATTATAATTAATATTTAATTTTTATACTACGCACAGGTATTCTTCTTTTCTGGTACACATCTGAGAAGAATATTTAAAGGAGGATGAATTTTGCTCCATATTTTTTTTAATTGTTTCCTGTAAGCGGTTAATAAATCTGTTTTCAGGGTGAATGTGTTTTTCTTCCTTCTCGTCCTGGCCTCCTTGGAGGAAATTCTGAAATTTGGAATGAAGGAGATTTTGGTTCAGGGGACGATCAGGTAAATATGTAGTTCAATGGGAATAATGATCGGGTACTTCCAGCTATTTTTTTTGTTTTGACAACCATATTTATAATTGGTTGAGATAGTTTTTGTTCAATCAAAATTTCACTAAGCAATTCTACATACACCCAGCTCTTTTTGCACACGGTTGATGCTTTCGTTGGAAAATTGTGTAAAAAAAAAAATTTAAGAATATGTTCCACAACTTTAAAAAATCGTGTAATAAGAAAAAGTTCTAAATACTTTCCCCAAAAAACATCGTGCAAAATAGTCATTCCAAAAAAATACAAAAAAAATCCATGTTACATATATATAAAACAAAAACAATTAATTTTTATTACAAAAAAAATTAAAATTAGTATACAGTAAAAATTCATACTGTAAGTACATACGCTATGGAAAAATTCAAATTGAAACGAATAAAACTACTAACAACTATTAATTGTTACTTGATAACAACGTTTTCTGCTTGATAATACGTTTTTTACAGGAAATTTCACCATCGAATTAAAAAAAACTTTATATTGAATCTCAATATTGAGAACGTCGTTGAAATTACTTATTGCATTCTACAAACTGAACACTTTAACATAAAATACAATTATACTGAAGAACGAAATTCCTTATTCAAGTTGAAGTGCAACAAAATAAAGGAAAAAAAGTGATAATATATAAAATTCGGGTATTCCCGTAACGCCAGAATACAAATTAAACAAGCCATGAAGTAGACCAAGTCACTCACACAAGTGGGGGCATAAACCAACCATATTCTGATTACACTGTCAAAAAATTAGAATTTTTTTTTAAAAAAAGGGAGAAAGTGGAGGGGGAGGATTTGTGTCAGAACAAAAAAATTCGTGTAAAATAGTATGATGGTGAACCACGTTGTTTCAAAATCGTTTATTAAAAGACCGTGTAAAAAAAGAATTGGGTGAAAAGAGAAAGTGTGTGATAAAGAATTGTGAAACACAAATTCATAAGAAAAACAAAAATGAGAAAATAATTAATAAAATTAACAAAATAAATAATTCCAGTTCATTCAAAATCTTAATGGGAACATTAAATAAAAATACAAAGTTTAAATATAATTATGATATTTATAAATGAACCAAGTGCAACTTCGGACTTAGAACCGTAAAGTGGTTAAATTAATTTGGTGGTACCAACCTTATATATACCTCTATTATAACTTGGTAGACTTAGACGAAAATATATCCAAATTGCTGTTATTATTAGCCATAAATTACTTCCAATTTCGGGAAATTTTTATCTACTTCTTATTTTACACAGGCCTAAGAAATTGATTATTCATAAAAAGCATCGTTCCTAATTTTATACAAATTTTTTATTTGACTGGAAACAATACAGAAATGGATAATTTTTTATATGCTTTAAAGATCTTTTTGAGATTTTTTTTTATAAAAACACAATACATTTTCTGAGAAATATTAAATTACTAATATTCCTAAAATATTTGTCAAAGCACACTTCTACGCAGTGCAGGTAAAATTATTGTGAATGTAATATTTTTTTTCATTTGTTCAACTATTCGTAATGATTACCTTTACCGTTTACTTGTGCATCTAACTTACTCAATATCCTCATTTTTATGTATGTATGCTGTAACTGTACACTTCCCCAACCCACTAAAAAGGTATGTTTTATGCATGATATACTAAACAATAAGTTCTGTTCAAAAACATTACTTTGAATAACTGAATAAATAATGGTTTCAAAGACGCGAATCCAGACTCATATACAATAAACAATATTTCATGGATGAAATTCTATTGAGAAATATTCAATTTCTAAAAAACAGTAATATATTACGCACTTTCTGTGTTACAAAATTCACAGGAATGAAATATATTACAATATTTTTTTTTATTTCTATGAATATTTTAAACTTAAAGCTTGAACGAATGACATTCTAGTAAAGTAATTGATAAATTTGCTTGTTCCAACTATGACAGG
This sequence comes from Trichonephila clavata, assembly GCA_019973975.1. Lineage (NCBI taxonomy): Eukaryota > Metazoa > Arthropoda > Arachnida > Araneae > Nephilidae > Trichonephila > Trichonephila clavata. The sequence goes on from BMAO01005310.1 coordinate 397,653, forward strand.
AGTAGCTTTAAATAAATTTGAAAGACAAAATTAAATATGCAAGAGCATATGTACTACACTTGTTATATGTACCAGACTGCACATAATTTTCTCAATAGTTGTCATATTTTCTAAGTAGACATTCTTGTGTGAAAGGGGGGAAAGGTATGCAAAGAAAAGAAATGAGAAAAAGGATTCCTTATATCTACCTGTGCAGAATCGAATATTTTGCCATGTTTTATTTCATATCATCGCATATCTCGATTGCGTTGGTATAACTAATTTTTTAATGTAAATTTTCTAAATGTAATGTAAGATTCTAAATAACTTTTGTGGATTTATGTTACGGTTTTTACTGCATAATAATCATATTTAAACGGTTTTTGTGTCTTTTTCTCTGAAAAATCAAAAATTATATTCTGAGTTTTGTATTAAAAATTTTCAAGCATTTAATTTTACTAAAAAAAATAATCATTTTAATTCATTTTTGATTAAAAAAATTTTTATAAGTTTTTATTCTATTTAATATATTTTTCAATTATTTAACCTAAAATGTGATATTTTTAGATAGAACTTTGTATGTTTGCAGTACATCATAAGTATGCTTCAACAATTTACTTTGGATGTGTAATTTATCCCGTTATTAACCTATTGTAACATCATAATGTAAATTAATGTTTTATCAAGAAAACTCGAATATAAAAATTTTGGTGTGTGACTTAACGTGAATTATTTTCAAAAGAATTAACGCAGAAAATGAGTGTTTTCTTTCTTCTAGACAGATTTTGTGAAAGCTTTAATGTTTTATTTGAACGAAAAATCTCTCTATATAATGTTCTTGGAGAGAGTGTGGTAGTGTTATAACTGTAGTAATCCTGTAAAGACGAGGCGAGTGGATGGTATTACTGAAACGAAATGACTGGGGGGGGGGGGGTCCATTTGTAACGTTTCCTTTAAGGTTGATCATATTTTAGATGGTTGATGTTGCATATTTATGGAATTGATGAGGCAGTCTTGTAGTTAGTTAATCCGGTTTATTGAACATTTAACATATTGCGTTCCAACATAACAAGAAGCAGACAAGAAGAGTCAAAACACAAACCAAGCTGCAACCGGTAACACATATTGAAGGCACACGAAGAACAAGAAGAAGTGATTTCCAGAAACCTCGGTATTTATAGTAAGTGGAAAATCACATGATCTGGGTGGGTGGATGGATGTAATTAATTCAAAAGTTTCCCGTTAGGCGGGTAGCTAGTTTATAATTTACGCGTTAATTCTGAAGAACTGGACTAAATAATTAAAAGTTATTTGAAAGGATACTATATAGAGGGAATTATTATATATATATATATAAAGTTTTTAGATTTGAACTTAATTGTAAAAAAAATCGTTGTGCTAAAAAAATCTAAGGTATCCAACGCTATTCCTTCATATAGTAACTTTTGGATACATATTCTCAAAATGAATATTATAATAATGACAAATACTGCGCTTACCACTCATTAAAAATCGAATTCAACAATCTAATGTATTTTTCTATATAATATTGAACGCGAGAAATTAAAAAAATAATAGCTTTTAACAAAGTACATATTAACTAGCAGTGTACCGAGTGTAGGGTATAAGTTTATATAGTTTTTTTTTGTCGTTGTTGTTTCAAAAAGCAGAATTATTAAGAATAACAGAATGGTGTCAAAGAGATTAAATATTTTGGTAAATAAATTTCAGTTAAAAGAAAACGTTGAGTTATACCTACGACTGCAATTCATTTCAATCTATTCGTAAATGGATAAAAAGAAAGAATTTCTTAGCTGTTGTAATTATATAAATCATTAGAAAATTGGCATATAAAAGGGTCACTTTACATTTTTCCTAGTATCATTTACATCTAATATATTATCTTAGGGTCCAAAAGAATGGCTTCCAGGTGTTCTGCATCAAGGATCTGCAGGCGGGCCTTGCGTGTGCAACATATCTTTAAAGCAGTTAGAAAATATTCATGGTATTAGAGGAGCCGATGGTTTACCAGGTCCAAAAGGAGAACCCGTAAGTATTTCCTCTAGACGATTTATATTCACTTATTAGCTGGAACTGCTTTTTATTGCAATATCATTTAAGATAACAGCTGATAATATTCTCTAAACAACATTTTTAACGACCCCATTTCATATTACCGGTAGTTTTTATATTTGTTCTAAGAAAAGCAATTTAATTCATTTCAGGGCGCCCCAGGACTACCTGGACCACCCGGAATAGGACTGCCCGGTTCTGATGGTCCAAAGGTAAATGAATTTCTCCGAAAAGCATTAAAATGCTAGTTTTTGCTCCTTAAACTACATCCTTTGACAACTATAATGTAATTACTAATATTAGCTTTAAAATTTATTTTTTTATGTGGTTGGAAACGTATGATCAATCAAACTTCTGATTAAAGCTATCGTAGAAGTAACTTAGGAATTAGAAGGCTTTTAATAGCCTGTTCTTAATAAGAAAATTGATAAAATTACTCGTATTTTCTGTCTTAAATATTGATATTACTGATAAAGTATGTCATTATCATTTTTAAAAATATATTGCTGTCAAAAAATTTTCTGTAGTATTAAATTCTCTTTTCTACGAAATGTCCATATGATTGAGACGTTTTACTAATTATTCAAAGTCGTTGGACCAGTTCATTGAATTACAATTGTAAGCTTTAATTTTTTTTAACTGTTTCTTTACTCGTCTCGAAACTGTTAAATGCTATTCTATATCTTCAATATTAAACAATACTTTTCCAGTGTTTTATTTATTGTATTTAAGCAGACATTATTATCATTGCAATGTTATTTAAAGGTTTAATTGTAACGTCTGAATAAATTCTGAAAGGGTTTTTGTGTGAAAAGTAAGAAGCACACATTTGACTTCCGTTTTGAAGTCTACAAATGTTAGTGAAACCGAAACAAATGATTTTTTTTGTATCCAAAGTAAAACAAAAATCACAAATGATACTATTATTGAAAGTTTATGAGAACGTTTTGGAATTGTATAAAAAAATTCACATTTGAAAGGAATTTGCACTACAAAGGAAGTTACACTACAAAATATTAAGAAATCTCTTTAGCTTAAAATCATGAACAAATAGTTTAAATTTAATTAATAATTAAGTCCCGTTTTTATTGCAAATTGCCTTGAAAAAAAATATATTTCTTAAGTTTTTATTTGTTTGAATATTTTAATGGTTACAGAAATTTTCAAAATCATCTTAGCTACAATTCTATTTGAACTCCGAATTCGGAAAAGGGATGTTATCAATTTGGTATTTAAAAGAAAGTCCCCATGAAAATAATTTTTCAAAGGATCGAAACCACATATAACACATTTTTCTTTAATAGTTTAATACCTATATAAATCAGCTGTTTATATTTAAACTGAAATAGTAAAATAGCACTTATGTTCCACTACTTTTGTTTCATTGAATGATTTTCGGTTGAAGATGTATGTGATTTGGAAATAATTCGAGATCCATTAAAGTACTATTCATTGTCTAGAAAGTAACCATTATGGCACATATATAGTACTTATCTCTTTAGGTATACATAGTCATTTGTTATAAGCTATCATGAAGCAGTTTTAATGTTCAAAAATATGAAGATGATATCCTGGATAATCTTTTTTCACTATTGTATGTTGTACAAAGGGAAAATGTTTATTATCGAAGAAGATAGCGTCCTTTCTCACGATCTTATGTGAATGTCCGAGGCTGGAAAGGTGCTATCCTCATATTTTCTCCTTGACCTTAAATGGCCTTACTAGAACAATGGCTGCCAAACTGAAATATTATCACCACTAAAGGAATTAATCTTTTGCCAAACTTCTCTGCTGTAATATTGATTCATCTTGAAACATTTTACATGTACAAGATAAGTTTTTTAATTTAATTTTATTTTCCAAGGGGTTTTGTTTTTCAGTAATATAATCCATGTAATTATTTTTACATCTATTTTGGTTGGTTATTTAGTTTAGATTTTTGCACCAAGTCTTCTTGGGACATATTGAGCCAAACTGTTCGTTAAAATATCATTCAGTTAAAGCTGTCTATGTGTAAGTCTCGCATGTCCAATTCTCAGTCGTCTAGAAGGCGTCTTCTCTTCTAGATGATAGTAGTTTATGAAATATGATAGGCTTTTGGTAGATCGTTAATTTCAAAAGGCTCATTCACAGCTGATTTAATATATTTCATGATACCTCAGTATGGAATCTTTAGAGAAGTTAAACTGGGCACAGATTTCAACATTAGTACCTACCATTTTATTGCCTAGACTGCTACGTGGGAAGGTAAACTAAACATAAATTTAATAATATTAGGTTGTAGGTTAGGAATTAGTTTTAGTGTCTCAATCATTAAATCCAATAACTAATGACTGGTCATATCATCTGTTCAGTACTGTGTAAATAAGTCTTGTGGCTCTCCAAGATAATAAATAAATATTGGTCGCAAGAGGGTATTAGTGTGTGTATAAATATAGTGAGAGAGAGTGCGCATGGAAAACACTCGAGTTAAAGCCTTGTTCTGAGTCACTGCCATCTGCCATTTATTGAAAATAATGAGTTTTGAGCTAGCGAAGAAGCATCATCCACATCACTAACCAAATCTTTTATAGCTGTTCTTTTCAAGATACTACAGAATAGAAATTTGATGTACTTTTTCGGGGGGGGGGGAATGTTCCACAGTAAAATAATATTTTCACTTTTCGTATATGTCTTCTCGGTGGCTGTGAAGTAACATGCCCGCCTTGTAAGCCCAAGGTTGTTGGTTCGATCTCGGCTGGAGTCGATAGATTTTCTGGATGCGAAAATCGTAGGCACGCATGTAATATGATTATGTGGCAGGTAAAAGATCCCATGGGGGAGTATCAATTTGGCTCTGGTACTCTCGGAAATGTTCAGCATCTAATGAGAGTTTGAATTGAATAGAATTCAAACGTCACAATTTGGTAGATGTAGCCGTCACTAGATGGTACAGCCAATGAAATGACTTTCACTATTGATGAATTACCGTGTCTGCAAATGGCTTAGTGGCCCATTTGCAACAAACTTTTAGTATATCATGTTGAAAATCACATTTTAACAATTTACTACCATGATCCCCATTGGGACTCTTTTCAAAACTATCAAATAATTATAAAACAAAAAAAAATAAACATAATTTGAATATAATTATACTGTTACGAAACTTTTTGTGTGCATATAGATATATATATAACTTATCTGACTAAAAAATTTTAAAAAATGGTTCAAAGTACTCTTATTTTTGTTTGAAACATTCAATATTACCGTTATAAATATTATCCATATTTCAAGTTTTTAATTTTCTTTAGTATAAAAATACATTCTAATGTTTAATGGAGAAGTCGTTTATATAAAATAAAGGTTGTGCATAAAATAAATTCAATATTTTTATTCTTGTACAGATGTCAAAAAATAATAAATAGAACATCATTAATAACTTTTACTATTCTCATTACAGTTTAATAAAATTGATGTCAATGTTATTATCTCAAAGAAAACGAAGTTATAGCATTGCTTTAAGAAGAGAGCTTAAATTAATTTCTGCAACAGAATTTTGCCAACGTGAAATTTGAATTAAAGAATGAGGTGGGGAATATCTAAACACCGTATTTTCCGAATTTCTGTCGCATCAAATCATTAGTTCCAGGGGTATTCACCAAAACTGTTACAAAACCACGTACTAGAACACTTTACACAAATTACTTTTATTTTTCTATTTTTTTTAAGTGGTAAGTGGGTCGGTAGCTAAGATTTATAAATGCGTATTCGGCACTTTAAGCTATGATGATTTTCAATCGTAATTTTAAAATTGCATTTTATCAGCAAAGTCTTTTTGTATTAATACTATAAATTACATTCCAAAAGATAAACAATCATTCAATTTTATAATTTTGACTATTTGGAAGCTGTCTAACTCAGTATTGGCATGAATGATTCGTTTTCAGGGTGACGAAGGACAAGTGGGTATGCCAGGCCCTCAAGGTCAAAAGGGAGAACCTGGAGTAGATGGTATACCTGGAAGTCCTGGCCCTCGAGGGATGCCCGGGCCTCCGGGACCACCTGGATTGGCTAATAACCATGCACCTTTTGACGTAAGTTATTATCTTATTTGAAATGTTGTGAAGGTATAATTAAATGCTGAAGTTGACCACTCATATATTTGGATTAACCGTTTAAATCCAATTACTGAACATTTCAATTTTTTCATGTAAAGAATACTTTAAATAATATAAAGTATTATTTGTGAAGAATTTACTTTTGTAAGTTCAAATAACACATTTTAACTACTTTTTTTAACTGGTTGTTCATATTTAATTTATTAAAGCTTTTTTTTAAAAAAAATTTAAGTATGTATATTTTATTTTTTATTTTATTATTTTTTTCTTTGACAACAGGTATGTTAAAATTATTCCAAATATGATCTGAAAGTAAATTTTTTAATGCCAATTTTTCATTTTCATTATTAGATTTTGCAAAATTTTATTTTCTTCTCTGTAGCTAGACGGTGCTTATGGCTCAGGCTTGTATCCTAGCTCTGGAGATGGTCCTTTTGGCCCTTACGTTGGTCGTCCAGGTGTACCTGGTGTTCAAGGTCCCCCAGGTCTGCCTGGTCCTCCTGGAATCCGAGGAGAAAGAGGATATCCTGGAGAAAAAGGCGAACGTGGAGAAGTGGGACCGAAAGGCGAGAAAGGCAATCAGGTAATTTAAAGCATTATTATATCAGCATTTTGTATAACTGAAGTCATTATTCTTAAGTTCTATTATTTATTTAATAGAACTTAAGCAACTTAATTATCTTTTTTCCAGTATTTAATATTAATTCAAACATTACCATGTAGGGGATATCTGGATTTCCGGGAGAAAAGGGCGATCCTGGTTTAAATGGACGAGATGGTGTTGCTGGCTTACCTGGACTTAAAGGGGAACCAGGAGAAAAGGTACATAATAAATATAGCTTGGAAAGTTTTTTTTCTTTATCTTTAATGAATGTGATGGGAAAAAAGAAGAAATATTACGAATCTCGGATTGAATTCTTACTCAAATAAAATACAAGATATCAATCATTGGCATGGCCAAGTAATTTTAGCGTGTTTTTCACATGTTGTATTTTACAATAATGCAACTAATGAACTTTTTACTAACAGAAAGTAGTACTGTACCACTCCTCTAAATGTACTACTATTGAGCTGAAAAGAAATAATGACACAAATCTGTATCAGCACTATAAAAAAGCAAAAAAAAAAAAAAATTTTTTTTTACAGAAGCTACAAAAGCCCGGACAAGGTGACTTAACTCCTTGTCTAGGCATAAAACTCGCTTCTATGTATTTATTCTTTTAAGTTTAACAAGGAAAAGTATGTACAATTAATAATAACTTAACTACTACATTACTTAAAGTTTATTTAGCTTAACTAACAAAGGCTTATGGAATGAAAAGAATGACTCGTATACGTAAACACTGATGGTGTAATCAGTCAATTTTCCAAAGATTGCATCGATAGTGGTGCCAGAATCAGTTGTTGGGTTCAGGTGGTGATAGCATGTCGAGGAGTTTTCCTCATTTTTGTGAAGATTTCCTCCAAAATGTAGGTAGATTTTTTTTAAAAAACTTTTTGCAAACAATAAATTTACTAGGTAATATTTGAGAAAATTTTGTTATAAACTAGCGAAATTCAGGAAAATTTGTAGGAAAATTCGGGAAAATTATGGGAAAATTTAAACATGATTCGGTTTATCTAGGGCACAAATGCGACCAAATGCCGAAAACCCGAGGTCAATTGGTTGCTTATTGGCTGAGAAAAATGTACGACAAAATATGGAACGAAGACGAAATCGGCGTCCTAATAGCGCTTTTGTTCCACTACGTGAAAAACGCGCTAAAAGTACCATTGGAGAGGATGGGAACATTAAATTTAAATGATCCTCATAATCTTCATCATGCGTGATGTAGAGTTCTGAAGAGTGGAATGCATTCTCAGATAACATCTTCATCATTTGACCGTGAATCAAGATTAAAAGGTCCCATCTGTTTCTTTCTTTTCCATTAAACTTAAAAAGGAAAACTATTTTAGAAACTGTTCAAGGTTTGAAGGGGTGATTGTTGATATTTTACAATTTTGTAGAAACTGCCGTATTTTTAACTATTGTGTCGAGGGCACATATACATGCACGACTAAAATTTTTAATCATCATAAAGATTAAAGTGTGTTTTAATAATGATAGGCAAATGAGTAGGATTTTTTTTTCCGCTTTATTTTTCAACCACAGATTTTTTATCAGCCTTCTGAACTCGAAAATAGTTGAATGCTATATAGTTTTGGCTAACATACTTCAATAATTGTAATACCTAATGATTATGTCATCAACTAAAAATAACATTATATTCAAAGAGCCTATAACATATTGCTCTGTGTATGAGAAATGCTCCGAGCTTTTCCACTAACTGAAGAGTTACTTCGAAAAGCTCTAAGGCAGCGGTTCTTAAACTTTCGATTAGTGCCCCCCCCCCCATCTTATGTATCAGGGTGACATCCCAGACCCCCCCCCCCCGGCAGCAGATTTTGAACATCCCTCTCCGACTTAATATGTTTGATCAAAATACAAGCTCTAGTAAAGTTTCTTCATTGGGGAATTTTTAGTAATTTAGCGTAGAATGGCATATCTTTCAATTTTTCCACAAAGCTTTTCAGTCCGTAAAAGAGGGAAACCCCTCACCATTACATGAAAGATTCCGTGAACCACAGTTAAAGAACCGCTGCTCTAAGGTAACAATTGGTTCCTCTCATACTTTAACTAGTAGAAATCGCAATAATTTTAAGAACATTATTTAAGCACTTTGAAACCTCTATGCATTTAAAATTGCTGTGTGTTTATTTTTAACTCTCTACTTTCTTGAATTTTAAATAAAAATGTTAGGCCGATGAAATTCCATTCAGTATTTTAATATAGGTGTAATCTAAGAAATTAGAAGAAAAAGATATGAATTTCCGTGTACAATTAAATTTCATCTGTAAAAAATAAAATTTCTACTGTTATTTTATTGAAGCTTTACATAACTCTTTAAGAGTTATTCGGATTGCATTTATTATATATTAAATTTTCAGCTGTGTGCTCAGTTAAATTATTAATATATTTACTTTAATTATTCAACATTGCAAACAAAGTTTGCGTTAAAAATAGACTTGGTAAAAATGATAGTAATTGAATATTGAATCTCTCTTTCTCATCTTTACATATAAGAAAAGACACATTTGGAATTTGCTAAAATAAAATTGAAAATTGCTAGAAATTCAAAATAATATGTTTATATTTTACTTATACAATCGTTTGTTCACAACAGAGGGATTGATTGAAGGATGTTTTAAATTTTATTTTAAGACTACATAAGAATTTATTAAGCGCAAGTCTTTTCTTAAAGTAATTTTAGTTATTACATGTCTTTGGTTATTTTTTTTATGTGTAACATCTTTCCTCTCGGTTGTTGGATATTTATTTGTAGGATTGATTTTGTGAAAAGGGACGGAAATATGTAACAGAAAGTCGGGGAAGCGCTCTATTTGATTTGACCAATCAGCGCGCTTGGTGGTGTCCCTTCGCTACCCTCGCATCGGGGTCTAACTCTAGTACCATCAAGCCGCCAGCCTTTTTTATATTAATAAATTTAACTCTTCAAAAGATTCGAATTCAAAAACTCGGTTTCGCTTTCTTGACTCTTAATCCACTTCGCACATACCAGCAGGTCTTATTAGACTTCACCCAGGATAAACTTGCGATCCTTACGCTCAGTTGTCTCAGGACTCACCAAACAGATTTCGATGACGTTATTTTCAAAATTGTTCGTTTCTCTTGTTGGCAGAGACGTGGTTAATTAATGACGAAAGTGTTTCAATACCTAACTTCGATTGCTGCGTACAATTTAAACGACCGGGACACAGAGCAGCTGGTGTTGCGATCTATCGCAAACAGAACAACTCACATGTTGTGACTCTTCATATGGACATTACTTATCGTCAAACGGGACATATGTGTGGCAGAATGCTTGTTTGAAAATGGACAAATAGTGATTTCGGTGGTCGTATACATTTCTCCAAATCAAACGGTTCGAAAAATTAATGATTTCTGATTTTGTATTTTTACCATATACCGAAGTGGTTCCGCTCTTTGGGGGGGGGGGACTATCACTCGCTTCCATGATTTTGAGTGGTGATTTTAAAGTTAACTTCAGTTTGCCAGAAGCTGAGACGCTGATAGATTTTTTGAATGATGAACTCAAGCTCGAAATGAACACAAATGAAATGTTTCGACAATCAACAGTGGTACTGTTATTGACGCTGTTTTTCAAGGGTTTTTAAATACTCTGAAATCACGAGTATATGTGTCATATTTTAGTTATCATAAGTCTATTGTGTCTCTGCTCTTCCCAAATTGAACAAGAATAATTATTTTTGATTAAAAAAAGTGCATTACTCCTTGTGTTAATTGAATAAAATTTTCATTAAGATATTATTCGATTGAAAATTATTTCAAATCATACCCAATTAATTTTTTTTCTGGATTTAAGTTACTTTTGCGTATTTACCCGATAACATGTCAGATGTTACACATCATATGTGACAACTGTAAGGCTCGTTTCTTTTTTTTTAATGCCTCTAGGATATTTATAAACTTAAGAAATCGATACATATACGTGGTTTATTATAAGGTAATTATTCAGGTACTCTTGGGTTTAATATTTGTCTACAATTATAATAAATCGTCTTGTAATTCATAATTCTTACAATGTTATATTATTTTTTAATTATTACTCCAATTTAATTTAGATTGCTTTCTCATGAATTATGTTCAATTAACCTCGTCTTATGTTTTGAAAGATGATGTTTAAGTACTATTTAGAATTAAAAATTATTTATATGAGAAACTTATAGTAATGTGTATTAAATTTTTAGTTTTTACAGAAAATTCCCTGTGTAGATAACAAGAGTAAAGATAATGAGAAATTAGGCAATCAAGATGTAGTAAATTCATTCATTTTCTTTGTAAAATATAGTATTTTCCGAAGCTTTGGAAACTTCTCGTAAACTTAAAACAAAATTATAGAGTAATCACTAGACGCTAGACTTCACGAGGGAAATATTTCATTAGATCGAACGTGATAGGTTTTTTTCCTCTAAAGCATACTCCAGTTAATAAAAAGCAAAGGAAAAATAAATATTTCATGGTTTTTTTATTAAATAAAAAACACCCAAGAAAGTAGCAGTACCCCTTTAATTTCTGTCCTCGTTAATGGGGAATAAAGATGTACAAGTGCTGAAAATTGAGATACAGATAATATCTTGCCATTGCATGTAATAATAGGGCCGTATAGATATTTGAAAATCAGATTAAGATATCTTTGTTGATCTTTATCTTGTTATGTTTTTAGGTGTGGGTGGTTAAGACAGAGAAGTGCTTTTTTTTTTTTTTTTGCGTGAAATCTCTACTTGCGGCTGAGTTGCAACTGACGCCATTTTAGTTCCTTTTTTACACATATGAATAGAATTAATTATATAGCGAATAGGTTTTTATAAATTCATCATTTAAACCAACTGAAGGTTTACAGGACGCCTTGTTCTTACACGATGGCAAGACATAGAACTTGTAAAACTGTCATTTATATGTATTAATTGTAAGGGGACACATAACGATTCAGTTGACCATATTCGGTCAAAAATTGAAATGAATATTTTTTAGCACAAGTTATTTTTTATATAATTTGCTGTAATCTCACAAAATTTGACAATTCTGAGCTAAAAGAAATCCAGTGTTATGGACTCTTATGTTCGTTCTTTTCTAATCCCAGTGGCAAATAAAAATTTTAAACTGATTTATCTCAGAAAGAAAAGTAACTAATTTATTTTCATTTAAAATACTAAGGCTTTTTTTCTATTGTGCCAAATGATTTGGTATTTTTCTACCTATTGTCTTGATACATATAACAAAAAACTTATATGCATTTTTGAATCAAAGCAATAATTATTTTTTTTTTAAATAGTTGAATTTAAATATGTACATTTTTCATAGAGTTTTCAATAAGCATTCATAAAAAAAGTATTTTCCAGATATAAATTATGTTAGTAGAAAACCAATATCAACTTTTGTTAGATTTATTTGACGAGTTTGTAAATCAAATTTCACGAGTGTAGGCCAGTTATTGTAGGAGGAGTAGCTTTTTAAATACCTTCATAAA
>BMAO01005311.1:0-16392 GCA_019973975.1 Trichonephila clavata
TTTGTTCTTCTGCTACACTTATGATTATTTTAAATAAATTGATCCAGTTATTGAATTAGAATGTGAATCAATTTCAAGTGTCCCCTCATTTGAAATTGAAGGTCCAGTTGCATGAGCTGTTAGTAATTCAATGGATTTGAAGTGTCTGAAGTCTTCCATACCTCCCAATATATCCATACGTGCTCCTACGTGGGAAACGAAGGAATCGGGGAGCGATTGGCTTAACTTTTAATCGACAGCACAAATTATCAAGAAAAGTGTTAATATTTGTATAAAATTTTATATATATGTGTGTGTGAAAAGCCCATGGGGTTAATGGTAATTATTAAACTTTTTCCTTAACTTGCTATTCTTAAATTAATTATAAAATACATTGTACAGTAAAGATACATTTACAAGAGTAAATGTAAATTTTTTTTTTTAATATGTCTGAATGCATTTGTTTATTTTCAGTAAATAAATAATTTTTTAATTTTTTTTTTTGACTTTTCATTATGCTTACGCCTCGTAGAGTTATCACGCCCCCCTAAGGAGGCGCGTCCCGCAGTTTGAGAAACGCTGGCTTATATTATTGTGTAGGCATTGCAGTGAGCCACTTAGATCTTTTGCGACGTTCACCCATACTGTGCATATATATTTCTTACATATAGTACTTATAACTGCGCAAACAAATTCGACGTACATATTTCATAAACAGGATATAAATTTTTGAAAAATTAAATTCTTAGGAAAACATTATGAGAAATTTTTTTAAATATAATTCAGAAAAAAATTAAATCCCGGAATTAGTTATTTTTTCCCGGGATTTCCGGATTAGAAAAATCACCGGGATTCAGGGTTTCGGAATTTCAAGATCCCGAGGTTTAGAAATTCTGGGATCCTGGGGCTGAAACCCTACTAGATATCTTCCAAAAATTCTAAATGCCTCTTTCCAAGTTAGCTGACACTGGACATCCTGGGGGGGGGAGAAATGTCCGTTTTCTGACCCTATTCGCCATGGGAGAAAGTTACAGATGAAAATAAGAGAAAATGTGAAATTTCACGGTTTTACATACACACTCGCCTCGAACCGTTCAAGGTTCAACATATAAAAAACTAACATTAACCATATACAGTACAAAAGAAGTAAATAAGATACATTAAATGTAATACAAGATGCACAATACGTTGAAAAATTTTTCAAAATATAAATTCAGACCAAAATTAAATCCCGGGATTAGTTATATTTGAACCCGGGATTTCGGGATCCCGGGGCTGCAAACCCTAGTCCCAATTTAAAGAGTGGCTACTACATGGCTCATAGATTGTTCACGGATTTAATGTTCTTATTTTAAATTGAACCCTTGATTTCTCGCCTTTCATATTCACTCGCTATTGAAGGCCTACCCCCGCATATCTAGCAAATTTATCCGTAATTTTTTTTAAGTTTCTCAACTTTTAAATTTGAAAGTTCTCTTCCAGTTAATCTTTCAACTGGAAAAGGAAACAAAAAAACTGGCATTAGTTTTAATGATAACTTCGTTAGAATTAGATTTCTCAATATATGTATACCTTACCATAAATGTCATTTGTTCGATCTTGCTGGTATCAGGGGCGCAATCTAAAATTATCGAATAATATTTAGCTTGTTTAATTTGATGAACAATGTATAATTTATTATTCTCATATAAAAGAGAAATTATCTCGTTCTGAATATTTTTCCTAATAATGTACTTTAACTTCTTCCAAATTTTCCATAACAAAAAAAAGTATTTTTAAAATTTGTTCCAAATGCCGCCCCCAAAATTTGCCGCCCCTGATAGGGACGATGACCTCACAAATTGTACCTAGAGAATCCCACAGTTTTCCCATCACCAACACACCTTTGTGCACCCTTATGTTGTCCTGTTAAAAGATGTTTTTTTTTTCTTCTTCTTCAAGGTTGGCTCACAAATTCTGGCATCCAGCTGGTCAAGAGGATTGGAGTAATATTCACTTGTAAAAGAGAGTTGCTTTTTTATCTTTTCAAGGTAATTTATGTACCTTGTTCAAATTTTCAATCATTCATAAAATACTTTTTATCCGTCCATTCAAGTTTAAATACATTTTTTAAACTTGCTGTCGATGAATATTGATGTTAATACAGTTTTTTCAAATATTAACTTATTAATTAAATTTAAAAATAAATAAATAGTTACGAAGAGAAACAATAGTCAACAGCATGTATAGAAAATAAAAATTGTTCGTTGGGTCACTGTAGCACAATGGATAGCACATTGGACTTCTAATCCAAAGTTGGTGGGTTCGAATCCCGCCTGAAAATGCCTAATTTCTTAGAATGTCATTTCTGTTTTATTGTACTATTTTAATAATTAAAATTAATGAATGAATAAATTGTAACACACAAACAAAAATACACCAACACCCTATATAGAAAAAAATGAAAATTGCAACAAAAAAAAATCACTTTCCATTTTGTCACTTAATATTGTGATTCTGTCATATGTATATACGGGATGTCTTCAGAAACAGGGGCTTTTTCATGCTTCAAAATACGCCAAAATCGCCAGGCAGCGCGAGTATCATTCAAATGTGGCTGCCCGTCTGTTGGATCTTCTTACGTCTGACTGCGTCACTAAGTTAGAGTAAAAGAGTTAGAAATTGTGGGCTTCCACCAAAAAAAAAAAAAAAAAAGAGTTCGAAATACAATTACAACTTTTAAATAGAATGCATTAAAAAAATGAATTTTTAATATTTGTTTTGGGCTTATATCAGGGTAGAAATTTTGAACTAGTGTTTGAACATTATTTTGATTTTAGTTGAAAAGATTAAGATATAAGAAACTTTTTTGTTTGTATATTAAGCGCTCAAAAACAGTTCCATTACACATACAATTCTTTTTTTTTAAATAAAATTTCTAATTTTCTTTTGAAACAATTGGTATTGCTTTTAAAGTAAGGAGATCTCGTTATATTTAAACATGAAATAAAAATTGTTGAAATTTATTATATATATATATATATAAAATAGTATTAAAAATATATAAATAAACTTAATTTTTAAAATTTTTTCTCTCTTATCTTTATTTATTATTGCATACTACGTTTATTTTCTATAAATCTATTTATATATATATATTTTAAGTTTTTACATTTTATTTTTTTCAACAAAACTATTTTCTACTTATACTGTGTATCTTCATATACTGTTGTTTTGAAAATTTTTACGATTAAACTTTTTTATAAATACTATATACATATATATTTATATGTTAGTATTTCTAATATCTTCAAAAAACTATTTTTTACTACTCTTTATTTTAATGTTAAAAATTAATATTTGATTTACACAGATATGCAAATAAATTTTAAAAAATGAAAAGCTTATTTTGACCGCAAAATTTATTTCAATAAAAAAATAATTAACAGATTTTTCTTCGTTTATTTTTTTTTAAATGTTGAAGCTTTTTAAGTAAAATATTAATAAAACTTTTCAATTTCTCTAAATTGTTATTTTTTTCTATAATTACCTTGAATCGAATTATGTATGCACTGCCAGTTTTCATGAGCAGCTTGACCACTAGGCCGTGGTAGCTTAATGGTCAAGGTCACCCGCTCGTAGCTGGCGTATCATGAGTTTGAGCCTGGTACCGCTGAAGACCCGCCGTGCAAAGGAAGTCGATGCACGTTAAACATGTCGAGGGGTCCAATTCCGCCCATTGGTGTGGTGTGGATGTTAGGAGAAGCGGGTGATAGCTGAGGTGTCGTCCTCAAAACATGACTATGGTTCAAAATTATGAGGACCTTCACCAATAGCGTTCGTGCAGCTTCATAGTGCGATGTAAATATAACTCTCTCTTTCTTACTTTCTTGAATAATGTTATTAACAATTATTACATTTGTTTTAATTTAAAATTTATTGTTTGATATTTAATTATTGGAAATGCTATCTCTACACATTTTTAAGAGGAAGAGGATGACGGAAGATGGTACATCGTTCCCTAACTGCCACACCACATTCACAATGAAGTGATAAGAGTCAAAATTAAATGTTATCATCCTTTGCATTCGGTTTTTCAAAATGTATTTATACAAATACAAAAGTAGCTTTAATGTTATTCTTTAAAATGCAGCAATCTTTCCAATATAAAATTTGGGAATATTTCTAAAAAATTCTATATTTGTTTTTGTTTTTTTTTTTCAAAAACTGCCGCAAAAAAAAATACGTTCGTGTTTTATATGTTTTCTCAAATTTTATTTTTAAAATTAATGGGGCTTTTTAGTTTTTATTATTTAAATACATTTAAAAAATTTTATTTCATTTTTAGTTAATAAACTATGTATAGTTTGAAAATAATTCATTTTATATGAGTACTGCTGGCTGCGAAAGCTGTATAAAAATTCAAATTTGCAATAATTATCGAGTAATTGTCAATTTAATTGATATTGTCAAATTTACTTCATTATTGAATTTTTTATGCAGGAATAATTGTGCTTCAGAATGAGGAAAACTTGCCGTCAGAGCTGGCTACAAGAAAGAAAGAAAATTTTTACTACCACTTTGGAACACTTATTATCAACAAGAAAATTGAATGCAAATGTTAGTGAATTTCATTAATTCAACATTTTCAAAGGAAGATTATTATAAAAAGGAAATATATTAATTAATGAAGATGGATATCTTGACTTTATAATTTCAGACAAAACTTTAATTTCAATCCAGATAGTAAAGAATATTTTAATTAAAGTGCAATTGAATGGTTTGTTTATATATATATATATATATCAAACATAAATCCATTTATTTTGTTAAATAGATTTATAGTGTAAGTATAGCAATTTTTTGTGTATCTGAATCCAACTTATTGGGATTCTTCATTAACTTCAAATATAAGAGAATGTATTCATTACAAGTAATTCTTAGCAGTGGCGCGTACGCACACAAGGGGAGGGTTTGAGAGTTCAATTCCTACTTGGACCAAGTTTTTAATTTACGCCATAGAGCTTATGCCTTCGCGCTTTGGTCTACGTGTTTTTTACCCCTCTAACCCCCCCCCAAAAGAGGTATGTGCACGCCACTGATTCTTAGACTGAATTATAAAACAAGTTTAAAAGTATTATATATTTTAGTTTCAACATCGTATAAATATTCAGAAAGAATTCAATTACTCCTTTCAACAGAAAAATAATTAGATTTTCACTTAAAAAAATCAAATTTATACTTTAATTTTAGTTTTTTAAACGTATCGTTTATGTTATCGTTTATGTTATCGTAATGTTATCCCTTTCCCATAAATTTCAAAAATTTTGCTAAAAGTGAAAAGATATGTACACAATGGCGCACACAAGGCGCACATTATCCCCCCCCCCCATTTATCAGTTGATGATAATCCTATATGTATATAATGCAAAATTTAATTAAGTACTTGTAATTAATAATTTATTTTATTAATTAATTGATATAATTCTTCATGATGAATTAACGTAAGCAAAGCTTAGCAGCGAAATTTAATGTCGAGGAGGCATAGTAATAAAGCAGTTTCGTTAAAAACATTTTTTATTCTTTCAATAATTCAAGTGAAACTTCTCGCCACTGAAGCAAATAAAAACATTTATGTTAAAAAAAGTATAATCATCAAAATATAATATTACCAAACTTTGGTTTAACTGATTCGAACCATCTTAAAAAATACTGAGCAACAAACCAGTTGCACATCTCATATGCCCCCAATCGAAGAGCAAAATCACCTCGTCCGAAACCGACGATCTTTTCTCAACCAACCTCTGTCTCCTTAAATACTTCCACGAGCCAAGTTAGTTAAATTTACATTGTAGCCGTTGCCAACTACAAATCTCGAAACTCGCACAAAGGTTGGGTTCGAATCAGTTTATTTACTTGAGATCATGGCGCGTGGTTGGAAAAACTTAAGGACCATAAAAATTCGGATCCTAAAATAATTTTTTTTTTCAAATGTCTAACAATCGGCCCCCTTTTTCCAACCTCCGCACCATTATCTCTTACAAATCAGTAATATAATTTCATTTTATAAAAATATGTTGCATACAATACTTTATTCACAATATCTTTATTGCAAGAGACAAATATTTTGATCTAAATAAACAAAGTTCCATTCTCTTAAATAGAAAATAGTTTTCTACAAAATTCTATTAATTTTTCCTTTATCATGGGTTTAGTAAAAATATCTGCCAAATTACTTTTGGTACTAACATATTTAATTTGAAAAACCTTGTCTTTTATTAAATTCCTTAAGAAATGGTAACGAACATCGATATGTTTCGTTCTATAATTTTCTACTGGTGAACTGGAAAAACTTATAGCAGCTTGATTGTCACAGAATATTACATTTTCACATAATTCCAAATTCAAACTTTTATTATTAATTATATTCTTTAACCAAATAAATTCCTTTGCTGCTTCCGTTAAACTAACATACTCCGCTTCCATAGTAGACAGACTAACGGATTTTTGCTTGAAAGTTCGCCAGGAAATTGGAGTTTCGTCAATGAAAGTTATGAATCCTCCCATCGACACTCGGTCATCCCTATTTGTAGCAAAATCTGAGTCTGAGTAACATCTTAATTTTAGTGATTTAACTTTTGAAAGTTCCAATTTATATCTTTGAGTGTATTTTAAATAACCTAATAATCTCAATAAACAATTCCAATGTTTTATTCCTGGGTTTGATTGGAATTGGGATAGTACATTCACTGCATACATAATATCAGGTCTTGTGCGTATAGCAATAAATGACAAGGATCCTATTAAATTTCTATAAGGAAACGTTAAAATTTCTTCGCTAGTTTTGGGCGAATCTAATTTGGAAAGAATTTGACCTTTTGATATAGGCAATGAACTTACAGGATATTTATATTTTTCATAAATTTTACATAATTTCTGAATGTAAGATTTTTGATGTATAAAGAGACCATCATCTTGTTCTTCAAATTCTATTCCTAATAATTTCTTTGTTTTACCCAGAATCTTTAAATCAAAATTTTTCTGTAATAATTTTATTACAAAATTTACGTTTTGAGTTTCTCTACCAAATATTATGATGTCATCTATATAAAATAATAGAATTACATTATTTTCAAACATATATACACAATTAACCCACTCTGATTTCTTAAATTTCAATTTAATTAATTTATTTTCTAATTCCAAAAACCACTGTCGGCCACTCTGGTGAAGACCATATATTGCCTTATTTAACTTACATACTTTGTTAGTATCAGTTTCATATCCAGTTGGTTGCTTCATAAAGATAACTGTATCTAAATTAGCATATAAATAGGCATTAGTGATATCTACTTGAACATGCATCCATTTCCACAAACATACACAGATAGTGAAAAATAATCTTACAATAGTAAAGTTAACAACTGGACTAAATACCTCGTCAAATGATTCGCCTTTTAATTGTGTGTTACCTTGCGCAACTAAGCGAGCTTTGTATCTAACTATTTTATTATTTTCATCACGTTTTACAGTATAAACCCAACGGTTTCCTAAAATTTTTATGTTGTCTGGAGGATCAACCAAATCCCAAACCTTGCGTTCCTTCATTATGTTTATCTCCCTATCCATTGCATCATGCCATTTAGATGCTTCCCTGGATCTTATTGCCTGTTTATAACAGTTAGGAATATCTACTTCAACCATATTAACTTCCTGGGATTCAGTATCTTCCTTTCTAAAATCAAACAAACTCGGGTCATAATGAATGTTATTCTTATTACAGTATCGTTCTATCTCGTTAAAAGATCTCAAACGGGTTGCTGTCCCTTCGATACCATAATATACGTTGGATCCAGTTACTTCCCTACCTATATTTCTAATCCACTTAACCTCTGAACATGGGATTAAGCTACGATTATCAGAAGATAAATCTGGTTTTTCAAATGATGTTGTGGGAGTTTCTGTACTTGTCTTTGAAACTAAACGACTCGCTAACGAATCTCTTACAGTATCAAAATCGTCCTCCTCATCATCATAATCAGGAAAGTTTAAATCAAGTCTGGGATAACCATTAGTTTTCGGTTTAAAATCAATTCCTTTCCTATATTCATCGAATCTTACATTAATAGTCTCGACTAATTTATTTTCTTCTATTAACCATATCCTATAACCTTTAGTACGCTGTGCATAGCCCATCATAATTCCTATTTTTGCACGCATATCGAATTTCTTTCTAATCTGTTTTGGAACGCCAGCATATGCCAAACATCCAAAAGGTTTTAGATGCAATATTGATGGTTTTCTACCTGAATATTTTTCGAAAGGAGTTTTCTCACTGTCTTTGTGACAAATTCTATTCCACGCATAAGTGAAGCAAAGTAATGCTTCTCCCCAAAACTTGTGTGGAACTTCACTCGACTTAAGCAATGCTTTAATGCCATCTACAGCGGTTAAATTGTATCTCTCCGCTACCCCATTCATTTCCGGCGTATATGGATTTGTTACCTCGTGCTTTATACCCAGTTCTGCCAAAAAGTATCCATATCTTTATTACAAAATTCTAGTCCGCCATCAGTTTTAACTGCTATTAATTTTCTATTTAGAAAACGTTCTGCTCGTTTCTGAAATCTTATAAACGTATGAAATACGTCCGACTTTTTCTTAATGGGAAATACAGTCACTTTTCTCGAGTAATCATCAATTATACTCAAGAAATATTTATTACCGCCTTGACTTTCAGTTGGCATTGGACCACAAAGATCCATATGCAACAATTCCAGTGGACGTTTTGATCTTACGGCCCCCGTCTTTTTAAAGGAAACTCTCTTGGACTTGGCTAATTTACATGGAATACAAGGCGACTTATTATCAGCTAAACGTGGGAGACCTCTTACACTATCATTTTTACTAGTTTTTATCAAGTAATCGTTATTAATATGGCAAAAGCGTTGATGCCATATTTCAATTGATCCGCATTTTGTTTTGTCAGTTGCATTAACAACTGAATTTATTTCTGTACTCTTGGGTAAAATATAATGGTCAGGCTTAAAAAAATACAAATTTTCGTGGCGTGTCGCCGAGAACAACTTTAGCCAGTCTTTATTGAAAACGTTAATTTTACCCTTGCTACCCACAAAATGCGCACCTTTACTTTCTAATCTGGAACCGGATATCAAATTTCTTCTTAACTTGGGACTAAATAAAACATCTGAAAAAGTTATTTCATGAAAACTATCCTTATATTTTACCAAAAATTTAAGTTTACCGATTCCCTCTATTGGACAACTTTTATCCTCCGTTGCTAACGACATTTTCATGTTAGATATTGGTCTAAAATCTAAAAATAAACTCTTGTCATTACAAAAATGACTCGTGGCAGCCGTATCTATTACCCAAACACCTTTATCAGAGTTTTCCTCAAATAAGTTACAATTAGTAACAAGGTGCTTATTTAATTCTATAATACTACATTCAGCTTCACAAAATCTTAAATTTATATTAAACTCTGTGTTATAAGTTTCACTTGCAGTTGAAGGAGGCTTTTCTCGAGACTTTTTCTCTTTACAATTTACTTTAAGATGCCCATATTTATTACATAAATAACAAGGACCTATCATCTTACTAGACCGTTTTAAATGTTTGGTAGTTTTACAGTTAAATACCTTACCGTCCTTTTTCTGATATTCTGTTTTACCACTTGGATCTGCAGGAGTTGCAGTCGTACCACCAGGAACTGTATTTACATTTCTAGGAACTTTGCTCAACTTCTTTGATAGGAAATTGCTGAAGTAAACGGTCTCCGTTTTATCCAAGTCTTGCTTCATAAGTTGAAGACGATTGGCTTCCAATATCAGCTCCGCTTCAATTTTGACAGCTGTGAAGTCCTCTTCTTTCCATCTGTAAATTTGTTGTACGGTAGACTGGAATTCCTGAGGAAGCCACCTTATTAATTGAAACCCTATGTAAAGGTCGTCCAATTTATGACCCGCCTCTTGCAGCCTGGTTGCCGCCGTTTTTACTCGAGATATGAAGATTCCGACATCTTCCCCTGGTTGGTATCTTGTTCCGAAGAATTCATCCAAAAGCTGGATAACCCTGGCTCTTGTAACTGGTTCAAAGTGATCCTTTAATATTTTCCATGCCACTACTCCATCAGTTGTGTCTATTATCAGATTCTTCAGATCTGAACTGATGCTAGTGTAAATCAGCGTATAGCATCGATCTTTCCGTAGTTGGAAGTCACACTTTTCCTTGTAGGTTGCCCCTTCATCAGGTTCCTCCGGCTTGGTCTGTATAATAAATTGCCAGCAACCATAATGCATTAAGATTACTTGCATATCATGTTTCCATGTGTTCCAATTATTTTGGGTTAACACAGGAATCTGATTGTTCACTTCCATATTCAATACTCTATTTAATATACCAGCAACTGAAGTTCTTCAGAAATAATTCTATACTGGAACAATATTTAAATGGACAAAGTTCATGTTCTGGTTCAACTGCTTAACCTGCCTTGACATAGAGCGTGGCCTGGGCCCATAACCACTATGATATAATTCTTCATGATGAATTAACGTAAGCAAAGCTTAGCAGCGAAATTTAATGTCGAGGAGGCATAGTAATAAAGCAGTTTCGTTAAAAACATTTTTTATTCTTTCAATAATTCAAGTGAAACTTCTCGCCACTGAAGCAAATAAAAACATTTATGTTAAAAAAAGTATAATCATCAAAATATAATATTACCAAACTTTGGTTTAACTGATTCGAACCATCTTAAAAAATACTGAGCAACAAACCAGTTGCACATCTCATATGCCCCCAATCGAAGAGCAAAATCACCTCGTCCGAAACCGACGATCTTTTCTCAACCAACCTCTGTCTCCTTAAATACTTCCACGAGCCAAGTTAGTTAAATTTACATTGTAGCCGTTGTCAACTACAAATCTCGAAACTCGCACAAAGGCTGGGTTCGAATCAGTTTATTTACTTGAGATCATGGCGCGTGGTTTGAAAAACTTAAGGACCATAAAAATTCGGATCCTAAAATAATTTTTTTTTTCAAATGTCTAACATTAATGATAACTATTAATTCAGTAATTTATTTTTTACTGTTATTTGTTGACAAAATAAGAAAAATTAATGGGTTTTGTCTTGAGGTATGATACAAGTTGGAGAACTTTCTACAATGGACCCTTCCCTCCTTGAAAAATGTTTGTATGCGCTACTGTATGCTCACATTAGATTTTGTTACAAATAAGTTTTTTTTTAAATTTACGATGTTTTTGATCGAAATAAAATATAAATTTAACTAGAAATTTTTGTTTATTTGAAAATAACTTTATTGAGGTGTGCATCAAAATGAGTAGAAAATATTATTGCTGTTATTAAAAAAATGAAACAGCAATGATCATTTGTTTAAGTGGGGTCAAAAGGAAAAGTTAATGATTTTCACACAAAAGAAAAATTTAATTGTTTGAGCTTTTTCTTAATTTTAATTATTTTGCTTATTTCAAAGTGAAAATCCTTCGAGATTTAATCTCTTTTATTATGCTTTAAGTTTATTCAATATTCTGGTATTTGATTTTTGATAGTTATTACAAAGGAAGAAAGTAATTCCTTGTATATTAAATATCCCCTTCTACACGAGTAAAAAAGAACAGTTTTGCTTGTCTTTCTGTCCCCACACAATTGATGACCTCTCTTTAAAACTGCCATGTCTTCATTATTAAGGAGTTGGGAAGATCACTGGCGGCGATCTATTTTAGACACATTTTTGACCATTGGTTTTGACCTTGCCATTTCCACACCCTAATGTTTTATATTTTCTCATTTTTGCCTGTCTCTCTTTCGAAGAGTAAGGTCTTTTACAAACTATAAATCCAGCTACATTCTGTCAGATAAGGATTCATTGTTGTCAATGCTAAAAATACTATGAAAAGCCATTGGGGAGGGGTTAAACAATTAGCTGCCTCTATGAACACTTTCCTTCCCCTACATCTCAAACGGGTACTGTGTCGTATTATGCAGAATTTGACCCCTAGGATAAAACGACCCTTCTCTATTGTTCAAGAAAAAGCTGCTCGCCGTGAAAGTTTTAATTTGTCCTCTTTTTCTTCTCTGATAAGGATCTCTTGCTGACCGTTCCATCCGCTCACTGTATGCATTTTCCTTCCGACAAACAACAACATTTGGAGCTGGCACATAATAAAATAAAAAACCATAGCCATGTCCGTTTTTTTTCTCCTTCCCCGGAAGAGAGTGTTGAATGATTCGATTTTACAAGCTCTGGGTATTTTTGTTTAGATTTTCAAATGACTTAAATAAAGAATTGGCTGATCTTAAAGCCTACACTTCATTAAGTGCCCATGCAAGAGTTAACAATATTTCAGTAATTCAACCAACTTCAACTGCAATTAAAGACATAATTACAATTTATTTAGTCTGAATATCGATGTAAAAATTAAAACAAAATTTGCATACTTTCTATGGAAAGATATTTAAATTTATGTGTTCCAAAACCCACAATTTTCTAAAAAGGATTATTGCATATTTAAAAATATTATATAAATATCAAAAACTCAGAATTGGATTTTAAAAATATTTTAATACTACTAATGTTGAAAATTATACTAACTGTGAAATTTTGAACATGAAAAAAGAATGTTTTAGAAAATCACTTTTCTCTTTACAAAACAAAAATAAACGTTTTAATCAATACGATTTAGATTTTTCAGAGATCATAGTCAATCTTCAAAAAATTCTAACATTAGATTTAGATTTGGTTATAGACTAGAGCCAATAAAAATATGATTAATATGATAATTTTGTGGATAGGACGCAAAAATGAGAAAAATTTAAAAAAACCAATGAAGCATTTCTCTAAATTTATTAAAAATAACTGGATTTTTATTTCTCATACAAAGTTTTTTTTACTATTATACTGTAGTTTTTACCTCAAACAGTAAAATTCAATAAAATTTGTATTTCTTTTTTGTTTGATTATTACTGCTTAGTTAGAAATATCAGCAAAATTTCAATTTTATTAGCAAAAAAGTATTTATCTATTTAAATCCTTAGTATATCCCTGTCAATTTAAAAAGTAAAATCATTTTTAGGATTTAAGAAGAAAGTCAAATCTTCAAAGCACTTACCTAGAATGAAATTTAAATATTGATTAGCATAATTAATTGGAATTTATTAACATATATTCTATTGCTTACTATTCCAGAATTCAATGGAATGATTTTATACTCGCTAGTACAATGTCCTGTAAAGCTTAATAGTTTTCTAATGGAAAATGCACCTTTTTCCGTTTGCGGAAATAATACTTATAATGAAAGAGAAGAAGCAACTCTCTCTCTTTTCGATGGATCATCAGATTCGACACATCTAATCCACAGACGATCAGATCTAATCCACAGAAATTTCACGTATCTTATTCTAATTCTTTTATTTGTTTTATCTTATTATTATCTTTATTTCTAAAGGATATAATCACTCATGTTTTTCGAAATACTCAAATACTTTACTGAATTTTCCTCCATTATATTTATTCAGAGCTGATTTATTATTCTCAGCAAAGATTATTTCATTTCATTCTGAGTCCTCACCCCTCGATGTAATAGTTGAAAGATAAGAAAAGAATATATACTTGCAGTACGGTATTTTATTTCACACATTTCATAACTTTTCTCTTTTTTTCGATTATAGTTTTTCGAAAAAATAGTAATTTACAAAAAAGCGTTTATGTTGCGTAAGTTAGTGATTAGCATAAGAAAATTCATTTCTGCTCTAGATAATAAAATCCCTTATGTAAATATGATGAAATTAAATCCTAAATTATTCCCGTAAGCAAATCAAGAATTCTTAACAACCAAAACATCACGACTCTTAGAAGATTGGATTTATTAAAAGGGGTAACTGTAAAAGGATTTCTTATCTGCACCACTTGATTGATATAAAAAATTGATTCAATTAAGAGTTCTTTAGGGATATAAATATATTTATCTTAAATTAACATTCAAAATTTTAGCATTTTTTTTATTAAACAAATTAACACAATTTTAAAAAAAAAACTCTAGAATTTGCTAATGCCTTTTTCAAATTCTTTATTCCTTGAAATCCTACATGATTTTTTTTTATTATTGTATCAACTTACTAAAATTTTATTAAAGCTCTTGAATCATTTAATAAAGCACTTTTACATACATATGTGTATATTTTATTTCTGAACAAGGAATAAGATGTAAAAATTCTTTTAAATGAAAATGAGTTATTTTAATTTTGTACAACTTATATTTCAATATTCAACCATACACAAATACAATTATACGAAAAATTATAATTGGCATAGTTTAAATATTCATGCAAAAATCAAAACAGAATTTGCATTCAGACAATGATGATGTGTCAAAATTTAAGTGTTCCTTAATTCATTGTTTTCTAACAAAAGTTAATAAACATTTAAAAACTTGTAAATCTCAAAAACTCAGAAAATTATCTTAAGACTATTTCATTAATACTAAAAGTTGAACATTATATCAACTGCGAAATTTTAAAGTGTGAAAATGGTGGGAACAAATAATGTGTTTAACTTTGTGTTAACTTTCTTTTGGCAAAACAAGAATGAATGTTTTAATCAACACGATTTAGATTTTTTCAGAAATATAGCTAATTTTTAAAAAAAAGACAGCATTAATTTAGATTTGTTTATAGATTATAGCCAATAAAAAATATGATTCATATGATTAATAGCATTTGGTTAATTTCAGAACTTAAATTAAGAATAAGTAGTAAAAAAAAATGGTGATTGTTTTAAAAGGGTTTTTTTTTAAAAGGTAAATTTTTTTAAAAAAATAATCATTTTATTGGTTAATTTTTTATTGTAAAATTTCATATATAGCATACCCCATTGAATTCTGTCATATATCACTACTTTGAAATATCAGCAACATTTTGAATTTATTATATAAAAAAAAACTTTATTTAATTTTTAATATGTATATATTCATAAGAAAATAATATGCTTTTTAAAATTTTTAAGAGGACACTTTCTTTCTAAGCTCCATAATAATCAAATTATATTATTTGAAGACTCCTACATTTTCTTTGCATATTCTAAAAAAAAAAATCTTAATGTTCATCTTTAAATTTGACACTTTTTTTACTGAATTCTGTGTGTGTGTTTGTGTTATTACATAGTTTCTTGATGCAATTATTTATTCTAATATCTTGAAGACAAAAGTTTAAAACTCGTTTATATATCAAGTCATTAAATACTTTTTTCTACTAAACATAATTTTAATACAAAAATTTATTAACAAACTTAGTATAAAGTGTTTTAAATGCTTTAATTTTATTTATTTACTTTACTGTTGCTTTTTTACTAGTAGACACAAAATACTATGTTTAATTGTTTTGAAACTCTAAATCGTCTGTGTTTTTTACGTATGCTTTAAAATATGACTTTTAAAATTTTTTATAATTTCGTTTCACTCTTAATAGTGGCCGCGATAGCTAGTGATTAAGGTCACGAACTCGATGCCGGAATGTAGCAGTTTGAGTCCTGGTGCCACAGAAGACCCACCTGTAGAGAAGGCCGATATACATTAAATCTGTAGAGGCTCAATGTTTTCCCGTTGTTGTGGTGTGTAAAGGGGGTAACTAGCTCATGTGTCGTCCTTGTTCTTGACCGAGGCTCAAAATTACAAAATCTTTCGCCACAAACCCTTATGTTGCTATATTGTGCACCTTTAATGTAATCCTTTCACTGCTTTGACTTTAAAAAAAAATTTTAATGAGATTTGTTTTTAAAAAAAAATCCTGTATACAAATGAATAAGTATTTCTAAAACCACAAAGGAAAATTTTTGAAGTATTCTCTTCGCAATTAAACTTGAAAAATTTTATTACAAAAATTCAGTCACAATGATGAAAACTCTTAAAAAAATATAGCTTTTGTAAGAAACAAAAAAAATCCAGTACATATTTTTTTTTAATTCTTGTATGATCTGGAAGACAAACTAGATGCGTGTAGGCAAAAATTCTTCCAGTACCTATGCAATAAAATTTCTATGAATGATACATTTTATATGAAACATATAGCCGTTAGTGGCGCTGATTGCTGTGCTGTAGGGCCTGATTCGAATCCCAGAGAAGGCACAGATATTTGCCATTGAAGAATGCCTTCGTGCGGCATAGGGGTACTCTAAATAGCCGTCGAGCCGCAAGTCTTCTCGTGAGGTCGATGGAAGGGGAAGAGAGGTTGAAGCCCTGATTAACCCCAGAGTGTTCTCCCTTAAATTTGGAGTGGAATAGAGCTAAATCGCTCTGTCAGCTGTATGGTGCTCAAAGCTGCGGATAACGACAAGTGGTAAATCGCACCTTGTCATCGATGAATTTGCTGGCCAGGGTTTAGTATTTCTGTGGCTATACT
>BMAO01005313.1:0-13555 GCA_019973975.1 Trichonephila clavata
GGAGAGAAAAATCATAAAATATGCAAAACAGCATTGTTTTGTAAAAAAAAAAAAAAGTTTTTTTTCTATAAAATTCTTTAAAGAAAAATAGTTTTTTCCCGGAAACGAAACTGTAGCATTTTTAAAAATAGTTGTATGCTGAAAAAAGAACAGAAAGTATAAATTTTTCAAATTACAAAATTTCACTACTATTTTAATTCTTGAAGTAAAATTGTGAGAATTTTTTGAAATATTCGACACGGGGAAAAAAGTTTCATGCAATTACGCATTATTTTAAAGTAAACTATAAGTTTTATGAAAGAGAACAAAAATTTCGATACTGATAAATATTTTAAATGAATCTCAGAAATGCATTGAATGCATTTTAATTTTAAAAAAATATATTAGTTTAAATCCATTATCATTAAATACTAATAAAAAAAATTCTACAGATAGCTCTTGAAACGTTTGGATGTTTGATTAAACATATATAAGTGTTAAAAATCCACTTTTGGGGGAAAACCTAGTTATATGCTAACATTCACTGAAAAAAAACATTCAAAAAGAAAAAAAATACTATTTGATAAAAACATTTAATTTTTTTAATTTTAATTTTATAGTTTTTCATTCCACTCTGTGTTAAAATTATTTAAACACGTATCTGCGAAAAAAAGTATATTATAAAAAACTAACTTATTAATTATTTTCAAGTATGAAAAAAGGCGACCGGCGGGTTTCTGCGAGGCGGACATCATCCTTCGCATTGACCGCGCACGGCAGTGCTGCAGTTATAGTCTTGAGTGTAGCGGAGCTCTCAGCACTCCGCCACCAGACAGTTAACCAATGTTTGGCTAAATGTAAAATAGCGTATTTTAAATTATTTTAAAAAATCATTACCTTTATTTTAAGGGCGTAATTTTTACGTTAATGCTCTCAAACATCACCAACTATTTGCAAAAATAACGTACTTTGAAATAAAAAATGTACAGAGTACTACTTTTTAATTTATTTCTCAGAAAAACATAAGTTTACGAAAATCACAATTTTTTTTTTTAAATCCGTAATTTTGAAGCAATTTTTTCAATCTTCGTATATGTTACGGATAATATTACTGTACACACGGAAAAAAGGTTTTGTGAGATTATCTTCATAAATGACGAAGTTATTCAATGTGAAGTAAAAATTAAGACTACTTTTTAAAAATTCTATAAAAAAAAGTTTTGGGAATTTTATTTTTTAAATGAATGGATCTAAAAGAGAAAGGCTTGAAGTTAATTAGTGTAGAATATCGATTTAATAACACGAAAAGTAATTCATACCCAACGATTTAGAAATAATTTTCATAAAAACGCATCAGTTTTAACACTATTTTAAAAAATTCGAAAAAAATAGAAAATATCGTTATTTTACAAAAAAAATTACACCGTGTTGTGGCGAAATAAATGATCTTTCCGATTCTGTAATTATTTTTTGTCTAATTTCGACACCGAAAATCAGATGACAATTTTAATATGGTGGAAAACGTAAGATTACCGCTCGGCCGAAACGGAAGGGAAGTTCGCCAAGTAAGCAACCGGCAGGAGTAAAACAATTCGGCGTTTTAAGGTTTTTAATTAATATCTTTTTAACTAATTACAATATCGGAATATAAATAGGCAATACGGCTTCCCCGGAAAATTCCCGATCTTTTGGTACCTTCCGCGACTTTCTGCGTGGTGCTGTTCGTGAGAAGATAGACGCACATAGATAGATAGATAGATAGATAGATAGATAGATAGATAGATACATACATACGTTTGTTTACCTTCGAATTTTAATAGTGTAGACTAGCTTTCATGGCCCGGCGTTGCACGGGCTTATACCGAGGGTATAACTTAATCCCCATGTTAATTTCCTCCTTTTAGTCTAACGCCAACACTTTTGTGGGGTTTCACGCGTACGATGTGAATGCATGTCCCGTGAGTGCGTGTCATGGCTTTGTTGCTTAACATTTTCCCTTCTCTTCGCAAATTCTCGATCCTAGTACCACTGAAGACCCGCCGTGTAGGGGAGAAATGCACATAAATTATGTCGAGAGCTCAAACGTCCTCCCGTTGGTGTGGTGTGGTAGTTATGAGAGGGGGTGCCAGCTCAGGTGTCGTCCGCGTCACTTGACCATGGTTCAAAATTACGCGGACCGTCCCCAAAAGGCCTCGTGTTGCTGAACAGTGGGACGTTAATATTCACTCAACTTCACAAATTCAGCACTTCCAATATTATTTTCCGAAATTATTTTGATTTCTTTGTTTCTTTCCTCTCCGCTTAGCCCTGCGTTGCACGGGCTTTTACCGACTGAATAACTTCACCCTCGTGGAAATTTCGTGTTTCCCTCTGGCCGATAGCACTTGTGTGTGCGGGCGTGCGATGTGAGTGATTTCTTTAACAATCTCATAAAAACTCCCTTTTTCGAAATTTGTTCTTGCGTTGGTGTGGTGTGGTAATTATTAAAGGTGGGTGAAAGCTCATGTGTCGTCCTCGTCACTTGAGCATGGTTGAAAATTTCGAGGTCCGTCACCAAAAACCCTCGAATAGGCAAACAGTGCGAATTTAAAAATCACCCACTCACTCTCCAATTCTTTCGCTTTACCGAGTGAATAACTTCATCCCCATGGAAATTTCGTGTTTCCCTCAGGCCGATAGCACTTGTGTGTGTGTGTGTGTGTGTATGCGCGCGATGTGAGTGATTTCTTTAACTATGTCATAAAAACTCCCTTTTTCGAAATTTGTTCTTGCGTTGGTGTGATGTGGTAATTCTAAAAGATGGGTTAATGCTCAGGTGTCGTCCTCGTCACTTCAGCATGGTTGAAAATTTCGAGGTCCGTCACCAAAAACCCTTGAATAGGCAAACAGTTCGAATTTAAAAATCACCCACTCACTTTCCAATTCTTTCCTTTTCCTGAGTGAATAATTTCATCCCCATGGAAATTTCGTGTTTCCTTCAGGCCGATAGCACTTGTGTGTGTGTGTGTATGCGCGCGATGTGAGTGATTTCTCTAACTATGTCATAAAAAATCCCTTTTTCGAAATTTGTTCTTGCGTTGGTGTGGTGTGGTAATTATTAAAGATGGGTGAAAGCTCAGGTGTCGTTCTCGTCACTTGAGAATGGTTGAAAATTTCGAGGTCCGTCACCAAAAATTTTCGAATAGGCAAACAGGGTGAATTTTAAAATCACCCACTCACTTTCCAATTCTTTCGTTGCAATTTTTTATTTCCCGGAAACGAAAATGTAGTCTTTTTAAAAATAGTTGTATGCTGAAAAAAAGACAGAAAGTATAAATTTTTAAAATTACAAAATTTCACTACTATTTTAATTCTTGGAGTAGAATTGTGAGGATTTTTTTGAAATATTCGACTCGGGGGAAAAAAGTTTCATGCAATTACCTTTATAAAAGAAGAAATTATTAAATGATTGATTTAAGTATTTTGAGTGTTTTATTAAAATTTGTTCAAAAAAGTTTTTGGCTTTTTTTTAAAATCCCTGATTTTAAAAGTTTTAAATTGAAAATTTCGAAGTCCGTCGCCAAAAAACTCTGGAGTAGGTGAACAGTGCGACTTTTTAAAAATCCCTCACTCACATTTCAATAACGGAAAAAATATTGCAACAGCAAGTTTGACCTTGGCCGCTGAGCGTTAAACAGAGGGGGGGGGGAATAATAATGATTCTCGCGCATGCGCAAAGCCTTTAGAATGTCTTTAAAGTTTTCATTATTTTTGAGGGCTCAATTTTTAATTGAAAATTCCAAGTTTTCACATATTGATTGGAAACAACAATAATTTTTAAAGAAAAAAGGTTACAAAAATAATGCTTGTATGATTTCTCGCAAAAACTTTATTTTATGAAAATCACAAAAAGAAATCTTTAAAATCCGTAATTTTTAAGCGAAATCGACACACGGGAAGAGAAAAAATCATAAAATATGCAAAACAGCATTGTTTTGTAAAAAAAAAAAAAAAAAAGTTTTTTTTCTATAAAATTCTTTAAAGAAAAATAGTTTTTTCCCGGAAACGAAACTGTAGCCTTTTTAAAAATAGTTGTGTGCTGAAAAAAAGACAGGAAGTATAAATTTTTCAAATTAAAAATTTCACTACTATTTTAATTCTTGAAGTAAAATTGTGAGAATTTTTTGAAATATTCGACACGGGGAAAAAAGTTTCATGCAATTACGCATTATTTTAAAGTAAACTATAAGTTTTATGAAAGAGAACAAAAATTTCGATACTGATAAATATTTTAAATGAATCTCAGAAATGCATTGAATGCATTTTAATTTTAAAAAAATATATTAGTTTAAATCCATTATCATTAAATACTAATAAAAAAAATTCTACAGATAGCTCTTGAAACGTTTGGATGTTTGATTAAACATATATAAGTGTTAAAAATCCACTTTTGGGGGAAAACCTAGTTATATGCTAACATTCACTGAAAAAAACATTCAAAAAGAAAAAAATACTATTTGATAAAAACATTTAATTTTTTTAATTTTAATTTTATAGTTTTTCATTCCACTCTGTGTTAAAATTATTTAAACACGTATCTGCGAAAAAAAGTATATTATAAAAAACTAACTTATTAATTATTTTCAAGTATGAAAAAAGGCGACCGGCGGGTTTCTGCGAGGCGGACATCATCCTTCGCATTGACCGCGCACGGCAGTGCTGCAGTTATAGTCTTGAGTGTAGCGGAGCTCTCAGCACTCCGCCACCAGACAGTTAACCAATGTTTGGCTAAATGTAAAATAGCGTATTTTAAATTATTTTAAAAAATCATTACCTTTATTTTAAGGGCGTAATTTTTACGTTAATGCTCTCAAACATCACCAACTATTTGCAAAAATAACGTACTTTGAAATAAAAAATGTACAGAGTACTACTTTTTAATTTATTTCTCAGAAAAACATAAGTTTACGAAAATCACAATTTTTTTTTTTAATCCGTAATTTTGAAGCAATTTTTTCAATCTTCGTATATGTTACGGATAATATTACTGTACACACGGAAAAAAGGTTTTGTGAGATTATCTTCATAAATGACGAAGTTATTCAATGTGAAGTAAAAATTAAGACTACTTTTTAAAAATTCTATAAAAAAAAAGTTTTGGGAATTTTATTTTTTAAATGAATGGATCTAAAAGAGAAAGGCTTGAAGTTAATTAGTGTAGAATATCGATTTAATAACACGAAAAGTAATTCATACCCAACGATTTAGAAATAATTTTCATAAAAACGCATCAGTTTTAACACTATTTTAAAAAATTCGAAAAAAATAGAAAATATCGTTATTTTACAAAAAAAATTACACCGTGTTGTGGCGAAATAAATGATCTTTCCGATTCTGTAATTATTTTTTGTCTAATTTCGACACCGAAAATCAGATGACAATTTTAATATGGTGGAAAACGTAAGATTACCGCTCGGCCGAAACGGAAGGGAAGTTCGGCCAAGTAAGCAACCGGCAGGAGTAAAACAATTCGGCGTTTTAAGGTTTTTAATTAATATCTTTTTAACTAATTACAATATCGGAATATAAATAGGCAATACGGCTTCCCCGGAAAATTCCCGATCTTTTGGTACCTTCCGCGACTTTCTGCGTGGTGCTGTTCGTGAGAAGATAGACGCACATAGATAGATAGATAGATAGATAGATAGATAGATAGATAGATAGATACATACATACGTTTGTTTACCTTCGAATTTTAATAGTGTAGACTAGCTTTCATGGCCCGGCGTTGCACGGGCTTATACCGAGGGTATAACTTAATCCCCATGTTAATTTCCTCCTTTTAGTCTAACGCCAACACTTTTGTGGGGTTTCACGCGTACGATGTGAATGCATGTCCCGTGAGTGCGTGTCATGGCTTTGTTGCTTAACATTTTCCCTTCTCTTCGCAAATTCTCGATCCTAGTACCACTGAAGACCCGCCGTGTAGGGGAGAAATGCACATAAATTATGTCGAGAGCTCAAACGTCCTCCCGTTGGTGTGGTGTGGTAGTTATGAGAGGGGGTGCCAGCTCAGGTGTCGTCCGCGTCACTTGACCATGGTTCAAAATTACGCGGACCGTCCCCAAAAGGCCTCGTGTTGCTGAACAGTGGGACGTTAATATTCACTCAACTTCACAAATTCAGCACTTCCAATATTATTTTCCGAAATTATTTTGATTTCTTTGTTTCTTTCCTCTCCGCTTAGCCCTGCGTTGCACGGGCTTTTACCGACTGAATAACTTCACCCTCGTGGAAATTTCGTGTTTCCCTCTGGCCGATAGCACTTGTGTGTGCGGGCGTGCGATGTGAGTGATTTCTTTAACAATCTCATAAAAACTCCCTTTTTCGAAATTTGTTCTTGCGTTGGTGTGGTGTGGTAATTATTAAAGGTGGGTGAAAGCTCATGTGTCGTCCTCGTCACTTGAGCATGGTTGAAAATTTCGAGGTCCGTCACCAAAAACCCTCGAATAGGCAAACAGTGCGAATTTAAAAATCACCCACTCACTCTCCAATTCTTTCGCTTTACCGAGTGAATAACTTCATCCCCATGGAAATTTCGTGTTTCCCTCAGGCCGATAGCACTTGTGTGTGTGTGTGTGTGTATGCGCGCGATGTGAGTGATTTCTTTAACTATGTCATAAAAACTCCCTTTTTCGAAATTTGTTCTTGCGTTGGTGTGATGTGGTAATTCTAAAAGATGGGTTAATGCTCAGGTGTCGTCCTCGTCACTTCAGCATGGTTGAAAATTTCGAGGTCCGTCACCAAAAACCCTTGAATAGGCAAACAGTTCGAATTTAAAAATCACCCACTCACTTTCCAATTCTTTCCTTTTCCTGAGTGAATAATTTCATCCCATGGAAATTTCGTGTTTCCTTCAGGCCGATAGCACTTGTGTGTGTGTGTGTATGCGCGCGATGTGAGTGATTTCTCTAACTATGTCATAAAAAATCCCTTTTTCGAAATTTGTTCTTGCGTTGGTGTGGTGTGGTAATTATTAAAGATGGGTGAAAGCTCAGGTGTCGTTCTCGTCACTTGAGAATGGTTGAAAATTTCGAGGTCCGTCACCAAAAATTTTCGAATAGGCAAACAGGGTGAATTTTAAAATCACCCACTCACTTTCCAATTCTTTCGTTGCAATTTTTTATTTCCCGGAAACGAAAATGTAGTCTTTTTAAAAATAGTTGTATGCTGAAAAAAAGACAGAAAGTATAAATTTTTAAAATTACAAAATTTCACTACTATTTTAATTCTTGGAGTAGAATTGTGAGGATTTTTTTGAAATATTCGACTCGGGGGAAAAAAGTTTCATGCAATTACCTTTATAAAAGAAGAAATTATTAAATGATTGATTTAAGTATTTTGAGTGTTTTATTAAAATTTGTTCAAAAAAGTTTTTGGCTTTTTTTTAAAATCCCTGATTTTAAAAGTTTTAAATTGAAAATTTCGAAGTCCGTCGCCAAAAAACTCTGGAGTAGGTGAACAGTGCGACTTTTTAAAAATCCCTCACTCACATTTCAATAACGGAAAAAATATTGCAACAGCAAGTTTGACCTTGGCCGCTGAGCGTTAAACAGAGGGGGGGGGGAATAATAATGATTCTCGCGCATGCGCAAAGCCTTTAGAATGTCTTTAAAGTTTTCATTATTTTTGAGGGCTCAATTTTTAATTGAAAATTCCAAGTTTTCACATATTGATTGGAAACAACAATAATTTTTAAAGAAAAAAGGTTACAAAAATAATGCTTGTATGATTTCTCGCAAAAACTTTATTTTATGAAAATCACAAAAAGAAATCTTTAAAATCCGTAATTTTTAAGCGAAATCGACACACGGGAAGAGAAAAAATCATAAAATATGCAAAACAGCATTGTTTTGTAAAAAAAAAAAAAAAAAGTTTTTTTTCTATAAAATTCTTTAAAGAAAAATAGTTTTTTCCCGGAAACGAAACTGTAGCCTTTTTAAAAATAGTTGTGTGCTGAAAAAAAGACAGGAAGTATAAATTTTTCAAATTAAAAATTTCACTACTATTTTAATTCTTGAAGTAAAATTGTGAGAATTTTTTGAAATATTCGACACGGGGAAAAAAGTTTCATGCAATTACGCATTATTTTAAAGTAAACTATAAGTTTTATGAAAGAGAACAAAAATTTCGATACTGATAAATATTTTAAATGAATCTCAGAAATGCATTGAATGCATTTTAATTTTAAAAAAATATATTAGTTTAAATCCATTATCATTAAATACTAATAAAAAAAATTCTACAGATAGCTCTTGAAACGTTTGGATGTTTGATTAAACATATATAAGTGTTAAAAATCCACTTTTGGGGGAAAACCTAGTTATATGCTAACATTCACTGAAAAAAACATTCAAAAAGAAAAAAATACTATTTGATAAAAACATTTAATTTTTTTAATTTTAATTTTATAGTTTTTCATTCCACTCTGTGTTAAAATTATTTAAACACGTATCTGCGAAAAAAAGTATATTATAAAAAACTAACTTATTAATTATTTTCAAGTATGAAAAAAGGCGACCGGCGGGTTTCTGCGAGGCGGACATCATCCTTCGCATTGACCGCGCACGGCAGTGCTGCAGTTATAGTCTTGAGTGTAGCGGAGCTCTCAGCACTCCGCCACCAGACAGTTAACCAATGTTTGGCTAAATGTAAAATAGCGTATTTTAAATTATTTTAAAAAATCATTACCTTTATTTTAAGGGCGTAATTTTTACGTTAATGCTCTCAAACATCACCAACTATTTGCAAAAATAACGTACTTTGAAATAAAAAATGTACAGAGTACTACTTTTTAATTTATTTCTCAGAAAAACATAAGTTTACGAAAATCACAATTTTTTTTTTTAATCCGTAATTTTGAAGCAATTTTTTCAATCTTCGTATATGTTACGGATAATATTACTGTACACACGGAAAAAAGGTTTTGTGAGATTATCTTCATAAATGACGAAGTTATTCAATGTGAAGTAAAAATTAAGACTACTTTTTAAAAATTCTATAAAAAAAAAGTTTTGGGAATTTTATTTTTTAAATGAATGGATCTAAAAGAGAAAGGCTTGAAGTTAATTAGTGTAGAATATCGATTTAATAACACGAAAAGTAATTCATACCCAACGATTTAGAAATAATTTTCATAAAAACGCATCAGTTTTAACACTATTTTAAAAAATTCGAAAAAAATAGAAAATATCGTTATTTTACAAAAAAAATTACACCGTGTTGTGGCGAAATAAATGATCTTTCCGATTCTGTAATTATTTTTTGTCTAATTTCGACACCGAAAATCAGATGACAATTTTAATATGGTGGAAAACGTAAGATTACCGCTCGGCCGAAACGGAAGGGAAGTTCGGCCAAGTAAGCAACCGGCAGGAGTAAAACAATTCGGCGTTTTAAGGTTTTTAATTAATATCTTTTTAACTAATTACAATATCGGAATATAAATAGGCAATACGGCTTCCCCGGAAAATTCCCGATCTTTTGGTACCTTCCGCGACTTTCTGCGTGGTGCTGTTCGTGAGAAGATAGACGCACATAGATAGATAGATAGATAGATAGATAGATAGATAGATAGATAGATACATACATACGTTTGTTTACCTTCGAATTTTAATAGTGTAGACTAGCTTTCATGGCCCGGCGTTGCACGGGCTTATACCGAGGGTATAACTTAATCCCCATGTTAATTTCCTCCTTTTAGTCTAACGCCAACACTTTTGTGGGGTTTCACGCGTACGATGTGAATGCATGTCCCGTGAGTGCGTGTCATGGCTTTGTTGCTTAACATTTTCCCTTCTCTTCGCAAATTCTCGATCCTAGTACCACTGAAGACCCGCCGTGTAGGGGAGAAATGCACATAAATTATGTCGAGAGCTCAAACGTCCTCCCGTTGGTGTGGTGTGGTAGTTATGAGAGGGGGTGCCAGCTCAGGTGTCGTCCGCGTCACTTGACCATGGTTCAAAATTACGCGGACCGTCCCCAAAAGGCCTCGTGTTGCTGAACAGTGGGACGTTAATATTCACTCAACTTCACAAATTCAGCACTTCCAATATTATTTTCCGAAATTATTTTGATTTCTTTGTTTCTTTCCTCTCCGCTTAGCCCTGCGTTGCACGGGCTTTTACCGACTGAATAACTTCACCCTCGTGGAAATTTCGTGTTTCCCTCTGGCCGATAGCACTTGTGTGTGCGGGCGTGCGATGTGAGTGATTTCTTTAACAATCTCATAAAAACTCCCTTTTTCGAAATTTGTTCTTGCGTTGGTGTGGTGTGGTAATTATTAAAGGTGGGTGAAAGCTCATGTGTCGTCCTCGTCACTTGAGCATGGTTGAAAATTTCGAGGTCCGTCACCAAAAACCCTCGAATAGGCAAACAGTGCGAATTTAAAAATCACCCACTCACTCTCCAATTCTTTCGCTTTACCGAGTGAATAACTTCATCCCCATGGAAATTTCGTGTTTCCCTCAGGCCGATAGCACTTGTGTGTGTGTGTGTGTATGCGCGCGATGTGAGTGATTTCTTTAACTATGTCATAAAAACTCCCTTTTTCGAAATTTGTTCTTGCGTTGGTGTGATGTGGTAATTCTAAAAGATGGGTTAATGCTCAGGTGTCGTCCTCGTCACTTCAGCATGGTTGAAAATTTCGAGGTCCGTCACCAAAAACCCTTGAATAGGCAAACAGTTCGAATTTAAAAATCACCCACTCACTTTCCAATTCTTTCCTTTTCCTGAGTGAATAATTTCATCCCCATGGAAATTTCGTGTTTCCTTCAGGCCGATAGCACTTGTGTGTGTGTGTGTATGCGCGCGATGTGAGTGATTTCTCTAACTATGTCATAAAAAATCCCTTTTTCGAAATTTGTTCTTGCGTTGGTGTGGTGTGGTAATTATTAAAGATGGGTGAAAGCTCAGGTGTCGTTCTCGTCACTTGAGAATGGTTGAAAATTTCGAGGTCCGTCACCAAAAATTTTCGAATAGGCAAACAGGGTGAATTTTAAAATCACCCACTCACTTTCCAATTCTTTCGTTGCAATTTTTTATTTCCCGGAAACGAAAATGTAGTCTTTTTAAAAATAGTTGTATGCTGAAAAAAAGACAGAAAGTATAAATTTTTAAAATTACAAAATTTCACTACTATTTTAATTCTTGGAGTAGAATTGTGAGGATTTTTTTGAAATATTCGACTCGGGGGAAAAAAGTTTCATGCAATTACCTTTATAAAAGAAGAAATTATTAAATGATTGATTTAAGTATTTTGAGTGTTTTATTAAAATTTGTTCAAAAAAGTTTTTGGCTTTTTTTTAAAATCCCTGATTTTAAAAGTTTTAAATTGAAAATTTCGAAGTCCGTCGCCAAAAAACTCTGGAGTAGGTGAACAGTGCGACTTTTTAAAAATCCCTCACTCACATTTCAATAACGGAAAAAATATTGCAACAGCAAGTTTGACCTTGGCCGCTGAGCGTTAAACAGAGGGGGGGGGGAATAATAATGATTCTCGCGCATGCGCAAAGCCTTTAGAATGTCTTTAAAGTTTTCATTATTTTTGAGGGCTCAATTTTTAATTGAAAATTCCAAGTTTTCACATATTGATTGGAAACAACAATAATTTTTAAAGAAAAAAGGTTACAAAAATAATGCTTGTATGATTTCTCGCAAAAACTTTATTTTATGAAAATCACAAAAAGAAATCTTTAAAATCCGTAATTTTTAAGCGAAATCGACACACGGGAAGAGAAAAAATCATAAAATATGCAAAACAGCATTGTTTTGTAAAAAAAAAAAAAAAAAGTTTTTTTTCTATAAAATTCTTTAAAGAAAAATAGTTTTTTCCCGGAAACGAAACTGTAGCCTTTTTAAAAATAGTTGTGTGCTGAAAAAAAGACAGGAAGTATAAATTTTTCAAATTAAAAATTTCACTACTATTTTAATTCTTGAAGTAAAATTGTGAGAATTTTTTGAAATATTCGACACGGGGAAAAAAGTTTCATGCAATTACGCATTATTTTAAAGTAAACTATAAGTTTTATGAAAGAGAACAAAAATTTCGATACTGATAAATATTTTAAATGAATCTCAGAAATGCATTGAATGCATTTTAATTTTAAAAAAATATATTAGTTTAAATCCATTATCATTAAATACTAATAAAAAAAATTCTACAGATAGCTCTTGAAACGTTTGGATGTTTGATTAAACATATATAAGTGTTAAAAATCCACTTTTGGGGGAAAACCTAGTTATATGCTAACATTCACTGAAAAAAACATTCAAAAAGAAAAAAATACTATTTGATAAAAACATTTAATTTTTTTAATTTTAATTTTATAGTTTTTCATTCCACTCTGTGTTAAAATTATTTAAACACGTATCTGCGAAAAAAAGTATATTATAAAAAACTAACTTATTAATTATTTTCAAGTATGAAAAAAGGCGACCGGCGGGTTTCTGCGAGGCGGACATCATCCTTCGCATTGACCGCGCACGGCAGTGCTGCAGTTATAGTCTTGAGTGTAGCGGAGCTCTCAGCACTCCGCCACCAGACAGTTAACCAATGTTTGGCTAAATGTAAAATAGCGTATTTTAAATTATTTTAAAAAATCATTACCTTTATTTTAAGGGCGTAATTTTTACGTTAATGCTCTCAAACATCACCAACTATTTGCAAAAATAACGTACTTTGAAATAAAAAATGTACAGAGTACTACTTTTTAATTTATTTCTCAGAAAAACATAAGTTTACGAAAATCACAATTTTTTTTTTAATCCGTAATTTTGAAGCAATTTTTTCAATCTTCGTATATGTTACGGATAATATTACTGTACACACGGAAAAAAGGTTTTGTGAGATTATCTTCATAAATGACGAAGTTATTCAATGTGAAGTAAAAATTAAGACTACTTTTTAAAAATTCTATAAAAAAAAAGTTTTGGGAATTTTATTTTTTAAATGAATGGATCTAAAAGAGAAAGGCTTGAAGTTAATTAGTGTAGAATATCGATTTAATAACACGAAAAGTAATTCATACCCAACGATTTAGAAATAATTTTCATAAAAACGCATCAGTTTTAACACTATTTTAAAAAATTCGAAAAAAATAGAAAATATCGTTATTTTACAAAAAAAATTACACCGTGTTGTGGCGAAATAAATGATCTTTCCGATTCTGTAATTATTTTTTGTCTAATTTCGACACCGAAAATCAGATGACAATTTTAATATGGTGGAAAACGTAAGATTACCGCTCGGCCGAAACGGAAGGGAAGTTCGGCCAAGTAAGCAACCGGCAGGAGTAAAACAATTCGGCGTTTTAAGGTTTTTAATTAATATCTTTTTAACTAATTACAATATCGGAATATAAATAGGCAATACGGCTTCCCCGGAAAATTCCCGATCTTTTGGTACCTTCCGCGACTTTCTGCGTGGTGCTGTTCGTGAGAAGATAGACGCACATAGATAGATAGATAGATAGATAGATAGATAGATACATACATACATACGTTTGTTTACCTTCGAATTTTAATAGTGTAGATTTTG
>BMAO01005314.1:0-27480 GCA_019973975.1 Trichonephila clavata
CTGATATCACTTCAAATTGTAAACAAAGGGATATTGAGCGAAAACACTGGGCCAAGGTATAAACAAAGTGTTTCATTGGGTCGTTTAAAGGTGAATGCACGGTATCAAAATGTGTCGATCAATGACGTACGAAAATGACCTTTGGCTCCTTAATGACTGTGACGTCCTTGTTCATTGAAAAAGGGGGAAATCGCGGTCGAAACCTTTGTTGGAAAATAACAAGAAAAACTGCTAAAAACTATACCGCGAAACCGCTCCAACACAATAAACAAGGAAATTTGTATGTGACAATTGTTTTGATTTTCTAACATTCGCGCAACTTTATATAAACAATTTGCTTTAATCGTATAAAAACAAAAGCAAAAATGTACTATTTGATTCCAATATTAAAAAAAGAGTAAATTTTACTGTAAAATTTTATTTTTAATCATGTTTTAACAACAACAACAACAACAACAAAATAACGATTACTAATTTTAAAAATATTTTTAACAAATAAATCTTTAGAATTTCATTTGAAAAATTTATTTTCTTTGAGATAAAATTTTCTTTAATGTATAGGTAAAAAAAGTAATTTATAAATAAGTTTCTTTTCTATTAATCTAACTATGTATGAGAAGTGCGAAAATGGCACAGTGCTTGTAACAAAGAAAGAAATATTGTCTATGAATATACTGAAACCTATGTATTTCTAAAAAAAAAATTATAGCATAATTAAAAAACAAAGATATTCACACTATACTGCGATTAAAAGCGATAAACTAGACAATAGTACTTTTGAATTGAGGAGCAAATTATTTAATAAACGAGGGTATTGTTTGAATTTCTCGGTATCTTCTAATTAAAAAAAAGGCAGTATTTTTTTTCCCATGGCATGCTTCAAAAACAGAAAAAAGTACTTCGAAATATCCGTTTATTTTGCACTTGTTTATTTTTTCCAATGCTCCAAGTTAATAAGCGATTATTACATTTGAATACAAAAATTTAAGACACTTGTAGAGTGTGAATTAGTTATATATTAACGTCATACCATAAATCAACAGGAGGGATACTGACGACGGATTTCATGATACTGAACCTCGGTCAAGTGAGGAAGACGACACCTGACGTGGCATGTCCCCTCTCCTAATTACCACACTAAACTAAAGGGAGGCCATTCGGCATCTACAGATTTAACGCGCATCAGCCCCACTACAGTGACACCAGGACTCGAACCCTCGACAATCCAACCTCATGCTTGTAATCATAACCACTAAGCTACCGCTGCTACAAGATACACTTCTTTCCTTAGTCGCTCGATAGTCCAAGGTCTTGGCCTTCTTAAGTAATCTTTTCCAGGCCAGCCTTCTTTGTGCTAGTATTCTCCAATTTTTAGTTCTCAAAACTAGGAGGTCTCTTTCTAGGCCATCAACCCATCTTAGATTTGGCCTGCCTTTTCTCTGTGGGCCGATTGGTTGGGTATTGGAGACTTTTTTAGTGGTGCGGGCTTCGTCCATTCTTACAACATGGCCTTCCTATTTTGATGAAGTTAACGATGTCAGATTCTTTAAATGAGTTCTAAATTTGATCTTTTTCGCCACGGCCATTTCCTTGAATGGCTCCAAAACTAATTATTCAAATGTTCCTTTCGTAAATACTTCTCATGTTCTCATTTACATGGACAAGATTTCACATGCATAAGTTAATACTGATCTTGTTTTTCTTTTGATTCCATTCGATTTCATATATTTTCGTATTCCATTAAGACATCGAGCCATAGTAATTCTCTTTTGGATTTCAGTAGAACATTCGTTCCTGTAGCTAATTTCAGTCTAAATGAGTGAAACTGTAAACAACTTCAAATAGTGCAAGGCATGTATTTGGTCTTACGTGATACACTGATGGGCCATTAAAATTGCAACACCAGAAGGAATTATCTTACAAACGTTAAAATTACTTGAAAGAGGTTGGGATATGCAAATGATTAGTATTTCAGGGCATTTATAGTACACAGAAGGGAGAAACATCCTCTAAAGGTCTGCATAAAGGAAATATTGTACTGAGAATTTCTCCTTTGGAAGGTGCTTTGTAAGTTTGCTCAGAATATCATGTTTTGCATCAAATAATAAGAAGAAATGCTTACCAGTAAGTGTAGAAATTCAAAAGAGGTAGATCGTTGCCTATAGAGAGTGGATTATCATTACATCACCCGTCGTACGGGTCGAAATCCTATCACTGTTAAGTGAACATGGAATCAATGGGTTGCTGAAGGTCGAATTGAACGTCATGCAGGATCTCCACGCCTTCCCATGCTTAACGCCCAGAGGAAAGACATATTGTGAGGCCGGTTCTGCAAAACCGAGAACCACATCACGAACCATTAGTTCGGCAAAGGGCATGTTTGCAGCTATCCCAATATCCGTTCGTACGTTGTGATGACGTTTCCAGAAGCTTGGGCTGTCAGCACAGAGATTGTTATTATGTCTTCTCTTGACAATACAGCACAGAGAGGAAGACGGCAACTCTGGGAGGGGGGGGCGAAGGACACAGGGGATGTTATCTTTTCTGATGAGTCCCGGTTATGTGGGCTGAATTCTGATCCCAGCATACGTGGTTGGACACTCCGAGGAGACCACTTGCCACCTACTTGCATTCAATATCGATATGATGGTTCGGACAACCATTAGGTAAGTGATACACACATCTCTTGATAGAATCGACGGCAATTTGAA
This sequence comes from Trichonephila clavata, assembly GCA_019973975.1. Classification (NCBI taxonomy): domain Eukaryota; kingdom Metazoa; phylum Arthropoda; class Arachnida; order Araneae; family Nephilidae; genus Trichonephila; species Trichonephila clavata. The sequence continues at coordinate 2,712 of BMAO01005314.1, forward strand.
AGCAGATTACCCTTTATCAATAAGACAATGCAAGACCACTGGCGGCACGTCGTATTCTGACTTTCGATACACAGGATATTTGATTGTTGCCCTGGCCTTCACGATTTTCAGATCTTCCTCCCATTGAAAACATCCGATTATGGGTTGCAAAGAGACTGGACCAGTACCCTTCTCTAGCAAAAACGGTTGATGAAGTGTGACATAGACTTGAAGAAGCATTGAATAAGTTACTCATTTCTGTCTTCCAAGCCCAGCTTGACTCCATGTCGAACCGGGTAAGGGCTGTTTTAGCTTCCTGTTGTTTTTAATAATTTCTATTAATTTCATAACTTTGTAAACACTGAAACTGCTTGAAGATTTAATCATTTTGTTTTCATGCCCTATTGCTGATGTAAAATAAATATCTTTTTTTTTTTGTATTTGCTTTCCTTCAGGGTGCTGAAATTTTAATGGTCGGTAATGTACTTGCAAGAGAGGACGTAGAAAATTAAATTAACATTCCAGTAAAAATTCTTAGATTTTGATATTTTTTTTAAGGAACTCGAGATTTATGAACTTGCAAAAAAGTATGTAAGAGTTATGTAGAGTATTTTAAGGTATATATGTTTTATAAACATAAAACTGTACTCTTTAAAGGGTTAAAGTCTGTGCTTAAGAATACTTTATTTAATATACTTTTTTATCTTTGAAAAAAATTAAGAAATTCTGAATAAAATAATGTAATTTTTACTTAAAACACCGTATGTAATTATTTTTACGCGAAACACAGTATTGTGAAATAGTATTTAAGTGTATTAAAGCGTTAAGAAAAGAAACACTGCTTAAAGAACTTAGAAGTATCATATACAGTTAGTTTATAAAAAAATAGGGAGGCTGGAATAATTGCAGAAAATGACCATTTTCAACGTTTTTAGAGCCGGAAGCGACGCAATACATTTTTATTTTATTTTAAAAATTATAAGACATTCCAGACGTTACATTTTATCTTTGTGATCTCTGAAACTACTTTTTAACTGTACAGAAATGCATTTAGATTAAAATAACTTAGGTACTTATTTATATTTTGTAATTGCTATAAAATGCTGTCTATAGAGCTTTATTAACTCAACCTTTAATCAATGTTTATCTTTGACCGAATCTTAGGCGAAAAAACGTCTCCTCATTTCCCTAAAATTATATTCTTTGATTCTCTCAGAAGATTTATTGGGTCACCATTCCCTGGTAATCACGGTCTCGTGCTTCATCGATATACAAGTCGAGCAACAGTTTCGAATTCTGATTCCATTCAAAACCCCATTCGTAAGGAATGATGGAACTATAATACTTTTAGCAAATAAGACTTTGTGGTATTAACATGAAGAAATTTGGGAAACTAAGATAGTGAGGGTCCTCGTCTTTTTTATTAGGAATTCGAATGGCAAAGTATACTTCCAGTAATACCCTTTCGATTCTAGAGCAATTTTAAGACAAAATATATAAACCGAGAATTTATCTGAACCCATCATTTGTATTCTCAGCAATTATGTACTCAAACTATTACAAAATGTATTAATAATTTGTACCGAAGAATAGCTAATCCAAGAGAGGATAACTTTATGTTAAAGGGGCCTTCATGCTGCCTTCAGTGTGTTCGAGTATAACTTTCTGTATGTTCTTTTTTCAATATTATTTCATTAATTTGTACTTTTAAAAAGTCTCATTTCCTTATTGTCATGAAATTTTATAGTTCAAAAATCATTTTATTTATACTGTTATAAATATTTTTTCGTTTATGATTTAAAAATATTATCCGATTGCCAACTCTTATTAAGCTCTTATTAAAACAACTATTCATTTTGAGGCTGATCGTATGTAACGTTTATCTTATTTTTTTCTGTAATTAGAACCTTTTATATAAACATTAACTTACTCTACAAATTACGGTTAGCTTGAATTTCAAGAATGAAGTAATATTAGGCTAGATATGTTGAATCGAATATCGAATCAACAATCCGATATCGGATTGTTCTTACGTCAGACGGATTGCATAATATCCGTCATTGTTCGTGATTCGAAATTGCAAAATTAATCACCAATAGGTTTTGAATCAGTCCAGGAAGACATTGTTAGAGCTAAACTTATTTATAAATGTCCTCATATAAAAGTTTTTTTTTATCGAATGGGGCTACGGATTGGTATTTTTACCATTGCAGGCCTAGTACATCCCCAGGAACTGGTACCACTCTTTACTGCAGCGCCATATAGGCGGATACCAATCACCGCAGGTAATTTTGACGCCCAGTTTCCTCCGCAGAAGGAAGCACCTGAGCTCTGATGATGCGAACCTGTACGAGGATTTAATTTAGCCGAGAGCGTCCAAGCCAAACAGAAACTTTAGGGATATTTTGCATGCCGTATAAACATACGACATGGCGTCTGTCAATTTTCTGCATCACGAAAATCCACCGACTTGGGCCGAGATAGAACCCGCAACCTTAGGTGCAGAAGGCCAGCGACAAAAAACCAATAATTAAGGGTATGATTATGCACTATATATCAATATCTTTCGGGTATTCTCCAAAGAATAGTAAGTTAGTTTTTGACTAACGACTTTCATTTTACTGAACCTTTTATGGTAAATAAAAAAAATTTCCCTGAATTAAAGAAAAATAATTCGCTTAGAAAGTCATATTGAAAAAGTCTAGGTAATTCCCAACTTCATTTCATAGGAATTGTAGCATGAGTGAATGTTTTATTAAAAATGCACTGTGTATATATATATATATATATATATATATATTATATATATATATATATATATATATATATATATATATATATAAGAGAGTGGCAACAAGAGGACTATTGGTGAAGGGCAAAGTAATTTTGAGCCGTGGTTAAGTGACGAGGACGAACTTCTACAACAGAGCCTCGATAGATTTAACACATCAGCTCATCTACATGGTGATTTAGTGGCAGTAGTACTGGGAACTCATGACATACTGACCACGAGTCTGAGACCATTGCCATTATGCTATCGCTGCCTCCATGATATCATATGAAAAATATAAAAATTTGTATTTATCTTATCTCTATTCAATTACATTCATAATACTTTTTGTATTTATCTTGTCTCTATTCAACATTAAATATTTTTTTAAATTTCTTTTAAATATCGACCAGGAAAAAAGTGAAGAGAAGAGGAGAGAGAGAAGTATATTTTGTGAAAGCCTATTTTATAGAAACCATGCTGATTTTTCTTTAATTAGAAGAAAAACCACAGTGTTAGTCACAATCACAAGCATCATAATTTTTTTCTAAAATTGAAATACACTTTTATTTTTTAATGTTTTGAATCGTTTTGGTATAGATTATTGTTTTTATCCAACACTTATTTGATTAATTTGAAATATTTGTTTTGAGTGTTTCGTTACGAAATGAATTTTCCTTATTAAATACTTAAAATGTTTGTACTCTTAGAGACAAGCAAATTCATTTCTAGTGAGTAAATATTTTTATATGGTCAAATTTGGTCAAAGTATATAACTGCACAGTAAAGATAAACACCCGGAACTTAAAAGCATTATGCATCTAGTGAAATATAAAAATGGTTAAGTTTAAACGCGATACATTTTGTTTTTGTTTTTGAAGAAAAATTTAAAAGTTAGAATTTTTTTCTAATTAAGTTATTTTTAATTCAATATCAGAATCTTTAAAACCCAAAATATCAGCGAAAAATCCAAACATTTAGCTTTAGTGAATATATCAATAGCAGCAAAGCTCTTTAAAAGAAAATAAATGAGCTCAAATACCAATGATTAGAGATCATTAAAAATAATTGTATTTAGTGTAAACTTTTCTGCAGTGGGCAGTGTATTTTGAAGGAAATTTACAACAAAAGGTGTAAAATCATTTGTGTGAGATCCACCGTCCTTGAGGAAAAAAAAAACTTGTGTATTGGCTTTCGCAAACTTCAGCGAATTTCAATTACTTATCACACACACACATCTTACCTTACTTATTAATTTCTATAACTTCACCTTCAATGTCATCTTTTGTTCTTTTATTATAGAAGTATAACGCAATAAGATACAACTGATCGAAACTATTATTGAGTTATATAATGAACAATGATAATCGTATTAGTTGGCTCTTATTTTTTAGAACGAAAAATTCAACAAGAATTTGTTTTTTTAAAAAAAAAAAAGAAATATTATGATTATTTTTACGTGCGCACTTATAATAAAAAACAGCAAATGAATCACATATTAAATATAGCTGATAAATATTACTATGACAGGGTACTTTGAGGCAATCAATTGAAATAATATACACAATAAAACATTTTAACAAGACTCAAATTAAAGAACTTAATGATATTAATAATCTCAGACCTTAAAATTTTTTCCCTAGCATAAAATATATCGCATCAGTAATCAAAATAGAATTTAATTTATCTACTATGAATTATATATATATATATATATATATATAAATAATACAAATTAAAATTTTTTTCAAAGCATGGGCTTGTCGTGAATTGTATTCAGAAACATCGTATTAAATTATACAATTACTTTCAGTTAAGAACATTTAGGTTCAAATTCAAATGTGAAAAAGATTAATTTTACAAACTAGAAACGGTATAACTTTTGTGGTCATGTTTATTTGTTAATATAGTTGCTAATTTTTAAGTTTATCGTGTTTTGTGTAAGGCCATGCGATTGATCTATTAATGGTCTTATTTAATTAATCCTCAAAGACCAATAAATAGGGTTAAAACAATTACACACAACACACACACACAACACATTTTCCCTTAATTAAACATTACTTCTGCTCTACGTGGATCAGCTCTGTTAAAAATGTAAACATTTTAAATTTTGTAACACTATTCTAGTTCCAGAGTTTTCAATTTTATTTAAGTTTATTTGGAAGCTTTTGTTTCTTTTATGCATTCGAAATTTGCATATTTAACATTTGATTTATCACCTTATTAAAATTCAACATATTGTTACGAATTTTGTGTGGTTAATGCTTAAAATAGTGTAAATATATAATATATATTTGGGTGTTTAATACTTTAAAAATTACTTTCTGTTGTACTTATTTTATGATAAAATATTCGCAAAAAACACTGTCCCTTATAGATATAATGGCGTTTCAATGGAAACTTGGCGAAATGTTGGTGACAGAACCAAGTTGGCATCATTTTTAGAGACAAAATTTGGGGACTCTTATATCAATTGGATGGTTCTGGAAATGACTGGAGAAATATGTTAACATCACCAAAAAGTTAAAAGGCAGCCGCGCAAACTATAAATAGCCGTCATTTGCTGTAACTCGGTGAGAAATACTTTGACTGCTGATAGTTGTGTGTGAGCGCTGTAGAAGGTGTAAAAAACTCCTGGGATTTGTTGTGCTAATTTTACAGGCTGTATACTGTATTTTGAAGGATTGTCTATTTCCACAATAAATTTTCTTCGCTCCTAAAGTGACCATAGCCAAATGACAAGGACCACACAATAGCTGTCACCCCCAACTCCAAACTTCCATACCACTCCAACGTGAGCACTTTGATACTCAACAGATTTAAACGTGTATCAGCTCTTCTACACGTCGGGCCTTCAATGTCACCAGAACTCAAATCCATGACTCGAAAACCCTGACCGAGAGTTCACGGCCATAACCCCTTTGGCCATTTCAATACACTTCGCCAACTCCCTAATTGAACAATTATTTTTGCAAAAGATTGTATAAAATTTCCATTTTCCTTTATTGCTGAATTTTTAATTTTATTATGAATATAGATTATTATTATTTGTAAATAAAAAGATATAGATTATAATTATCAGAATACATTATGACCAGGGACATTTTAAGGTATGGGGCAATTGAGCCCAGGCCCAGGAGCTCGTCTTGTTCTTGTCTCGGCCTCAGTAAGAACGTAGTGTGCATAATTTTAATCGTCAAATGTTATGTCGGAATATATTCTCCGAAAAAGAGAGATTTTCGACTTATAAGCAAACTGGCAACAGTAATAAGACTACATTATTATATCATGTTCGTCATCCGTGTCTAGGCCTAGGCCTACCACCATACATCATTATTACTGATTTAATCGAAAGGCGGCTATCGGTCGAGTGGGTTTGTGTCTAGGTTTATGAGATTATGAGTCGAGCACCCTTATTTATTACTGGTTACTATTTGTACGAGTATCTGACAGTATGTTATATGCTGTTTACTTAAAAGGGTTATGGGTACTTTTTATGAATAGGGTACCAAGGCCTCAAGAGATTTTAAGACGTTATTGAGTATGCTTACATATTATTATTATTATTATGCATATCGTGAATATATACGAGAATTCTCAGACTTTTAAGTTAAGATTGTAAGAAGCCTCTTGCACTTAACATGGGAAACACTTTATGAAACAGACATTTATACAGAGGAAAACAATTGATCTAAATATAAACGATTATTGTTCAGTGACACCCCTGGGGAAGAGGGGCAGTGGCTGCTATTTTTATTTATTATCAGAATGATTATCTTCAATTATGTGCCTAACAAAATATCTAAACACAAATAATAGAATTGTCTGTGTGGTGTAGTCAAGTGGAATGTTCGAGGGTCTGGAACGCCTCGTTGCTTATTAAAACCTTAAAAATATTTATGATTTCTAGAGGAAGAATCTCAGAAATTCTATTTAATTGCTCTATCAGTTTGGGATCAGATGTTTTTTCAGTTTATTCAGAATTTTAACTTCAATTTATACAAGTGTTTCTCTTTTTCGAAGTACGAAGTACTTCATTTATGGCTAAAATTTACGAAGATTCCGCAGTACATGACATGAAAGAAGCAAAAACAAGGTGGGGTTAATCTTATGGTGCCACTTGTAATTCTCATTTATATATGAGCCTGATTATGCTTAAATGAATTGATTTTAATTTGTTTAATAATAAGAAAAAATGTATCTCTCTCTTCTTTATTAAAGGCATTCGCCACTTATTCAAGGATGGGATTTCTTGACTGCCGGAATATTTTAATGAAGTCATAACATAATAGCTATAATGAATCTTTTTCTGTAGGATTCAAGTTCAAGAATGGTTCCAAAAGAAAAGTCAAAGAAAAAGCGAATAAATATTCTTCGTCATTTTCTGTCTATCATTAGTTGCAGTAGTAATGATACTTAAATAGCACTTTATTCAGTATATATCATCGAAATGTACTTTCCAATACGTGTAATACGACTTGAAAATAAAAAAAAATGTAAGAATATGAAAAAAATAACGGAGCATATATACTCTTATGTTATGACTGCATCATTCCGCTTATAAGCATGTACTTAATAAAAATTGCAGCTTGAGAATGAAATGAGAAATAGCACGTCATTAGAAATAATAGGTCAAAAGAAACCTCTTCAAGTAGAGACTGAGAAAAAATGTTTAGTGATATTTCACAAGAAATTCTTAATTTCACAATTCATTTGCTTTTTCAATATAAATATATATCTTGCGTTAATATTTTTCAAGGTATTGAATCCTCCGTTCATAATTGACTTTCCCAATTTCCACTTCACAATAAAAATAATCAATGTACCAAAAATGTTTACTTGTATCTCTATTGTGTTTCTCGTTGAAACGTTCTTTCAAATAAATAATGTACTCGAATTACAACGAAGAGAGAATGGGTCGATCCTGCTCCCCTTTCGATCGGTATACCATAGAAAGTTTCCTTTTACTTAGCTAGGTTAAAAGAGGGGGGGGGGGGGTGGAGACTAAATCACCATCATTTAAAAACCACTCACCATTTTCGGCGGACAATTTCCACTTTTTGTCGGTTTCTTAAGATTATTTATAACAAATGCCGTACTGCTATTGTTCTAAATGTAAAGTTAAGAATATGAGAAGCGATAAAAAATTAAAACATGTAAGCTAAAAAAATTAGGGTTCTTGCAAATAGCTAGAAAAGCGAATTTTTTTAACATAAAATTTAAAAAATGTCATTCTTTAATGCGATTTAATTTTTCACTTTTAATAAACGTACCTTAGTACGTACGAAACTCCTTTTACATTTTGAATATTTAAATACTATATGTGGATCTATTGTAAGCATAGTTAATAAAATTATCCAATATTTTATTCTAATAATATTTTACAAATTTACACTTTTGGAACAATTTGGGTATTGATCTCTGAAAAATAGTCTTATTGATAAACTAACCTCTTTTGCTTTAACGCGACACATAGTTCAAAATGCTCCAGTCTTAAGTTTGACGCAACGTTTCATGGCTTGGGAAGGATGAAAAAACCAGGGCTTCGAACCGTAGTTTTTTCCTTCCGCCAAAAATAACGGTTTTCGGTTCAGTTCCGAATTAATAATTTTTCACTAAAAATATAATTTTATCATGAACAAAAAATGTAATTTTTTCAAAATTTAGAAGGCTTTATTTTTTTAAATTGGTACACGATGTGAATTGATACAATTAAGCAACATGTACGATATGAGCGGAGAGCAGAGAACAGCGAGCATTAGCTTTGTTATCCATGATCAAAATCGCATTTGACGACTAGGTTCATGATTCTGTTTTGTCTATCTAAGCAGTCTATGTAAGCAACAGATGATGATCACATGCTGAAATGCAAAAAATGTAAATTTTTGCAAAATAAAATTTTTCTTAAAAAATCATATATATTTCAAGTTTATTCAACTGAATTAAATCTGCTTTCTACAAGTAGATTCATGTGAAACTGAAACAGAAAAGTACTAGTGAATATCAAAACAGGAAATCGAAAAACAATGCACATGTTATGATAATTATAGGGTTGACCTTAAATTAGAAAATATTGATAAGTTGGCTGCAGTAACAAAATGATGGAAGATATATCGAATCGAAACAAACCGATATTTTCACCCGGTTTAAAGCCCCTGGAAAAAACTCTGAAATCTGTGATTTATTTCATCATACTTTTGAAAGGACAAATGTCATGATCGCATTTGTTGGTCGTCTCGACTTATTTTTGATGTGTAGTTCCATCGGAATTTTTCTCTGCACGTCATTACCTTTCCAACTGTTTCGCATTTATTAAAATCAATTGTGTACTCTTGTACTTCTCTACAGAGACAAGATAAGAATATAAGATGCTGCATTTGCATATTTTTATATATTGGTATGTAAATAAAATTCAAGAGATTAATGGGACGACCAAACTGAGCATCGATTATGTCATAAGTTTATAGAGATAAAGTTGTCTCACCAGGAAGTTCACAGCGGTTGTAGCAGTTGCTTCTAAGCATATATCTTAGAATGCCTTCCAGTTCAATTCGTATGCAAAGCAGATTTGGAAATAAAAAAAAGAACTTATTACGTCTGGTTTCGGAATCATTACTTTCAAGTGCCCTTTCCAACTGCGCGTAAATGCGAATTGCTAAATCTTAATTTTACACTCTGAAATGCAGCCAGAGGAGGTAAATCTAATTTTAATTTAGAACAAGTAATATAATGATTGTATAATGGATTATTAATTGCAAGTCTTTAATTATTGATTCAATTAATATTACTAATTATGTTGCTTAATTATTATGTAAAAATTATTACAACAATTTTTAAATAAATGCAAATGAATTATACAGAGTTATTATTTTAGTTATAATTTTATATCGAATGAGAAACTTTTGATAATTATAAAATGCGTAATTCCTTCATAACTATTAATGCACTGCGTTTGCGTAAAACAAATATATTTTTATTTATATTGTTGCATTATTCCAAGAAAAATCATAGAAATAAACAATAATGCCGTGAGTCGAAGTTATTCCTCTAATGAGAGTGGCAACAGTCAGAATCGATTCCAAACTTACTTGAATCGAAATGATTTTGTAAACGAATTTGCACGTTTACTTTATTTCTCTTCTTTTAGGTATAAATACAATTTTTAAGTGCATGTATTTTTTAGTTGATAAAAGCACATGTTCCTATTTACTTGTTTGCGATTCAGAAATATGTTACCGACTTTTAAAGTGGATATTTAGATTGTGCACATAGAATTTGGGGATGCATACATGCACAAATAACAATAAAATGTCGTCTCATTTAAATAATTATCGCACAGCACATCTAAATATCTCTTAGTCATTCATATTATTGACAGTAGTTTGTAAAATATTTAATGACTTAGGAAAAAAAAACTTTAAAAAGTCTTCATGAGGGTGAAAAACTAAAGTATTATTTTTCTGTTAATCACAAATAACCAAGAAAAAAAAAGATTAGCATTTAATATACTTATATTGAATAAATATATTCGAAGATATAATCCATTACATCCGAAACTAAAATACTTATATAATCGTATGTGTTTGTATTTTTTTCTTAAGTAAAAAGAAGTGATAAAATCGCAGAATATAAAAATGTACTCCAGACATTTCAAAAGACATGAAAAAAAAGTCTTATGTCAGAATATTACGTCTTGAAGCAATGTTGGATGTCAAGGCTAAGTGAAAGTTCACAACAGGTTAAAAGTGCTTTTCAATCAAAGAAAACACTTTCTTTTATTTTGATTATTTTTTTTAGCGTAATATATTTTTTCAAGAAGAGACTTTCAGTAACTTTTTGCTTTAAATAACTTGTTTTTCAAAGACTTAGAGAAAAAATATATTTGAATGGAAACAAAATTTACTTTTCTTAAGGTTTTTAATGCTTTTTCCTTGGGAATTATTAAAGCAACCATCGAAGCTGGAGATATACAACTTGATTCAGTGGAAATATATTCATGGTATGTTATTAAGCGAAAATCTATTTCATAACACTAAAAGAAATTATTTCATTACAGCAAATGTGGAATAAATTCCTATAAATTTAAAACCTAGTGAGGAAATGACGTTAAATATAAAGTAACATATTTCTTTTACGTGTAAGCAAACTAATGATTTTAAAGTCTAGAAAATACGAGATTAATTTCAGATGCTTTAACTTGACATAAGCTAACTGTAACGAGCTATGTTACTTTAAACGTATACTACACACTTTTATATACATTACAAAATATTTAAATACACTCATGTCCATAAATTAAGGATAATTCAGAATCACACAGAAAGTGAACTCTAAAATAAAAATTTCACCTGTAGAATTATCACACACATCTAGAAGAAGAATATGCAAGTTTCAGGAAACCACCAGATGACGTGGATGTACGTCACAATGACGAGAGTGTAAGAGGGAGTATATAGGGAATGGTGGCAAAGAAGTAAAATTGTTCACAAGAGCTTTAAAAGCCTTTCAGTGCAATAACCGCATACTTATGGCACAAAGGAAGAATTCGGATGATTTTTTACATGGTAGAATTATAGGACGACTGGTATGTGGACGCACCCAGCTGGAAGTATCCGAGGAACTTGGAATCGCCCAGAGTGTCATCTCCAGGCTTTGGCAACGATTCCAAGATGATGGTAATGTGAGTAGATGTTACAGCACAGGTCGCCCCCGAGTTACAACGCCGAATGAGAACCGGTATTTGGCAGTTACTGCCAAAAGAAACAGATGGAGCACAGCATCAGACCTGTTTCATCAGCTCTTTTCAGCTACCTGTACGACAGTTTCAAGGCAGACCGTGTACAGACGCTTAGGGTACATTGGTCTATATGCTCGTAGGCCTGTCACATGTGTTCCCCTTACCGCAACTCACTATCGCCTGCGATAAACCTGGAGTAGAGAGTATGCATTGTGGACACCGCAACAATGGTCTTGTGTGAGGTTTTCCGACGAGTCTAGGTTTAGTTTGCAGTCTGATTCTCGCCGGACTTTCATATGGAGAGCGCCAGGTACCCGTTACCACCAAGAGAACACCATTAAACGACACCGTTACGGTGGTGAAGGATGGCTCGTTTGGGAGGAATTATTCTTGGTTCCAGAACTGACCTGCATGTTCAGAGTGTAACGATGACAGGCCACATCTATCGGGATGTCATTCTGGAACAACATGTACGTTTGTTTCGGGGTGTCATGGGTGCTGAATTTCTGTTTATGGATGACAACGCCCGCCCTCACCGCGCAAACATTGTAGACGAATGCCTTCAATCGGACGATATCACCCGTATGGATTGGCCAGCATACTCACCGGACTTGAATCCAATAGAGCATGAGTGGGATATGCTTGGCTGACGAATTGCAGCCCGTCAACCCCCTCCCACCTGTCTACCGGAACTTCGGAGGGCATTGCTTGATGAGTGGTGTAGTATTCCCCAAGATCAGATTGATAATTTGATACTCAACATTCGTAGGCGTTGTAAGGTCGGTATTGCATCGTCCGGGAGACATACTCCGTATTAACCATCATACTAACGATGTCATACTGTTTTTTGTAAATACGTTCTTTTTTGAAATTTGCTCCAGGGAGTAAAAATCGCAATTTTTGTTAATTATGTCAAACATATAGCATCTTTTTTGCTCTTTACCTTTTGTTTAATAAATAGACTTTACAAATAAGTCAAATTTGTTTTGCTTCTGTCTCTTTCTTTGCCTGAACTTCATTATCCTTAAAAAACGAAATATATTTGATAGTTCAAAATGAATAATATTCGATTTTTTCTATTAAAGTTGCTGTAGAGAGCCTCAGAATGGATTACGACAAATGACTTTATAATTTTTAATCACGGTGAAATGACTAAGGGATTGGATCAAGACTCTGAGATGCATTTGGATTTAACTTACAATATCCTACTTCCTTTTTGATTCAACAACTTGCTCGAAAAATGAAATTGAGATTTGAACCTGAGATCCAGTGACAGACAATTTCGGTCATTGGATAGATATCTGATAATTTGAACCACATATGTTAAATTGTAATAACTTCCCACTAACATATTTTAAATTCATACGTTTATAAGTATACCGTCTTGTAAAAATTTATTGCATAATGAAATTTTCATGATCTGTACAGCTCTTCTCAATAAAATTATATTACTTCTTGTAGTTATAAATTTTTGTGAAAAAATATTAAGTGTTGGTTTTCAAGAAAAATGTATTTGCAGAATTTTAAATAAAGTCCCCAGAAAAGAATCCCCCCCCCAAAAAAAACACATTGATAGAAATGAAGATAGTTTTCTTATAACCATAACATAAACCAATTTGTAATTAAAGGAAGAAGCCTACTACTCGGTCAAATAGCGAAGTATGAAAGAGGTATACGAAATCCCACTCTTTTCAAAAATTAAATTATTTCGGTTGAGAGAAACGAAAAGTCACAGTCCAGTGAGTTATATCAAGAAAGTGTAGCGAATATGCTTTTTAGGATCAAAGGAAGAATACGTTTTACTTTCGCATCATGATGAACTTAATCAAAGGTTAGAATGAATAATCATAAATTCAATAAACATCCTCTAATTAAACCTTTCTTATAAATTAGTATAAGTTTGTGCATTCATTAATTCAAGATTTGATGAAGTCACATGAAATAGATTCAACTAAATCTTTATAAATTGCATATTTTTGAATTTAAAAAATAAATCATGATCTGCTTTTAAAGTAGAAATGGCATTAAAATATCCTTTTTAATCTCAAAGAATTTCGTCTAAGTTCTGTGTTAAAGTTCGATAATATCAGAGGGTTTAATTTCTACTGAGCGGATCATCTCTATGGTAGCTCATCTCTCAGTATTTTATCATATTTGTCTCGATCAATGAATTTGTGATGACCTCCTGCCCCACAAATGGAGACTAGCAAAAGACAGGAGGGAAAATATCTAAAAACTGACTTAATTCTTCTTCAGACTAATTGTCTAGTACGTAGCAGGGCGTTTGTCTGTAGACCGACATGTGGTGCTTCAAATAATTCACTCGAGCCAAGGTCAATAGCTTGCGCACTTTGCTTTCGGACAGAATACGAGACTAATACATAACAACTGATAAGTAGGTGGCAGACCGGATGATATTCTCGAACATAAAAATGATAGTAAGGTCACCCTTGGCCTTACGAACCCCAGAGATTTCAAATAACCCCGCACGGGGTAGGGGTTGCAGTCCCGGGATCCCGAAATACAAGTGGTTTTTTCAAATCCCGGGATTTAATTTTTGTCTGAATTATATTTTGAATTTTTTTTCAAAGTATTGTGAATCTGGTATTACATTTAATGTATCTTATTTACTTTTTTTGTACTGTATACGGTTAATGTTAGTTTTCTTACGTGTTGAACCTTGAAGGGTTCGAGGAGGGTGTGTATGTTAAACTGTGAAATTTCATATGTTTTCTCTTATTTTCATCTGTAACTTTCTCCCCATTGCGAGTGGGGTCAGAAAACGGACATTTCTCCCACCCTCAGGATGTCCGGTGTCAGCTAACTTGGACAGAGGCATTTAGAATTTTTGGAAGATATCTAGTAGGGTTTTCAGCCCCTGGATCCTGAAATTCCGAAGCCCTGGATTCCGGCGTTTTTTCCAATCCCGGGATAAGATAACTAACGCCGGGATTTAATTTTTGTCTGGATTATATTTAAAAATTTTTTTATCATAAAAATTTTCTAAGAATTTTATTTTTCAAAAATTTATGTTCTCTGTGTGAAATACGTACATATAATTTTTTTGCGCAATTATAAATGCTATTTGTAAAAAATTATATATGCACAGTATGGGAGAACGTCGCAAAAATCTAAGTGGCTCACTGCAATGCTTACAGAATAATATAAGCAACATCACAAAAACAGATTTTGCCACAGTTCCTTCTTTAATGAAATACCGCTAATTAATAGCGGACCTGCTTGGAAGACTTAAGACACTTCAAATCCCATTATATTACCAACAGCTCATGCAACTGGAACTTCAATTTCAAACGAGGTAACACTTGAATTTGATTGACATTCTGATTCAATAACTGGAGCAATTTATATACCAAAACCATTAAGTGTAGCAGAAGAACTAAATAAAGTTATATCAAAGAGATATATGCACCAATGCAGTATATTAGATTTGAGACACTGTCATCAAAAATTCAAAAAGAAATATCTCTTTTTTGAAAATGGAGGGAGACGTGGGGACTACCTGAAAAGAACATACTCTTATTTAATGACAATAATACCTACTAGTAAATAATCCAAACGTGCATTTTCTTCGGCAAGATGATTTGTAACAAAAATAATAAGCCGTTTCAACGATGAAGGAGCTGTGTTTTCGTAAGCTTATTTACAAAAACACAAGAAATGAAGAAATGCTTTTTTATAAAATTTCACTATGTACTATTTTTATTTGTTTTTTTTTCATGATGAATTAATTTTTTTTATTTGTTTCATTAAAATAATATTAAATCAATTTTTATTTATATTTTCAGTTTTATTATGTAATTTCAACTATGTATATATGTAAGTATTTTTATTAAATAGTCCAATCCTAATCCCGAGATCCCAGGATTTGGATAATGTAATCCCGAAATTGAAAAAATGACATGGGATTGCAAACCCTAGCACGAGATTTCTTATAATTAATTATACGCAGTATTTCCGCTTTTAACTGGAGCATACAGAGATCAATATGTATATAGGTAAAATTATAATTTCACTTGTAACCAATTGACAAAGAATATTGTACATTGAGGTTTATGGAGAAATGTAACTAAGTTCACTTTTCAAACAAAAAAATGTGTCATGAATGAGTGGTCATGTTCAGTCTATGAACATGGTTACAACTATCCTTGAACATTTTATTTACAAATGCAGCTTAAACATAAATTTTTGTTAGATATTTTAAGTACAACAAGTACGGATAACAATTCTTGCTAAACTCTGATTTTTCTTTTAAATTTTAAGGCGTAAATAAATTTCTGTAGATACAAAATCAGGTTTCCGTTTATATTAACGAAACTTGTGCAACCAGAGGAAATATCAGATTTGTTTTAATGCACACCTCGATGTTACACTCTAAAGTTTTTGATCGCAAATAAAAGAAGTATACATTATTTTTGAAATACTCCTCCATTAGCCATTGTGCTGTAGGAAAGAATTTTGAAAGTGCATACCCGTTAATTTTTTCATGCATTCTGAGAGGTATGTACGTCAACAGTGTCTTTTAAAACCTTAAAATGGATATATTTTAGATGACACAATGCCATGTTGAAATGTTAGATACGTTAGATTAGAGCTGAATAAAAGGGGATATATATTTTTTGAAGGATGGATTTCGTGGAGAATTGAACAGATACATAGCAATGGAAAAAAAGCACAATAGCATATATACACTTGCTAGAAACAGTATGCGTTCACCTACTACTGCGTACATAAACAACGAAAAAAAATTTAAAAACCGGATTTTGAAAATATTTTTAAAATTATATTTTATTTAGTTTATTCCAAGTATTGAGAATTTCTTTTATTAAAGTATTGAGAATAATTAAACTCGGTTTGCTTTCATAGCTTTTAAAATAAAGACAGGTTTGTAGCGATACTAACAAAAATCAAGTAGAAAAAGTCTGCGTTCACTGTTTTAGTAGTCCCTTTAAAAATTATTTAAAAAGAATAATGAGCTATTTAATAGCTGTTTGGGAGAACACCGTCTTTTGATAATCTCCTGAAGTCATTGCAGCATTGAATTATTAAGTCTAGTGGTTTCTTCGGTGCTTATCTTTTGACATTATCTATTTGACATCTCTTTAGCATATCCTTGCTAGGTATAATGTATTGACGAATCCGAGGCTTCAACAAATCCCATAGATGTTCTGTAGGATTCAGATAAAGTGACTGCGGGGGGGGGGCATGTGCAATTGATTTGGGACATTATACAAGAGCTAAAGCTTCACAATTTCAGTGGTATGCTTAGGATCGTTGTTGTGCTGGAAACAAAACGACGATCCTAGGCCGAATTATGTGGCACTTTCCTTTAAATTGTTTTTAGGACATCAATGTAATCATATTTGTTAATAATTGATTCGATATACTCCAACTTGCCAACACCATTGCTCACCATGCACCCCCACACTATAACTCCACCACCACCGTACTTTATCGTTGGTACTAAAGGCTCTTTTTGAAGCACTTGTACAAGGTTTTCTGCATACCAATTTACGATCTTTTATGCCAAAGATACAAAATTTGCTCTCTCGGAGAATATCACAATTCTGCAGAACTCTAGAGGCTTATGTATATGATCATTTGCAAAAGCTATCCATTGGTCTTTGAAATATAAGACTTTTTGAGAGCCATTCGACTATGGTATCAGGCCTTTTTTAAGATTTTTCTTGCAGTATCCTCACAAATGTTTTCTTTAAAACTCTCGTGAATGTCTGTTGCTATTTGAGTTGCAGCCAAACGCGTATTTTTTTCACTATGGTAATCATACTTTATTTTTCTCTGATTCTGAGTTTAGATGGACAACCTGAACAAAATTTGGAGGAGTAAACTTCTGTAGATTTAAAGTTATAAATAACACGCTGGATAGAGGAATACTGCCATCCAACGGATCTGACGACTTTTTCCATTTTTCCACAATGATTTTAAGCTCACTCATACTAATTTCTTTTATTTTCCATGTCTTTGAATTGCTTCATATATCGCAAAAACATAAAAATTATTGCGTTGCAACTTTCTTAAACTATTTTACTTGATAACTGAATGCAAAAATTTTGTTAACTTATATCGCCTGTTGATAAAAGTTACAGGAATCAAGAATATTCAAATAGTGAACGCAGACTTTTTCTGCCTACTTTTCGTGTGCTTTGCTACAAAACTTCCATTATTTTACGTAATTTTAATTCGAAATTAACAAATTCTTGCATGCTCAATATTTAAATAGTAGTAAAAAAATTCATGAAACTTTGTTTAATAAAAAATTATATTCCCATTAAATTTTAGCTTTGCTGTATGATTTGTTATGGGTGAACACAGACTTTTTCTAGCTAGTGTATATAAAGAGATGGCCCCTCAGGGGGCTCACCTTCTTTAGGTGAGTACGGGTGTCACAATCCCGAGGTGCCCTAGTGATCTTTTCCTTTTCCCACGGGTTTACTGTCTTTGGTAAACACGAGCTTCACGAATCCGGGTACCCTAGTGATCCTTCTCTATTTTCGACCCTCTTTCTTGTCATTCAATTCATTCTTTCTTTATCTTCCCGTCTAGACCACAGATATTAATACAAATTTTTGGCGCAGTATAGCCGAAATCGGCTCTTGCGCCAATAAACCCCAAAATCACTCACTCACTCATATAAAGAGATAGAGAAAATATGCATCTATTGTTTCTACTCGAAAAAAAAACCAATCCATAACTTATGTGTAAATTTAATTTTTATAAAAATTACTTTATCTGAAACATTTAAAATTACCGGAGTTTTAATTTCGCTTAAAAAACGTACAGGGAGGGGGAGGGGATAGGAATGCTGTTTTCAAGAAGTTTGTGAGTAAAGTATCCCTTTTTTGTGTAAAAACATTAGAAATAGCACTCACCCTAAGAAAAATAAAATATTGTTTATGCAGACAGTATTGTTTCAAAGAAATGTTTTTTTTTAAAACTTACTTTTTCTCTCTTAAGGTGAATTAATTGATCTCGTGTATCCAGTTGACAAAAACCGAAGGAGACCTTGAGATTCGGTCAAAGCCATGGGCTCTTCCTGCTCGTTAATAACCACCGCACGAATTCCCCCACCAATCAGGTATTCCCTTTGACGCAATGCCCATTACGAAAAAACGAGAATCTCAACACCCGGAGAGTGTCGAGTGACCACTGGCAATGCAACACTTCTGGGACAGAACAGTTTCGTTTCGGACATGTGCTGTTGATACTCCTCCATTGGATACTGTTTACAGTGAGTACGACTCTTTCATGCATTTTATGTGTAGGATTTCTAGTCTTAATTAGTCTAGGACAACTTCTAAATACACATATTTAATAGATTTTTTTAAATACTTAATGCCGCTTTTTAGATGAACTTGGTTTAGCTAGATCAGTCCTTCTATTTTTTATCTTTTATTTTGATTAATTTAAAGAATGCTCAAATTTATAATACCGAAAACTCTTGCATTGCATTTATACTGTTGAACAATATTCGGAGTTCATTAGTAAATTTAGAAGAACATTTCGATGTTTTCTGCGTACAAAGTTTTGTCCTAATGGCTTAGGATTTAGTGCAAAATTTCTTTTTATAACTGGTACAAAATAGTTAAATTTTTTGCGAAATAAAGCTCGATTGAAATTGAAATTCTTGAATTGATGTTTTGATTAAGGTTGTGTTAGAATTTTTGTTTTCTCTCTTGCTTTTTCTTTGAGTAATTCACTTAAAGTAATTTTTGATGGAATAAAAATAATTTATTTCATTTTATAATTATTAATTCCATGAACAATGATTAATTTTCTAACTATTAATCTATGTATTGCTAAAATATTCTTATGGCCAAACTGAGTTGCGCAGTATATAATTATCTACTATATATTCTAAATCTTAGCACAGCTTAATCCTTGTTTTCATGTTCACAGTACTAAAATAAGTTTTACCATATATATGAGCCTTTTTCGATGCCTATAAATGTTAATAAGCTCGCTTTTTTTTAAATTGATAAGCTTGTACTGAAGAAACTATTACATAATCCAATGTTTCTCTAAGGGATCATTTTGTTTGTTTTTCATTTATTATTGAAAACAAAAAAACTCTCTTTTTACTTATGTATCAGAGAGAGAGAGAGAAGAGAGCATTAAACATACACATGAATTTTAGTTCCATTTTCATCTTTAACGTAATGAATTTTTCCATCTTTATTTTTCAACTTTACACCGAAAACCAATGAGCAGCAAATTTTGTCATTTGCAAGGATAGTTAATTATTGGTATTACATGTTGTTATTTTTATTACACTTTTATTTTCCTTTAAAACTGATAAAATATTTAATTAATCGATTTAAAATGTAAGGCATTTTTTTACAAATCATAAAAAGGCTCCAAAATTTTTTCAAAAGGAAAAAATATGTTAAGAGAGAGAGTGAATATTGACGTCGAACGCGCGCGATGAAGATACACGAGGGTTTTTGATGACACAACCACGTAATATTGAACCATGATCAAGTGACGAAGACGGCACCTGTGCTGGTATCCCCTCTCCACACCAATGGGATTGACGTTGGAACCTCGATATATTAAACGTGCATCATCCCCCTAAAAACCTTAAAATGCCTAATTGTTTTACTCCTGCGGGTTGCTTACTTGGCAGAACTTCCATTCATTTTGGCACAGCGGTGATCCGACGTTTTCCACCATCTTAAAATTGCCATCCAATTTTTACTGTTGAAATCAGACAAAAAATAATTACAGAATCGGAAAGATCATTTATTTCGCCACAATATGGTATTTTTTTTTGCAAAATAATGATATTTTCTATTTTTAAGAATTTTTTAAAAAAAGAGTTAAAACTGATGCGTTTTTATGCAAATTATTTCTAAATTGTTGCGTATGAATTTGTTTTCGTGTTATTAAAACGATATTATACACTAAATAACTTCAAGCCTTTCTCTTTTAGATCCAGTCATTTAAAAAATAAAATTTTAAAAACTTTTAAAAAAAGATTTTTTAAAAAATACTAAAATTTTTAACTTAACATTGAATAACTTTGTCATTTATGAAGATAATCGCACGAAATTTTAGTTCCGTGTGTAAAAAAATATTTCCGTAATCCGTACGAAGATTGAAAAAATTGCTTAAAAATTATGGATTTAAAAATTTTTTTTTTGTGATTTTCGTAAAAAACCGTTTTGCGAGAAATAATTTAAACAGTATTTTTTGTACATTTTTTTTATTTAAAAGTACTTTATTTTTGCAATTAATTTGTGAAGTTTGAAAGCATTAACTTGAAAATTATGCCCTAAAATAAAAAAATTAATAAAAAATACGCGATTTTACAGTTAGCCAAACCTTGGAGTCGAAAAGTAGTTTTGCGCCAAAGACCTTTGAACTGTTTAACCGTCGTCCGCATCTAACTCAAGGGTTACACTAAAAAGTTCTGCCTTAAACAGGGGGAAATCAGTAAATTTGGCGAGTAAAAAAAAAATGCGAGTGAAAAAGTTATTTTGGCTTCAAGTTTCGTCATTTTTTCTTTAGATAATTTTCAAAATTAAATCATTATAGATGTTAGATTAAAATGACAAAATGTATTCAAATCATTTCTGAGACTCATTTAAAATATTTATCAGTATCAAAATTTTTTTTCTCTTTCATAAAACTTATTAGTTTACTTTAAAATAATGCCTAATGTATAAATCTTTTTTTTGACATATAATTTCATAATAAAAACGCAAAATTTGCCCATTTTGAAAATTTTTTTTTTAATTATTCAGTTAAATAAGCATAACTTCTTCAGAAAGAAATAAAAGCTATGTTCAAACAAAAAATTCTTCATTATTAATTGCGTGTTATTAATATATCAAAAATCACTAAATTGGCATGTCACAATTAATCGCTAAATGAATATTTTTAATCAATATTAGTATAAAATAATTAATTAATTTTGTTTTTTATTTTATGATTTCTTCTAAAATGAATAAATATAGGTGAATTTAAATGAAAATGATTTTTAAAAAGTTCATTGATCATTTAGAATCAGTGATTAAGAAATAAAATGCCCAAAACTATCTTTTTTTTAAAGAATTTTAAAAAACATTTTTTTTTATTTTTTTACAAAACAATGATATTTTGCATATTTTATGATTTTTTCTAAATGAATTAAAATAGTTGCGTTCAAATAAAAATGATTTTTAAAAATTTAGAATCAGTGATTTAAAAAATAAAAAGCCAAAAACGTTTTTGAACACATTTTAACAAAGCACTCAAAATACTTAAAACAATCATTTAATTCTTCTTTTATAAAGATAATCGCATGAAACTTTTTTCCCGTGTGTCAAACATTTCAAAATATCCTCACAATTTACTTCAAAATTTAAAATAGTAGTAAAATTTTGTAATTCGAAAAATTTCTACTTTTCTGTCTTTTTTCAACATACAACTATTTTTAAAAAGGCTACATTTTCGTTTCCGGGGACTAAAAAATTGCAACGAAAGAATTGAAAAGTGAGTGAGTGATTTATAAATTCGCACTGTTCACCTATTTGAGGTTTTTAGCGACGGGCCTCGAAATTTTCAACCATCGTCGACTGAGAGGACGACACCTAAGCCTTTACCCACCTCTCCTAAGTACCACACCACACCAACGCAAGAACAAATTTCAAAAAAAGGAGTTTTAATGTCATAGTTAAAGAAATCACTCACATCGCGCATGCACACACATAGGTGCTATCGTCCTGAGGGAAACAGGAATTTCCCATGGGGTTTAAGTTATTCACTGGTAAAAGCCCGTGCAACGCCGGGCTAAGCGGAGAGGAAAGAAACAAAGAAGTAAAAGTACTTTCGAAAAATTATATTGGAAGTGCTGATTTTGTGAAGAGAAGGAAAATGTTAAACGAGAAAGCCATGACACGCACTCACAGGCCTACACTCACATCGTACGCGTCACACCCACAGAAAAGTGCTGGCGTCAGAAAGAAAGGAGGGAATTAACATGGGGATTAAGTTATATCCTCGGTAAAAGCCCATGCAACGCCAAGCTGGGTTAGCTAATATATTTATAAATTTCTTCTTATTTCATAGTAATTATTTCCATATTGGAGTGGAACAATTCTTTCTGAAACTTTTATGGTGTATCCAGATAAGTGGATCTCTCTTAGACTGAGCTTCTCTTACTCAGCAACATCAAACCGACTTCTCAATTACAAATAATCGATTTTAATCAAATTTGCGTTGAAACAGTAGAAAATTATTGAATTATTATTCGTTAGATTCAAATTAGAATAACGAAAACTGATGTTTTTGGATTTATGTAGAGCACGACACTACAGGAATTTGAAATAAATCTAGATTCGTATTCATGTTTTCAAATTCCAGTTGATGACCCTTGGTAGAACTCGAATTTATGAGCCCTATCTCAACGAATATAGTTTTACTAGTCTTATAAATTCGTTACAGCAGATTAAGTATTCAGGGTTAAGTATACACGCGTATTGTAGAGGGGAAAAAAAACCTTTAATGAAATACATAATCTATACCCAGACAAAATACATCGTATATTATTGTACAGTTAAGGAAAAGTATAACCAACTATAACCCACTTATTATCCATTTTTAATACAAAAATCAGCCAATATATATATATATATATACACTGGTGTCCAAAAGTTAAGCATAACTGATAATGGACTAAATTCATGTGACGTCACGATCACGTGAAAACTGTGTCACGTGATTACGCTGCCGTTTGTTTACTACCATCGCTAGGACTATTTTGCTATCGCAGTTTCACATTGTACTTTTAAAAATGTCTCATTTTGCTAAAATGGTTGTTCAATCAATAAATGAAAATATGATTGACGAAAAAAATCACTTTTTTTCATATATCAGGGCAAAATATCAGTGTTTTGAAAGCATGTTGAAACGTGAGGATTATAAACCATCTCCTCCCTATTTATTATGAATGCAATTACTTTGAAGAATATTTTCAATACCGACGCCAGCTTAAACCAAGCTTTATTCTCACTATTGTTGTCTTCACAAAAGAAACCTGTTCTAAAAGGATTTTGGAGAGGTGTAGACTTTCACAAACAAGTAAATACTTCAAAGCAAATTTTTTATTTTAAATAAAATTATATTTAGATCATACATAAGAAAGTAAAATATGTTAGTAACTTAAGCAATTTTTGTTTATTTTAAATGAAGTTATATTGAGAACATATAATGTTTAATTAACTTAAGTTTTACTTATTTTACGCATCTTCAGAGTAGTAACAGAGGTACTTAAGTATTTAATTATCTAAGATTCGAACACAAGAATCTGTTTATAGATAAATCATACTATTATTTTTTATAAACTATATGTAATTCAATAAGAAGAAAAATATATTTAAGACTAAAGATAATTAAATTTCTGATAATTATTGCACCTTTTCTGATGAAACATTCCCTTAATATTGTATAATAATTTTTAAAAGTAGATAACGTATATATTAAAGGCACTTTATACAAAGACAATTAAAAAAAAGTATTCAATTTGTCATAAAAAATTGTAATGCGAATTTTAATATAATTCATACTAGCATTAATAACATTATTTGTGATTCAAGTGTCGCATACCCATGCATTATATTAGTATCCCAGATATAAAAGTGCAATTTCCAATCGAAAACTATTCAGTTCTGCAAAGCATTGTACTAACGAGTAAAATTACAAACACATGTTTATTTAATGCATGTTTTTTTTTTCAGGAAAGTTACAATTTTTTTTTTCCGATACTTAATATAACAAGGTTTTTAAGCATTCTATAGCCATGACTGAAGTCAACTCTTTATTAATTTTAATGTGCTTAAAGAGCACTTGCTATAGTGACTGCAACTTAGAGAAAAGTATTTAAAACAGTTAATACATGTAGAAATAACTCATTATAATCATTTAGTTAATTATTAGCCCTGATTATGTACTTTATATGTAGTTAAATAACTCATAATAATGGATAATCACATTACAATGAATATATCCTGAACATTATATGTTAATATGAATCATTGCTTTAACTAAAAAATGAAATAGTATTTTCTTTTATTTCTTTAGACAATCATTTGTAAAAAAAATTTGAAACATTTTTAAAGAATAATTACTAAGTAAATCAGACAGTCAAAGATGGAGAATGCTATTTTATTAGAAATATTTCAAATATCTTTAAATGCTCCATAATATTGTAAAACACATACATATATAAAGTATTTATATGCAATACATTGTAAAAATAAAAT
>BMAO01005315.1:0-32399 GCA_019973975.1 Trichonephila clavata
TAAACTAATTCATCTCACTATTTTGTTTTCATTTGTTATTGAAATCCATTTATGGTTGAGAGCTTCACATATTGATAAATATCTGAAATCCAATAAATTTTGTCGGAATACGAATAAAAAAGGCAAGAGGCATAGATACAGGACTAGTTCGATGGACAGTAGAGAGATCCACATAATTTAATGAAAAAATCGAAATAAATCCATACAAAAGTGACAAATATAAAACAAATAAATTCAACATTACTAAGAATAACTGTACATTTTTCTTAAATAATCTGAAGTATCACAGCGTTTTACTTTTTGTTCTTATGAAACAAAACAAGTTTACCTAAAATAAACTCTATCATGAACACTTATTTTCTAGTATGCTAGATATTTTACTCCCACATTAAAATACTTAATCGTTAAGGAAAAATATCAAATTTTTGGCCCGTCTTTTTCATTTTCACATTATATCTCTAACGATCGCATACAGTTCTTTTTTCAACTACGATGGTGAGATCTCTGCTGTCTGTGAAGCTACAACACAATTACTCGCTTCTGGCTTAGTTCCTGCAAAAAGTTGTCTTTCTCATCGACTACCAAGTTGCAATTTCAGCCTTAAGCAGTAACACTCCAACTGACTGCCTTAACACAATTCAGAGCCGAACTAAAATTGCAGAGCTTATTTCATATGGCTGGGACTGTGGCCTTACAGTGGGTCTTGTTGGATCCCCGGCAATCAGAGAGTCGATCGAAACCAAGCAGGCAGCCGAGTCGTCTCAGCTGGAAGTGACCTTGACCCTCAGAAGAGCAAAGAGCATCATATCCACATACATTGACAAATGTACTGCCATTACAAAAAAAAACCTGGCCACTGTGGGTCCTACCCCAAAACACCTGGAGAGAGCCGAGGTCATTGCCCGCTTTTGCCTAGCCACCAGACATGAATTTTGGAAGTATACCTTCATTGGCTTGGTCTAGCTACAGGCGAGGCCTGCCCACTCTGCAGCCATGCCAGGATGGATGGCGACCACCTGCTCCAATACGCTGAACTCGGTGAATACTCGACTGATAACGTCGTCAGTCAGTACTGGGCTGCTTGGCGTAAAATTATCACGAGGCCAAGCATGGGCGTTGAGAGAAAAATTAAACTTTTTTCGTCACCTCCACCTTCAAAATAACTTATTTCAGCCAACGCTGTCATCTTTCTTTCGATCTGCAGTTAGAGCCTTAGTATAGCTTTAAAGTACGACATTGATTAAAAACAATCAACAATCAATCCATTATGCAGTTAACGAGTACACAGTAGCGAAACTACACACCTTCTAGTCGGTATAGTGGTTAGTTCTAACTGCTGTGTCGTAGGGCCTGGGTTCGAATCCCGAAGACAGCATGGATGTTTGTAAAAGTATAATGCCTGTGGGCATGGGGCACTCAACATATTTGTCGAATCGAAAGTCCACTCGAGAGGTCGGTGGTAGAGAAAGAAAGGCGGAAGAACACCTCTCATTACCTCTCAGTGTGTTTACCCTTAAAATTAAGGTGGAACCAAGCCAAACGTGTGTACTGTCATCTGCATGAAGCTCAAAGCTGAGGCTAACGGAAGACGTAATTTTATAGCCTCTTGCCACGACAATTTTGTGGGCCTCGATCTCACAAAATAATCGACCAGGTGGCATTAGCAACAACAGCACACAACGAATTACACTGGAGATGGCATCATTAAGCCTTTCGTGGGACTTGGGAAGATTAATTCCCAGCTGCATAATCTTACAGAATACACCTGTGAGTATTATTGGCCCTATTATAACGATCGGAAGACTCGTTCCCACTACACTTTTGTGCTACTGCACATTATTCCAGCGATTATGACATCTGGAAAACGGACAAAAAGGATTGTACTAAAGAAGGAGTACCTAGTCCAAATGCTGTCACTGTATATAAAGATGTCATGGGAAGGGTTGATCACTTCGATCAAAGAAAAGAAAGACATCTGTAAAATTGTGGTGTAGCATCTTTTATATTCTTGATGACCTTGTCACCATGAATAGTTTCATACTACGGCAAATGAACAAAAGAAACAGAAGTGTAGACGAGCTAACATTCCGTATAGCTTTAACTTGTCAGCTTATAGACAGATATTTAAAAAGGAAAGGACGTTCTACTAGTTTCCAAGCAAAGAAGTGTGTAGTTCCGGATGATGTGCGCTTTGCCAGTGTGGGAAATCATTTGCCAACGATGGTTCCAACTATAGAGGATGTAGAAATGTAGCAGAAAGGGACAAAAAAGAGGACCCACTGCATGTGTGCAGAATGTGATGTCCCCTTGTGCAGTGCAACATACTTCTCATCTTTTCATGGGAAATAATCACCATTAAATTAAAATTTTTATGACGTTTGGGACGGATCTATATGCGCTCTCCAATTAACCTCTGGGGAATTCTTTTGGTCCAGCATTTTTCAACCAATTTTCTCCGAAAAGACAGAAAGCGTGATGATGCAAATTAAGTTTAATGTATATATTCTTTATTCGCGAGGTTGAGACTTAGTGAAGTAAGAATAGAGTGAATTGTGAATAGATTGGAAATGAAGTAAGTCGGCAGTGAAACGTATATGTAAACAGTGTAGGAAGCTAGAAGTTGGAATATTCAGAAAGTGATTAGAATAGCTAGCAGGAATGTTAAAGTCAACTCAAAACAGATAGAAGACTGCAGGAGTTCAGGTACTGTGATCTTCAATCAAGTCAATGTTTAGTAAGTTAAACTAATTAGAGGTCATTAAAGACGTAAGCTCTGTATAAAGTCGTATTAAAGGTAGAGCTGCATGATTAAATATATTCTCCCCAACGCCATCTCGTCTCACTCCCATTCTATTACTGATTAAATTTATCTTGTTTCAGTGTTGTTTGGGTTTGAGTTGAATAGAGTGATAAGTAAAATAATTGAAGTTCATCATGTCGTCTGATTATTTAGTTCCCCCACACCTCTAGCCGGGTCACAGGAAAGAAGGGACGTAAATTCTTTATACGGTGAATGGTTCCTTGGGAAGTATTCTTCCTACCCCCAAAATTTAAATGTAAACATAAAATTTGGCAAAATTAAATATATTTCCTTAAATGGTATTGTTTAGTCGTTAATAAAACATAAACTGCGAGAAATTCAAAGGAGAAATAAATGGCCCACGAAAGGGTTTAACTCTAGGGCGGAATAAAAAGTCTTCAAAATCTGCATTATTATTTTTTGTGAGAAATATCAGCAATTAATTTTTAAAAAATAGAACTTCAAAATTAATAATTTTCTCTCTTTAAATTGTTTCTTTATTGCAGATGCGAGGAGGTATGCAGTGAAGGAAGATGGGGACACAACTGTTCCCAGAAGTGCACATGTAAGAATGAAGCCTCCTGTCTTCCAGAGAGTGGGAAATGCTTGTGCACTCCTGGTACGTATCAATTCAATTTTTTTTCATTAATGAAATGTCAGGGTAGTGTCTCAAAATGGGACTTAAAACTTTTTTCCTCCTCATTTTTGACTGATTCCTTAGAAGTTATTGATTAAATAATTTAAAATTTTATCTTAAGTGTTGGTTATTTTTAAACAAAAGCCAAAATGCTTGAATTTGGCCTTTTTTTTTGAAAAACTATAAAAGTAATAATATAATAATCCCATAACACAGGGCATATTGGATTGGCTTTAAAACTTGGATTTACTTGAGTCCAACAGTAGGCACTTGCCCATTGTGGAATTCCAGGTAACGAGAAAGTCGACTTCCTGGCTAAAAAGGGCGCTTTTATCTTGCAGAAAATTTCTTGCCCTCTAGGTCCTTTCATTCTATTAAAAATCTTATTAAAAGATTTATCAAAATGCACGTGTTTTACCTGAGTGCGTTGCTATTGTTAACAAATATGTGGATTTTAAAAGAAACTCTGCAAGAAACAAAAATTGGCAATAGAGAAGTTTAAGAACTTATTGGCCGGAAACTCGTTTGCATTTATCATATGTTTATTTGCCTATTCTCGAACAGAAGGAACTTAATATCAATTGGCCTCCGAATCTTCACCAACTTATTTCCACCAGAAGTGCTTTCAAAAAGCTCTGTGAATTTGTTGTAAATATTTGTAATCCTTCATAAGCTCTCAAAAGGTTTTTCTTCCTTCTTTTCCTTTAATGTGGGATTAATACTTACTTCTACGAGCCCCGGTGTACGGGGATTCTATAACTGTTTTCAATAAAAAATAGTAATAAAAAAGAACACATTCAGTATTTTATAATATGCATAAGGTCTGAAAAAAATTGTTGCATTAACCTAAAAGGAAATCGCACTTTTTCTGAGGTAAAGAGTGGTCTACTGTAACAGAAGCAAACTCTACACACTCAATGTATATAATTCACATAAAACTGTCTATGCGAATTTACTTAGTTTTAACTACATAAGATTTAGCATATGGGTGAGCAATGGTTTCAGCTTGAGGGCACATTATGAAAGCAGAAGATACCTGAAAGCCGTCTTTCTTTTTAAAATGATTGCTTTCATCAGTTAATATTGCTTCTCAGAAAAGGCATAAACTATACCATTCATATGCCAATCAATATTAAACGAAATAGGGACAGTTTTATTCAATTTATTTATTGTGCTAATTTCGTATCATCTACAACTGCAAGAATATTGAAGCGTTGATCGGAGTTCGAGGATTTTCCCATTTTAGTAATAATAATTTCTTTTACTCTTCTGAATTTAAGCATATTTTTCTTAAAATGTACCAAAGAAATCTAAAAACAACCAAAAAATCTCCATATCTCTATTTTTTCAAAATAAAAAGTTGTCGCAAGTAGTCGGATACCTTAATTAAGCCTGCAATGCACTTTTAACATCATCTGTAGATTGAAATAGAAGACCCTGCAATCGACGTACCAGTTCAAGAAATAGTCTGAAGTCGAAGGAGGTGAGATCAGGGATGTAAGGAGGAGGAGGTGCTTTCAGAAATGTTTCGATCACATTCACAAACAAGATTTAGAAATTTAATTGTTAATATCTTTCAAGATATACACTCAGTCCGGGAACTTTTGAATCCTATCTCGTAAATGTATGTCTAAAGTATAGTATCTTTGAGCTTCTTTCAGGTTGGAAAGGACCCAGTTGTGATCAGCTTTGTGATAATGGTTCCTATGGTCAAGACTGTCGAAAGGCATGCGAATGCGAAAATGAATCCGTGTGCGATCCTGTAAACGGCTCATGTAATTGTACCAGTGGCTATATTGGTGAGAAGTGAGTGAGATTATTATAAGATATCTTTTTTCAAAATCAAATCAGCAGGTAACAGTTCCAAACATTTTTTTTGACAATCTATTTGATTAAACTCGTTTCTGTCATCCCATTTTAATTTGTCGCATCACTTTGTACAGAAAAGGGGAGTCCCTGAAACTGTTCAAAGCAGCACAAAATTAGAATTATTTAAAAATATACATGGAAAGAGGAAGAGATAGTCTATAAAACAAAATACGAATGATCTGGAGAAAGGCAAACAAAGAATTTGTGTTTTTTCATTTAAAATAGCCTCAGAAATACACTTATGTCCATAAATTAAGGATAATTCAGAATCACACAGAAATTGAACTCTAAAATAAAAATTTCACCTGTAGAATTATCACACACATCTTGAAGAAGAATATGCAAATTACAGGAAACCACCAGATGGAGCGGATAGTACGTCACAATAACGAGAGTGTAAGAGAGGGGTATATAAGGAATGGTGGCAAAGAAATAAAATTGTTCACAAGCGCTTTAAAAGCCTTTCAGTGCAATAACCGCATAGTTATGGCACAAAGGAAGCATTTGGATGATTTTTTACGTGGTAGAATTATCGGACGACTGGAATGTGGACGTACCCAGCTGGAAGTATCCGAGGAACTTGGAATCCCCCAGAGTGTCATCTCCAGGCTTTGGCAACGATTCCCAGATGATGGTAATGTGAGTAGATGTTACAGCACAGGTCGCACCAGAGTTACAATGCCGAATGAAGACCTTTATTTGGCACTTACTGCCAAAAGAAACAGACGGAGCACAGCATCAGACCTATATCATCAGCTATCTTCAGCTACTGGTACGACAGTTTCAAGGCAGACCATGTACAGACGTTTAGGGTACATTGGTCTATATGCTCGTAGGCCTGTCAGATGTGTTCCCCTTACCACAACTCACTGTCACCTGCGATTAACCTGGAGTAGAGAGTCATTGTGGACACCGCAACAGTGGTCTTGTGTGATATTTTCCGACGAGTCCAGGTTTAGTTTGAAGTCTGATTCTCGCCGGGCTTTCATATGTAGAGCGCCAGGTACCCGCTACCACCAAGAGAACCCCATTGAACGACACCTTTACGGTGGTGCAGAATGGCTCGTTTGGGGAGGAATTATTCTTGGTTCCAGAACTGACCTGCATGTTCAGAGTGTAACGATGACAGGCCACATCTATCGGGATGTCATTCTGGAACAACATGTACGTTTGTTTTGGGGCGCGAAGGGTGCTGAATTTCTGTTTATGGATGACAACGCCCGTCCTCACCGTGCAAACATTGTAGACGAATGCCTTCTATCGGAGGATATCACCCGTATGGATTGTCCAACAACTCACCGGACTTGAATCCAATAGAGCATGTGTGGGATATGCTTTACCGACGAATTGCAGCCCGTCAACCCCTCCCACCTGTCTACCAGAACTTCGGAGGGCATTGATTGATGAGTGGTGCAATATTCCCCAAGATCAGATTGATAATTTGATACTCAGCATGCGTAGGCGTTGTAAGGCCTGTATTGCATCGTCCGGGAGACATACTCCGTATTATCCATCATACTAACCATGTTATACTGATTTTTGTAAATAGGTTCTTGTTTGAAATTTGCTCCAGGGAGTAAAAATCGCAATTTTTATTAATTATGTCAAACATATAGCATCTTTTTTGCTCTTTCCCTTTGTTTAATAAATAGACTTTACCAAAAAGTCAAATTTGTTTTGCTTCTGTCTCTTTCTTTGCCTGAACTTCATTATCCTTAATTTATGGACACGAGTGTAATTGAAGCATAAGTTTTATTCACATTTCGATTTAAATGTCTGCAACCACCTACCCACACTACAATGGTTAGCAAACATAAACAAAGCATGTATTTTTTTTAATCGTGTGAGATGAAAATGATAAAAACAGTCAGATTTTCCACCGATGAGCAAACTATTTTACATCTGATGCAAGAATGTTGGGATTATCTGGAACATAACTCTGTTTTGAAACTTTAAATTGGATTTACAGTTTGTCGAGGAAGATTGGTAAACAGATTCCTCTCGTAGGGTAGAGATATGCTACAACAGAGAGGGGCAGACTTTTCCAGGATACGGGCTACTTCTAATTTTTTCAAGGGGTTTCGGTCCACCCAGTGGCGTAGGTGTAGTGAACTAAAAGAAAGTATACAATACAGACGGACCTCCATTTTACTAACCTATGCCTTACGAATTTCTCTATTTCACCAACTTTTTCTAGAACCGAGAGCATTTTACGATTTTATTCGTAAAATAGCCTCCAAATACAGAAGTGCATTTTCTATTCAACGAAATTTTCTCTTGTCTTTCGATTTTTTTCAACCGTATTTTTTAAAATACCCTATTTACTCGGATCTAAACCGCACTTTTTATCCAATGTTGATACTACTGAAAATGGGACGCGGCTTAGAATCTTTGGGGGGAAAGTTTGTTGGATTTGGGTATTTAAAAAGAAAGGACAGATTCGTGCGTGTATTTAAAAGTTTTAATACGGATAAAATAACTAATTATTCACTTATTAGTTTTCCCTTTTAAATTTATTTTGATTTCGTAAAATTGGATACCGATAGACCATTTTAGATTATTTTTCAATTTTCATAAAATCTTGTTGAGAATTTGGGACATGGTTTAGAGTCGATGGCGGCTTAGATTCGAATAAAGATTTCTAGATCTCTGTATGATGGAATGATTTTTAGTTCTTTGTAAAGGCGGTCACCCCAAAATGTTTTAGCGGTCTATCGCGATCGACTGAATGTTCCCCCCGGCTCTACTCCATCGCAGCAGACATCCTTGAGAATGGATTTTGCCTTAAAGGGGAAATCAATCTTTTGTTTGTCACTGCATTTGAAATCTTTTCCTGCCTTCTTTGGTGTGATCAGTACCATCTACTAAAAGGTAAATGTGTTGTTAATAATCCCAGGCGGCATTACACCCTCTCCATGAAACCAGAGAAGTCTAAAAATAAAATAAGGTCTCTTAAAATGTCATTAACAATGAAATTCAAAGATTAAAACTAAATCTGCATTTGACATGTACATTGGAGTGGATTGCGATTACGAGCCAATCAGCCAATTACCAATCAGCGTCAAGCGAATGACGTTTTTTTGTTGCGGTTCTGTTCTTACTTTAGATGTACTTAAATCGTACAGTTGTAACGTTGTGTATTGCTATTGTCCGTCATTAAATGCTTTATGTGTCACATCCTTGTCTATTCAGTATTCGCAGATTATTTACACCAAAACTTGACGTCGGGTAGATGTCAGCCCTGCAATAATATTTTAAAGAATTGTGCTGCTATGAGTTTTAAGCTTCATAATTTATTTGGCGCCCAAAGTGGGGCGAAGTTTCGGTTTCAGTTTTTTATTTTTAGCCTGAGAGAAAAATGGATGTGACACAGTTAAAAACACAACGAAAATCGCTGCGTACATCGTTTACGCTAAGTGCTAAAACTGTCGAAGAGGAGCTTACAAAAGAAGTTCCTGATTTAACTGAACTTTCGATTTTGAAACTACAAATAGGTGACAGATTTTCTCGCTTGGAACAGTGCCAATCGGATTTAGCGAATTTAATTTTGGCAGAGGAAAACGGTGACGTAGCATATGAAGACTTTATAAAAGCGGAAAAATACCGAGATAAATTTTCCGAACTTTGTGCTGGAATTGAAAGACTGTCTGTGAAAGAAAACGAAAATAAAGATGTCCCTGAAAAAAGAAAGTTCAAGCTTCTGAAAATAGAGCTCAAAAAGTTCGAAGGCAATTCTATGGATTATTTGACATTTTGGAGTCAATTTAAAAAGATTCATGAAGATGAAAGTTTGCCGAACGAGGCCAGGTTCCAATACCTGTTGCAGGCCGTTGTGCAAAATTCAAAGGGGCTCGAGTTGTCGAGAGCTTTCCCGCAACAGCTGTCAACTATCCAAAAGCAATAGCTCAACTTCAAGAACGTTTCGGAAGAGAAGATCTCCTGGTGCAAATCTATGTAAGAGATTTACTGTCAATGGTCATGAAAAACGCAGCTACAGGACGCTCTAAAACAGATCTCCCAGCATTATATGATGAACTGGAAGCGAAGGTATGAGCTCTGGAGAGCCTGGGACGGACACAGGACAAATATTAAGAATTTCTGAGTCCTTTAGTGGAATCAAGTCTACCTGAAGACATATTATTAGCATTTGAAAGAAGCAAAAATTTCAAAGAGGATACTTCGGGTGAAGGTCGGACTTTGAAATTATTAATGAACTTCCTTAAACAAGAAGTTAAAAATGACGAAATGGTTGAACTTGCTAGGAATAATTTGTCAGCTCCTATCAATCAAAAGAAAAGAGATGTCAACAAACCGGATAGGTTTCCCTCTGCAGCTACCTTGGTAAGCACATATGATAGGAATGGCACAGGTAAGCGAAATTTATTATGCATATTTTGCAATAAAAAACATCCCTCCAAGGAACGTTTAGAAGCTAGAAAAATGACTTTAGATGAAAAGAAAAAGTGTGTATTGAGAAACAGAACCTGTTTTGGTTGTTTTTCTGTTTTTCATTTTTCTAAGTACTGTAAGGTAAAAAATTCGTGCTTATTATCGTGCAAAACCGCACCATTATTTAATGTGTGATCAAGCGAAAAGCAATGTTAATCAGGAATCTTCTGGTATTGAGACAAATTCATTATCTAACAGTAGTAGTAAACATAATGTGTTTCTTACGACTTTAGTTGTTAATGTTTGTGCTGATAAAAAAATAATCAAAGTTAGAGCTCTGATCGACAGCGGATCTCAATACTCTTATATTTCAAAACATGTTACTCAAAAATTAGGTCTTAAATCAAATAATAAGATAAAAATGCAACATCAGCTTTTCGGAGGGAGAAAAACGCAAAACCAATCGCATGATGTTTATGAATTGTTAATATGTTCTCTGGATGAATCATTCTCGCTTCGCGTCGAGCTGTTTTCAGAGGAAAAGATTTGTGACAAAGTGCCAAAAGTTAGTATAACCCTTTCGTAATTAATGAATTGATTAGAAGGGGGATTATTTTGTCTGATCTTGCATGTGAGGATTGCGAAATAGATTTGCTAGGAGCGAATGTGGCCGGTTCGCTATTTATGGGAGGTTTTATTGAATTGGAATCGGGTTTGTTTTTATTAAGAACTCGCTTAGGTTTTGTTTTGACTGGAAAGCAGGAAATATTTGGTAAATGTAATGAAGAGTGTGATAAAGTTTTAAGTGTTATTTCTTTATTTGTTAAAGAGTTGTCTGTAAATGAATTATGGAATCTCGAAAACATTGGAATTTTTGACCCAATTCAAAAGTTAAATGAAAAAAAAATTAACATTTAAAGGTGATTGAAGAATTTAAAAACAGTATGAAAATTCTGCCGGACGGTAGATACGAACTTTGTTTGCCTTTTAAATCGGATGTAGTAAATCTGTCTTCCAACAAAGAATTGACATGGAATCGGCATAAAAAGATGTGTGAACGCGCACAACAGAATGGGCTTCTAGATGATTATAAATCTGTATTTAAAGAATGGGGAAAATTAGAAATTGTAGGAAAAATTGAAGGGGAAAGCGAATATTCATATTTTTTGCCGCATCGACTAATAGTGAAAAAGAATAGCATAACGAGTAAAATTCGCCCAGTTTTCGATGCGTCAGCTCGTGAAACTGGCCAGAGTTCTCTAATTGACTTATTGTATAAAGGTCCAAATTTAATTGAGCAAATACCAGATATATTAGACAGGTTTCGTAGTTACCCGATCGGACTTTCTGCCGATATAGAGAAAGCATTCCTTCAGTTGGGAATTGCCCCTAAGCATAGAGAGTTTTTGGGATTCTTTCACCCTGATGAGGGAGAGGAAATTGTTTATCGTCATTGCCGAGTGGTTTTGGGTGTATCGTCGAGTCCCTTCTTGTTAGCTGCAGTACTTACGCACTTGCTGAAAAATGTGCCAGCAGAGGATTCTCAACTAGGCTCTAAGTTAAAACTTTCGTTTTATGTAGATAATTGCGTTACGGGAGTGAATGATGTAGCACAACAAGAAAAATTTGTTTTAAAATCTAGGGAAATATTCACGTGGGTGTTTTAATTTACGTAATTGTGAAAGTAATGTAGGAAGTAAACACATATCCGAAAGTACAGGTACAACGAAATTATTAGGGATAATTTGGAATCTTGACAAGGGACACTTTGAAGTGTAAAATTGATTTTGAAAGTTTATCAGGTGAAACTAAAATAACTAAAAGACTTGTTTTAGCAACTGTCCAAAAAATGTTGATCCAATAGGTATACTGTGCTCTGTGACTCTAACACCCAAAGTATTGTTGCAAAACACATGGAAATTAAAATTATCATGGGACTCATCTTTGCCAAATGAGATAGTGAAACCCTTTTTTAAATGGTGGAAAGAAATAAAAATATTTTTAGATGTGGAAATTCCTCGCTATTTTGAACTTAACGATAGCACACAAATGCATGTTTTTGTCGATGCTTATAAAGAGGCCTATGCTACTTGCACATTTTTTAGATCGAACACTTTGCAAGGTGTAAAGGTTGCACTTGTTAGGGCAAAAGCGAAAGTAGCTCCATTAAAGCAGGTAACAATTCCCAGATTAGAGCTGATGGCGTGTTGTATTGGTGCCAGGTTGGCACATTCGGTACAGGAATCTCTTGATATTACTGAAATGGAAACCGTCTTTTGGAGTGATTCTATGGTTGCACTGTATTGGTTAAGGGAAAAGGGAGGCTGGTCAGTTTTCGTTTCGAATAGGATTAAAGAAATAAAAAATCTCTTCCCGAATAGTAAATGGCGTGATGTGCCTGGAAAAATGAATCCGGCCGATTTAATTTCTCGAGGATGTTCACCTGGTCATTTAGTTGAGTCACATTGGTGGGAAGGTTCATTGTCGTTGGTAGAGTCACCAGATACTTGGCCCTTAACAAAGTTACCTGATTATGATACTTCCGAAATTTCATTAGAAAGAAAAAGAGTTGGATTGTGTAATTTAAATTTGTTGGAGGAAAAGTTGCCATGGTATGCTAGGAAATTTTCGAAATTCCATTCAATCTTAAGATTAGTTGCCTGGGTTCTTAGGTTTATTAATAATGTTAGATGCAGAATTGGTGACAGAGAAAAAGGAAAATTGTCATTAGATGAGTTAGAGTGCTGAGATCCAGCTGATCCAATCTGTTCAAGCTCAGTGTTTTGTAGATGAAAAGTTAATTTCAAACCTCTGTGTGTTCAGAGATCAATAATAACATCATTCGTATGAAAACACGAATAACTGAGCGCATAGATACGTCTCTTTTTCTTTTGCCAATCTTACTGCCTAACAATTGCATATTTACACAAAGACTTGTAGAACATTTTCATTTAAAGAATCATCATGCGGGCACGCAATTGCTTTTAAGCATAATACGTGAGAAATATTGGATAGTAGGTGGCAGGAGA
Organism: Trichonephila clavata; assembly: GCA_019973975.1. NCBI lineage: Eukaryota > Metazoa > Arthropoda > Arachnida > Araneae > Nephilidae > Trichonephila > Trichonephila clavata. Next base: position 12,725 of record BMAO01005315.1, read on the forward strand.
ACTGTTCGAAAGATGTGGAATGCCTGTGTTAAATGTCGTAGATTTAAAAGCAAATCTCCCATGACTGATCCTGTTTCTCTACCAGCTGACAGAGTGAAAGCTGCAGCAGTATTTGAAGTGGTAGGTGTAGATTTGGTTGGTCCCCTGTACATTAAACAGGGTGATAAGGTTTGGGTTGTCCTCTATACCTGTGCCATCTATCGTGCTTTGCACCTCGAATTAGTTTACTCTCTTACTACTGATGCCTTCCTATTTTCTTTTCGTCGTTTTGTGGCCAGATGAGGAAGACCTCGTATAATATATTCAGACAATGGTACAAATTTCAGAGGAACCTATAACGAATTAGCTGCTATAGATTGGAACGAAGTTTCTCGATATCCAGAGATACAACGTATAACGTGGAGATTTATACCTCCCACAGCTGCCTGGTGGGGAGGTTTTTGGGAGAGGCTTGTAAGTACAGTGAAAGAGCTTCTCAGGAGAACCTTAGGAAAGACCATATTTACATATGAAGAATTGCTAACGATTTTATGCGAATGTGCAAAAGTTGTTAATTTACGTCCATTGACATATCTATCTGAAGATATGCAGGATTTAACTCCAATTACGCCTGCAATGTTCCTGTTTGAAATACAAACTGCAGAGACCAAAGATTTAGAGTTCCGGAATGCTAATCACTTCCGTAAAAGAGTGAGATTTAGAGCTAAAGTAATCGAGGAGCTGAAAAAGCGATTTAGGAACGAATACCTTGGACAATTGATTCAACGACAAAAACAACATCCTCAGTCGTCAAACATTTGTGAAGGTGACATTGTTTTGATTTGGGACGATTGGAAAAAACGTCTTCAATTGCCTTTGGCTCGTGTAATAAAATTGATCCCAGGAAAGGATGGACTGGTGAGAACTGTAAAACTAAGGACTCAGCCTTGTACTTTAATTCGTCCAATTCAACGTGTGTTTCCGCTTGAAGTGAGTGGGAATAGTGTAACAAGTCTTCCTCTCCAAAAAGTTCAACAGATTGATTCGTCCATAAACTGTGCTGATCCTGATACTTTAAAAGCTACTGTGAAACCTCAGGTGACCAGATGTGGTCGTCCAGTGAAGAAACCCGACAAACTGAACTTGTTGAATTTAACTGATGTTTTTGATTAAGCTATCCAGCTTATCAAAAAGAGGGGAGGATGTTGCGAATGGCATCCCCTCTCCAACCAATCAGCGTCAAGCGACTGACGTCATTTTTTGTTGCGGTTCTGTTCTTACTTTAGATGTACTTAAATCGTACAGTTGTAACATTGTGTATTGCTATTGTCCGTCATTAAATGCTTTATGTGTCACATCCTTGTCTATTCAGTATTCGCAGATTATTTACACCAAAACTTGACGTCGGGTAGATGTCAGCCCTGCAATAATATTTTAAAGAATTGCGCTGCTGTGAGTTTTAAGTTTCAAACGGAATTTTTTTTATTACTTGGAAGCTATACCTATGCGAAAACGATGTTTTATGGCATAGAGCAGTGATTCCCAAAGTGGTCTATATAGACCCCCAGAGGACTATGATAATATGCAAGGGGTCCACGTCAGCAAAAAGTAATTTGGGGGTCCATGAGTTGTAAGTGGTTGTCTACGATTGTGACTCTCATTAAACCAGATCATATAAAAGCAAATTTAATCAAGTGGAAACCTTATTTACCTGTTTTACAGATTTATTTATTAAATTTAATGAAATTAATTTGCAGTTACAAGGACCATCATTTCGGCGTTTCTTGCCATAATTAAGCTAATGAGTATAATATTAAACGGCCTGAATTTTCCTAGTGTCTCAATGTGTCACACACAATCTGCCAGGAAAAGAACGTTTTAACCTACGTTCAACGTTTAAAGGCCCTTTATTCAGATTTTGAAACTATGTCTGAGAATGCTTTGACTATATATGGTGATACTACAGTATATAGGCAATTAATTAATATTGTCACATTCAAAGAAAAACAAATATGTTACAAGAGGAACTGATCGAAATAGCCACTAAGAAGATCTTAAAGTAAAATTTAGAAACGGATATCAGCAATTTTAGAAGCACCAGATTCATCTCCCTCATTAAAAGCATTTGTTTATTGCTCAGTTGCTTTATGTAGCAGTTGTTTTAAGTATTAATTAAATTTGAATTTAATTAACATGTGCGTCTTAGGTTTTAAACACTGAACTTCAGTATCGTTAGAAATTTAAATATTTTAAAGGAAGTATAGCTCTATACCAGCTGTCAAAAAGACATTTAAGTTGATAAATCTGCAAAAATTCATTATTAGGTAAGTAGGAAAAAACATGGAAAACGAAAAACGTGGCAAGGGCTCTATGAGACAAAAAGTTTGGGAACCTCTGGCATAGAGATTAGGAGAAAAATAATTTTAAATTAATTTCAAAATTTGATATTGCCGCAATGTGTTTGACTTCTTGAAAACGTGAGAAAGATTTAATTTTTTTAAATAATTTTTCTCAAAGTTATCCTTCAATGACAGCATTTTTCTAACTGTGGGGCGCACTCCTAGGGGTGATACATCAACAACTGGGAAAGAGAGTACATTGTAAATTAAAAAAAATATTACTTCAAAAAACTATTAATTTGCTGAAAGTAAACAAAATACATTCCGATACAATAAAAAATAAAACACACATTGACACTGATATAATACACTTATAAATGTGTTTTACAATTAATTTAATAACACTAAGATAAGAAGTTTGATAACTACCAGTGATCCTATGGGCTTGCATATTAACACTTATCTTGATAACTTGTAAATTAATCCCTTAACTACCGATTGAAAGTGACGCAATTCGCTTTCCACATAAATGCGCGTATGTGATGTTTTGGGGGAGGAGAAGAATAAAAAATAGCAAATAATCCTCTGAAATAAGTAAATCTTTCGCAAAAATTGTCAAGAACTTTTTATTGCATTCCAAAGCCTTCGGAATAATTTTATGAATAGCAGTGCACAAAAGAGATCGTACTTCGGAAGGACATATATATACGTCCAGAAAAAATGCTTCGGCTGAGCGAGACGCTTATCTACGCCGGTGGCACTTAGGAGGTTAAAGTGGCATTGTCGCTTTAGCGTTAAAGTGTAGTATTATTGAATTCAATGCATTGTTATAGTGTGGAGGGAGGTTCTATGAAAATTATGATTGAATATTGCGTCGCAAACTTTGATGAAGCACTGTTCTACAATATAAATAACGAAAAGCGATGTTTATTGTGAGAGGTGAGTAATAAATAGTACAACCTACAGTGCCACACATTTCATAACCCCAGATCTCTCTCTCCACACCAGCCAATCAAGTGCAAGCAGTTTTCCGCTTTACTCTGTACTGCACTTTTGACAGTAGGTTTTCTTAAATACAGTCGGACCTCTATTGAGCGATGTCGTTAAATCCCGAAAAAAGTTAGTTCTATGGAAAATGAGTTATGTAGAGGTTCACCTTTCAATAGACTTCATAAACCCCATAAAACAAATTCCAAATTTATAAACACCATATATCAGGGTTTCTCAAACTGTGGGGCACGCCCTCTAGAGAGGGCGTGATAACTCTACGCGGGGGGCGCAAGCGTATTGAAAAGTAAAAAAACAGAAAATTTAAAAGAAATTATTAGTTTACAATGTACATTGCGACACAATAAAAAACAAAATACACATTTACACTGAAAAATACGTTTATAAATGCATCAGTACTGCACAATGTATATTCTGTAACTAATTTTAAAATACTAAGAACAAATTTAATAGTTAGCAGTGACCCCAAGGGCTTGTCAATAAAATTCAGATACAAAAATTAACACATATCTTTATAATTTGTACAGTTTTAAATAATCTCTTCACTGACGATTAACAGTTACGCCATTCGCTATCCAAAGCCTTCGTTTACGTCGTAGGCATGCGTATGTGATGTATTTGGGGGGGGGGGAGAAAAGGAATAAAAATAAGGAAATCCTCTGATATAAGTAAATTCTTCGCAAACATTGCCAAAGCCCTTTTATTGCATTCCAAAGCCTTCGGAATAAATTTATGGATAGCAGTGCACAGAAAAGACGTAAATTTACGTCCGGAGCAATTAACGCTTTGGCTGAGTGAGACTGTCTTCCTATCTTAAGTTCTACACTTCTGACATTAAAGTGTGAAAACTAACTAGCAGAGCTATGAACAGAGGATCCTAAATATTAAGTGACGGGTGTGGAGGACTTTTCATCAAAGACGAGACAACATATTTATTGAAGATGATGCAAAAAGATGAAATTTACAGTGACATTTTAAAAATGAAAAACATTTAAGAACAGTATAGAGTCGCTGAGAAACACCCAACTGCTACTGAGTACACAACAGTAGCGATCAGTATTTATTACTCTGGTATAATTGTATCACTTCTGTCAGCCGTGAACCCAATTCATACTACAGAAAAACTAAACTCATCAGAGCAACATCAATTCACCATTTTAGTCCAGAGAAATCTATCTACTACATTCTTTTGGCTCCTTGCCAAAGACAAGATACACAAGCAGCTCGTTTAAACCATTACATCATGACGTCACCAATGAGTAATATAATAAATTTACCGCGTGACCCTGACACCTTCCCCCTGAGAGTCATATTAGATCCGAAGATCAAATATGGCTAAAACAACCTAAGGGTCACACGTTACATACACAAAAAAAAACACTGCTTAAGCACTATCTTAAGATTATAAACTACATAAAAAACCAACACATAAAATTTTACACAAATATACTACTTAACTTAATTATCTAAAAATAAAGCGAAAAGAAATGTTTTAAAGTTCAATTATTCTTAAATCTTCTAAAAGTTCTTATTTAACTACGGTTTACACTTACAGTCTGGATAGCGCATCTGCATTAACTAGTTTTGATCCTTTTATGTGACTTGCTTCAATGTCATGGCGTTGAATTGCCAAAGCCCACCGCTGTAATCTCGGACATTGGGATGCAGCACTAGTAAGAAACACTAGGGGATTATGATCGGTTAGTTAGAATATCTTTGCTCCGCACAGTAAAGTTTCAAATCTTTTCAGAGCCCAAATAATAGCATACGCTTCCCTCTCAATTGTTGACCACTTTTGTTGGCTTGGATTCAGTTTCTGGCTCCCGAAAGCTATGGGATGAATGTTGTCTTCTCCATCCGACTGACCTAGACAACATCCGACCGCCGTCTGAGATGCATCCGTATGCAAGTAGTACGGTTAATCTATGTCTGGGACTTGCAATTCTGTAATTCCACATAGTGCTGTCTTCAACTCCTTGAAAGCATTTTCAGCCTCCTTGCTCCATGGAATCTCATTAGGAACTTTCTTTTTCGTGAGCTCCGTCAATGGTAGAGCAATTTTTGCAAAGTTTGGAATATACTGTCTATAAAAATTGCATAATCCTAATGCGCTTCTCAGTTGCTTCTTGGTCGTTGGTGCCTCTAAGTTCTGAATCGCTTTTATTCTTTCTTTATCCGGTGAATGTCTACCTGAACCAATGACATGTCCTAAGTATTTAACTTGTCGTCTTGCAAACTCACACTTTCCTAAATTCACTGAGAAGTTAAAATGCTCCACTCTTTTGAAAACTTCTTCCAGATGATCTAAATGTTCTTCCCATGTATCAGAGAATACGGCTAAATCGTCGATATACGCGCATGCAAAGCCAGATATAGTTTGGACCACTTTAGACATGGCTCTTTGGTAGGTTGCAGCAGCGTTTCTTAACCCAAATGGTAATACATTCCACTGGTACTGTCCTCGATGAGTACGGAACGCTGTTAGATGTTTGCTGCTGTCTTCCATTGGTATAGACCAATATCCTTTCAACATATCTAGAACAGTAATAAATTTTTTCTTCCCTACTAAGAAATTCAACTCCATCATATTCTGCATTGGATATGCGTCCGGTACGGTAAGAGCATTCAAACTTCTGAAATCTATGCATAACCTAAGTGTTCCATCCTTTTTATGAACACATACTACTGGGTGTGCTATTTCACTTACAACAGGTTCAATCAGACCTAACTCTAACAATTCGTCTATCTGTACGTCTACTTTCCTCTTTAAGTTTTCCGGTATCTTATAAGTTTTGGGTTTCATCGTTTCCTCCTCAGATTTCAGTTTTATCACGTGTTCACCAACTTTAGCTCTTTTAATTTTTCCAGAAAACAACCTTCTGTGTCGATGTAAAAGATCTTTTAGTTGATTTTGTTGCTTCTTAGATAAGTAATCCAACTTCACTATGTCCAATGCTTCATCATTCTTCTCAGCAGCAGGAACTGTTGGCGTTTCATATATCTCACCAAATTCATCATCGATATCATAAACAACTCCAACCGTTTGAACTCTCGCTTTGTATTCTCTAATCTTGTTAACATGCAGTAATCTTAAATTACCTTCAGGCATCTGCAAATAATATGAATTTGCTTTTACTCTTTTAACAACTTTAACTGGACCTGTCCATCTAGAATATAGTTTATTCGTTGAATCAGGTATCAAAACAAGCACTTGATCTCCTGGTGCAAATTCTCGATGTTTCTTTTGCCTGTTATAATACTTAGCGTAGTTACCTTGTTGCACATCACTTGTTAACTTTGCCTCGCGGGTTGATACTTGTAACTTTTCTTTTAATTTTTTCAAATAACTCTCTACTGATCCCTTCATATTCAGAGGTAATAATGTGTTTCCAGTCCAAATTGACTTCAATATAGACAACGGACCTTTCGGCTCCCTTCCATACATTAGCAGAAAAGGTGGTACACCGGTAGTTGCATTGGGAACTTCCCGATAAGCCCATAGTAAAAACGGTATATGCCTATGCCAACTTCTTCCTTCCTCTCTGATAATGTGATGCAACATGTTCTTGAGAGTCTGGTTCCATCTCTCAACTAACCCGTTTCCTTCTGGATGGTATGGTGTCGAAAAACGTGGGCAGGCTCCTAAAATCTTCAAAAACTCTTGCGTTAAACTTGCTGTAAAATTTGTCGCATTGTCCATTACGATCACTTCTGGAATGCCTGTTCTACTGAATATTTCGAGCAGTGCTTCACATGTACTCTTAGCCGTTAGTGACTTGAGCGGGACTGCTTCCGGCCATCTAGAATGCTGATCCATCAAACAAAGTATATATCTATGTCCCTGTGACGATACTGGATCTACAGGACCAATTAAATCAACGTTTACCACTTGGAATGGCAATTCAGGACGAGACACAGGTGTTATTGGAATTTTGTCAACCGAACGAATTACCTTTCTGCACTGACAACCATGACAAGAACTACAATATGCTTTAATCTCCTTCACCATTCCTGGCCAATAAAATGAAAACTTGATTCTCTGAATTGTTTTATGAGCTCCTAGATGTGCTCCGAACACTGATTCATGTGCAATTTCTAGTATCTTCCTCTTCCTAATTTCGGGAATCACTAACTGTTTTGTCCTATTTCCGCACAACAGCTCTTCATGGTACAGGATATCGTTTTCTATCACATATCCTCCTTTTTTTCGCTTAGCAAAATTCCATGCTTCTTGAAGAGTATCGCAACTCTTTTGCTGTTTCTTGAATTTCTCGGTGTTATTTTCATTCTCCTCATCATATTCTGTTATTGTTGTCTCCTGTTCTTCCTCCTCAGTATTTACACTTTCATCTAACAATTTTTGGGGGGAATCTGATCTTAAGTTTACAGCGGCTGTAAATCTGGGATTGTATATTCTCTCTTGCTCTAATAATGCTTCATAAGTTTCAGTATCTAATAATATATCAGCGTTCAGTCTGTCCACAGTTGCCACCACCGTTTTAATTACCGGCGTAATATACCCGTTCGTTACCAAACCAATATCCACTTCTTTTAGTTCAGCCTTTAAACAATCACCAAATGCAGGCTGCAACATTATATATCCTTTGTAATCGACTTCTTTCCCTACTACACTGCTTTTAAACACGCTAATTTGTGCACCTGAATCTACTACAGCTTCATATTCTACTCCACCATAAGAAATTTTTACTATTTTAAGATCAGACATTTTTAAATGAACTGCGCTGCATTTCTTATTTTCCATTAAAACTTCGCCATTGAATCTCGCTGTGACTACTTTGCTTTCATCCTCAACTACTTTGACTTCTGCCACTTGCACTTCAGATACCTTTACCTCAGCAACTTTACTCTCGGTCTTTTCTCTCCCATCTTTCTTATCCCTGCAAAATCTCGCAAAATGTCCTACTCGCCCACAATTGAAACATGTAACTGGTTTTTGGAAAGAATTTCGCTTATCGTATCCACTGCGGTTGTTAAATTCTTGTCTATATCCTTCACTGAATGTATGACATCTTCTATTGAACGTGCCAGGCCTTTCCCAATAGGAATTTCTATACGGTTGAGACGAAGTAGCTTTAGTGGCCTGATTATATTGCCTTGCGTTTTCGTAATCATCTAACTTCTCAGCAAGATCGTCAACTGTTACAATTCTACCCCAATCATCAATAAAATGTTGTTGTATATCCCTGGATACTTGTTCCTTCATCTGTTCTACAATGACAAGTTGTTTCAGACTGTCAAAATTGTAGATATTTAGTCCCGGAATCCACTCATTAAAATAGTTCGCCAACTCAAATCCAAAATCTCGCCAAGTGTACTCGGTCGATTTACAATGCCTCTTAAATTTTATTTTAAATGCTTCTGGGCTCAATTTGAATCTTTTTAATAACATACTTTTTATATGCTCATAGTCATTTGCCTTTTCCTCAGGTTCCCTGGCAATCAAATTCGCCATTTCTAACGGCAATAGTCCAACAAGATTCGTAACCCAGTCTTCTTCTTTAATATGAACTCTTCGTGCTTGTCTTTCAAACAGTATTAAGTAAAAACTTATATCACCTTCTTTAGGGTCAAAAGTACGCATTAATTTTTGCAATCCAACTGGAACGTGTTCTTGTGTTCTTTCATTCTCAGAGTCCATCTCTCTCCTAAAACCATTATTCCTTATCGAAGCTTCTATCCTCAACATTTCTAATTCATATTCTCTTTCTTGACGCTTAATTTCATCTTCTCGACGCTTTATTTCATTTTCTCTTTCTTGACGCTTTATTTCATTTTCTCTTTCTTGGCACTTTATTGCTTCTCTTTCACTTACTATTCTGTGCAGTAATTCTTTCGCGAACGCCTCTTCATACTCTTCACTTGCTAATATCATATTTTTTAAAGCAGGAACTTTCATTTCTTCCATTACAGTTTCTCCTAATTCTTCAGCCAAACACTTCAAATCTACCTTCAAAGCTCATTTTAAAAACGCCATTTTACCAGCCGTTGGATATAACTGGAATTCACAATCTTCAAAACAGTTTCGATGTCGCCAAGCTTCACAACAGTTCGCAATTCTTATTCTCTTTCTTGAACCAATTCGAAATCCTCAATCTTCAAAACAGTTTTAAATCCTTAATCTTCGAAACGATTCGAAATCCATTTCGGTTTTCTCGCACAAATGTCAGCCGTGAAACCAATTCATACTACAGAAAAACTAAACTCATCAGAGCAACATCAATTCACCATTTTATTCCAGAGAAATCTATCTACTACATTCTTTTGGCTCCTTGCCAAAGACAAGATACACAAGCAGCTCGTTTAAACAATTACATCATGACGTCACCAATGAGTAATATAATAAATTTATCGCGTGACCCTGACAACTTCCACAACAAGCGAAGCAAACTATTAAGAAACTCCTGAGTGGCCAGATAGAACCGTGACGTCACAAGCGGGTGAGCGGACCTTTAATGCACAGCTGCCATCAGCAAAAACTGTTTCTCAACTCCACTTGTTTTTCATCCCGTGTTCCGGGTTTGTTTACATTTCGTTAAAGGCGGCACATTTTGAAACGCCCATATTGCTTGCCGTTCAAGTAATACTATATTCCTGGATTACTGACAACATTGGGATGTCATGTAAGTTATCCTCAACTTGTCAAACTGCTTATAATTTAGCCCTGACATACAACAAAGACGTATATGTACGTTGGTGGCAAAAGGTTAAAATCGTATATTATTAAATTCAATGCATTGTTTTTTGCATGAAGCAGGATGCGATGAAAATTTTGATCGAATATTGGGTTGCAAGTATTGAATGTTTGAGAAGCATTGCTATACATTTAAAAACAGAAATTATTCACACCTGTTTGTAAATTAATATCTATTTATTATATATATCTTACCCATGAAAAAAAGAAAAAATGCAGGGAAAAAATAGTGCCGAGAAATGCACTGTATTTTCAACGTTAAAGTATTGTATAAAAAAATTAACGAATCTGTAAGCTATTTTCTAATTCAAAGAACACAAGTAATTTTAAACATTCCTTTAATTACCCATAAAATCTATTAATTTTGTTTGAGATTTTTGTTTGAAATAATTCTTTGTTTCATAATACACCTCATAGCTTTGCAATGCACCAAAAGTCCCTTCAGGTGTATTTTCTTCACACTGTAATCCACTATGAATTGTTTTGAATGAATGTATGAACACTACAAATGAATGGGGTACTAGTTCAAGGACATGGGGGCATGAGAGAACCCCACTGAGGGTGTTAGGGGATATCGAAGATGTTTCTCGTGAACTGGACACTGGGGATTTAAGGTTGCACTACTTGGATGAAATGCCTAGAATTATATTGTTCTCGGCGAGTTAGGCACCTAATAAAACCAGTTCAAGTTTTATGACCACTATAAAATGTGTTAAATGAGAAAATAACTTGAAATGTCTGTAGAAATACTTTAAAAATAGGGAGAGAAAAAATAGAATCACAAAAAAAAAAAGTTTTTTACGTAGAAAATGCCCTGCTATTGGAAAGTTATTTTACGAAGAAAATCGCGAAATGTTCTTGGTTCAAGGAAAAAATTCGCTGTGCAGAGGTTCGATTGTGTTTAATTTTGAAGCTATTAAATGTAACTGATGTTTGTTTTTTCTTGTAACTATTTAATAGGTGTCCTCTCAGTGCAAAAATTTTAAAAAGTACTAAATTGCTTGTTTTTCTTCAACAAAAATTACTTTGATTTTTTTTATTCCATGAAAAAGCTGAAATACCTAATCTTCATTCCCCTGGTGGGAGTATTTAACATAAATAGTAAGTTTTTGTTTTATTTTCCCCTTTATCTAGAAACCAGAGATCATCTGTTCGGTAGCGGGTAGGTTTTGAAATTTTGGAAGAAAAGATTTTCGATCTACCCGAGTATATAACATTGAAATCTAAATACCCCTGAAAGCCTTTAACTGAGCATATCTCCAACTGAAGGAGCACCCCCTAGAGGTATCCCTATGTGGGGAGCCCAAGCGTATTGAAAGCTCTAAAATAAAAAATTAAAAATAATTATTATTTTACTGAAAGTAAGCAGAACAAAGTACATTCTAACATAAAGAAAAGAAAATACATATTTACACTGATATAATATACTTATAAATATACCAGTACTGCACAATATTTTTGATAATTAGTTTATCAATACTAAACTAAAAACAATTTAAATAATTACTAGTGTCTCTCATGGGCTTGTCATATAGTAAATTTAATACTTATCTTGATAGATTGTATGGTTTATAATTATAGTGTATTCTAGCTTTGGCATCAAAGTACATTTTTATTGCATCCAATATATTGTTATTGTATGGAAAAGGTGCGGGGGGGGGAGATGAAAATTGAGTCGCAAATATTGACAGTTTGAGAAACACTGCTATGACTAACATTTTTGTAATTTTTATTTATCGAAGGTGCGACGAAGTATGCGAGATCGGCACCTGGGGCTACAACTGTACCGAGAGCTGTACGTGCCAAAACCAAGCAATTTGTCTGCCGCATAATGGAGAATGCATATGCACACCTGGTAAGTAGTACCAATCGATTGGGTTGAATAAAACAGTTTTTTCCTCAATTTTATTTAAACTTCCCCCCAAAAATGATTTTGTTATTTCGTAGTAGCTGGTCAAACAATAAATTGGCGTGGGTTTTCAAGAATTAGCGCCAAGACTTAAAAGAGATTTTTACAATCTATAAACAATCTAATGGGGGTTGTATTCATGACCATGATAAATGCAACCATGGGTTCTCTTTGAATTTAGAGCTGTCTCTCATCTTTTACTTTTTGTTCTACTTGAAAAATTTAGGTAAAATTTCAAATGTGATAATTTTGTAAAGATATTCAAGTATTAAAATCCTTCAAAACATTTCTTTTTAAATTATAAAAAAGAATTCTAATATATATACATGTGTGTAACTTTTTATCAATGTATTCTTCCCATCTGTGGGAGTTATTATCGTGGACAAATATGTACTTTTTAACACCCTTTTATAAGCTTCACTTGTATGCAACAGAATCTTTGAACTCAATTTCTACCCACTTTAAAAGGTCAGATTAATTCTAAATTTTGCTCAGTTGACCAGGACCGATAACAATACAATAATTTAATAATTTTTGTTCCATTGTCCTGATCAGAATCATCAATATTAACAATTTCCCATTTTCATATCCCATCCCACATCTGGTGACTCATTTCAGATCCCATTTCCAGATTTGGCGACTAAAATGTTAAGTTAAAATTTTGTTCAATTAACTTTAAAAGGGTGTTTTTTAGTTTGTTTAAACTATAATTTTTAAAAGGAAGTTTCAGTAAGAAACAAAAGTTGGCAACAGGGAAGCGCATGAGCTGATTGGTTGGAAACGAACGATTGCATTTATCTTGAGACTGTGATGTCATATGAATTTATGAAGTGATTGGCTCGGAAAACGTGATTGTAACTGTCATGGGACTACAACGTCACATGAACTTAGCCCAATGAACATGCATGGAAAAGTTTTTTCATTATTGGATAAGAATATTACGGCATTTGACAACGGGTTTTGGTTTTGTTAATATGCACTCTTACCTATTTGAATTATGTTTTAAATTAATTCTACGGCCCCAAGAAACAAACTGAACCATCATTTATTCCAATAAAAAATTTTATTAATAGAACAGCAAAATTAAAAACATTACTTACATTTAATCTTGTTGAGTAATTCATATACTACTTCACCAAACAATTATGGTTTATTTATTTACATTTAATCTTGTTGAGTAGTTCACATACTACTTCACCAAATTATTATGGTTTATTTATTTTTATTGTAGGGACTTAACAGGAACCATAATTTTTTTCATTATTTTTTCTGCAACTACAGTTATAATTTGATAGTTTTTGTTTTAAAAACAAGCAGGGAGAATTTCAAACTTGAAACTTAGGAACACAGGAATACTGCCGAATGAAATATTATTTGAGGTATGATGTCCTTTGTTGGATCATGTTGGATTGAATAACGTATAAATAACAAATATAAAAAACATAGGTACTTTGCAATTTGAAGTGGACAATACAATTAATAAAAGATCAGCATTGTTTGCATAACTTTCTCAAATTCGTCTCCCTTAGGCTGGAAAGGAGTGATTTGTGAGTTGCCGTGCAGTAGCGACTCTTATGGTCAGGATTGTACACAGAAATGCGAATGTGAAAACGAAGCAGCATGCAGTCCTGTGAATGGAGCTTGCACTTGCACACCAGGATACAAAGGGAAAATGTAAGTTTTCAAAGTTTATATGTATTAAATATATACTGTAACTTTATGTATTTACCTATAAAATAAGGTACTTTCAAAAATTTTTAAAATTTTTATGATTTATGCTTATCACTCATGTAACAGTCTGTTTTTAAAGCATTTTTAGAGAATTTTTTTGACGACCAGTAAAAAGATAGAATTTTAGGTTTTTATCATTTATTTATATGTATTTCAAGAGAACATATATAAATGTTTAGCCAAAAATATCTAATAGAACGTGAGATATAACACTCTGAACACACCCGCCTAGAAAAAATGGACGCTCACTTCCTCTACAATTCCTGCTGATTGGCTTATCTGCAATAAAAAAAAATTAACGGCATTTTAATCTATAAGCTTAACCGCTTAGAATGGACTATACTCAATTGAAAATATCAAAAACTGGATTTTTGGTAGACCTCTAAAGAAAAAGTTTGGAATTTCATGGGTTTTTTTGTTATGTTTTTGTTATAAAAAATTAAAATATTTTGAATTTTGGAATGATCGTAGTCCATTTGGCACTGTATATGTGCTGCCCTATAAATTTGAAGCCATTCGATCAAACCATTCTTGAGATACAATGGACGAAAGTTTGAAAAACACAGTTTTGAGAAAAGCGCGTTTAAAGTTTCAAGTCCGATTTAAACAATGAAAATCTTAACTTATACCCTCCATTAGCGATGACTGGTGGCCAAGAATAAAACAAGTTGAATGAAATATTCAATAACTATAGATATTTCTTATAAACCTATACCACAACTTGTCTATACTTGTATGAACGTATATTTGCAAAGAAGGGTCAATGGTATCGAGCCGACTGTACACAATAGGCGTTCCAACTCAACGCTCCGAACAGCTGCTCTTCTAATACTTGCTTCTTTATAACGATTTCGAATTTTAAAAAATCACCTTACCACCGTATTCTAGACAAGGTAAGGAAGCAATTTATGGTAGGTTTTTTTTTTTTGATTTTTTGAACCCCTTTAAATAAATTTAAAAAATTTTTTTGAATAATTTTTTTCTTGTGTGCTTTTTTGTGGTCGTCATATTTAGCGGATTCTCGAAAATACTTTACTTCCAATTTTTGCTGCATTTGGTTTTTGATTAATGCTCTTTTCCATTTAACTTCGGCTTTTTTCGGTGCCTAACTGAATTCAAGGTATGAAGGTTTCTGTTTTCACTGCATACCTTTAGGAATTATTTTTATGCTCACCAAAAAATTTAAGCACTATTTTCACTTTCTGCTAGTAATATAAGCAAATGTAAGGGGATATTGTGGCACTTTTAAGGTATCCGACTACTTGCGACAATTTCTTTTTTTTTAAATGGAAATATGGGAATTTTTTTGCGATTTTCAGATTTTTTTAGTACATTTTAAGAAAAATATGTTAAAATTGAGAAGAGAAAAAGAAATTATTATTACTGAAATAGGAAAAAATGGATAAACCTTTACAAAAAATAACATAAACAGGGACCATTCTGTACCAAAAGTTTATGAACAAATTTTCAATTTTTCGATTCTGATGTGTTGCTATGTTATTCATTTTTTAAATGACCTTCATAATAAGAGATATTTTAACTTTTACAAAAGCTAAAGCACTTCACCTTAGTTATCATAGTAATTGCTTTAAAAAACAGTGGTTATATTCACATAAGGGTCTGTAAATTTTGTAATAAAACAGTGATTGATAATCTGGAGATTAAAATACTTCTACTATTATACCGAACATACACAAAAAAATTTCAGTTAATTATTTTCAAAACTTTTCGAGCAATTGCTGTCCTTATTTGAACATTTTCAAAAAAACACGTCTCGAGTAAAACATGTTCTAATGTATGACATCTTGCTTAAAGTAATCGCATATGCTTTTACTAAAACACTTGTAGTTTTTGTTCTAGTGAACGAGAACTAATAAACTTAGTGTTTTTAAAAAGCTAATATATGGCCTATAAAACAAAATCGTAAGAAAATTTTTTAATTTTTGTCAAAATTCACAATTTTAGGGTAGTCGGATACCTTAAGCCTTTGAGTGGCAAGTTAATTTTCTGGTCGATGACTTCTGTAGTAAGTCTTTTTGACAACCACAAAAAAAATAAGTAAATAAAATAAATAAAAAATAAAAATTCCGGACAAGTGGATATACTATAGAAGCGCTGGAATTTTCACTCCGTTGGCTAACAATGGTTCCACCGTCTTCGTCACTGTTTGTATCAGAACATTCAAGATTCCTTATTTGTTAAAATTGACTCGATTTCATGAGGTGTAACCACTCGTTTTCGCCAACGGATTACCTTGAATTCAATATCTTTCACAAAAACATTTGCAATGGCGCTTCTGCTTAAGGTCCAAAGCTAAAATTAATACTATTTGCTGGCTACCATTAGATGGCCCTACCTCCCAGAAAATGCCTCTCAGTCTGACGTACATAAACGGCCTTACTACCCGAGGCTAAACACATAAAACGTAACATAAAATGAAGCTAAAAACATCCGTTCATATACCACCTTAAGCACAGCTTCTACCTGAGATAAACCTATACAGGGTGTCCCAAAACGACCGCATAAACTGCACAGCTAGATTCCTCGTTGGGAGTACATAAAAACTGCCCAAACAAGCATTCCTGTACGATCCATAGTTTACAACAAAAATACGAAAAACAAAGTATGATGTCACTTCCGATGCAAGAAAAAAACACTTTATTGAACATATCAACTGCAGTATATGCACAATTTAAGGCAGATGTTCAAAATGTCCACCGTGCATGTGGAGGCAGGCTTGAGCATGCTGGGGAATGGCTGTCATCACACGTCGCAGCATCGTGGGGTCCACCGAAGTACAAGCAGCATGCAGACGAGCAGCTAAGTCCTTTTATTGTTATCACTACATCTCGATACACCAGTTCCTTGAGATGGCATGTCGCAGTAGTCCCAAACGGAACGGCTTAACGTCATTCCATGGCACGCACAAGCATGATGCGACATACGCGACGAATGTTTTAGACATTATCATCTGGAAAGATATGCAAATACTGTTGTTGATATGTCCAATAAAGTGTTTTTTTCTTTCACCGGAAGTGACGTCCTACGTTGTTTTTCGTATATAAGTCATTTCTCGTATATTCGTTTTTGGGACACCCTGTATATAAGTCACATTAGCAAACAAAGGGTTAAGCAATGTTTAACCTAAAATTCTGTTTCCCTATGTTTGTATGCTCATAAAAGATAGTTTGTATACACAAAATACGTAATTATAAGGTTAGTTGACTTATTACAAGCTTACATCGCCTATTCTTATGAATATAATCATAATGATATAAAAAGATATCTCATTTTTATACGCAAGGCATATCTGCAAACGAAAAGTTAAAATTATCTGCATTTATGAGATTTGGAGTTGCGTGATTATAATTCTGAAAGCTAGATGTGCATTTTTTACAGATGCGATGAAGTTTGCGATTCTGGAACTTGGGGTTTCGCCTGTACGGAAAAATGTGTTTGCAAAAATGGAGCAACTTGCTTGCCCGTCACTGGTCAATGCCTTTGTACTTCAGGTATTTGTCACAATTGAATCTTCGTGAAGTTTTTAATTTATTTTTAAAAATACGTCTTGATAAATGATTTTTTTGCATTTGTATCAAAGGGGATGTTTGTATATTTATGAATAAAATTAAAAATCTGGTGCTGCCCATTGGTCCAACGGTGAGTGACACTGACTGCTGTGCCGTATAGCCTAAGTTCGAATCATGAAGAAGGCATGGATGCTTGTAAATGTATAGAACCTTTACGGCATGGGGCTCTAAATAGCCGTCGAGCATCAAGTCTTCTCGTGGCGTGGGTGGTAGGAAAAGAAAGGCTCGAGAGAACCCCTGACCACCTCCAGGGTATTCTCCTTCAAAATTGGGGTGGATCCGAGACAAATCATACTGTCACCCGTATGATGCTCAAAGCTACGGATAACGACGAGCGTACATCTAGCCTTTTGTCGTGATGAATTTTGTAGGCCTTGAGTTGATGTTGCTGTCGATCTGGTGGTATAAGTAATGGGTACAGAATGAAATTCTTTTTCAAATTTGTATCATTTATAATGAAATTGCATAGAATTTATACACTAGCGTGTAAAAATTATGAAAAAAATGCAACTTTCACCAAACAGCCATCAAATGGGCGAAAGGGTCTTTTTGCAACCTTCTCGCTACAGGACAGAGTGTTGGGCGATTTTCAAAAGTTTTTGCAGGTACGTATTCACACTTTTTAACCTAATAGTAAACATGTGACTTGAACTTTAAAGTTTAGCTTAATGTACACTAAAAGAATTGTAGTTTGTATGTGTAATGCCGTGGTCGTTATTTAGCTGACAATGCTTTGTACTTCAGTTTAAAGATTCATTTTCCAAGATGATGTGTCGAGTATTATGGAGTACTAGGTATTCCAAGCATATGTATCCTTTGTAATAGACTTCATGCTATCAACTGAAGAACCAGAAAACAGGGGGACGTGGGTAGCCTAGTGGTTAGAGCATCGGACTGCAGACCGGTAGGCCTGGGTTCGATGCCCGATGCCACCAAATACCCTCCGAGTACACACGGAATACATGCTCGTTAAATCAGTGAGTCTGGAAGTCTTATGGGCGGTCGCAGCTAAAACCATGGGTGCAGGGGGCTGGATAATATTTCCCTCCCTTCCAGTTCCATGCCTAAATTCTGAAGGTGAAGATAAGTATTGACGCCATCTATCGTGTATGAACCGAGCCAAATTGTACTGTCACCTGAATAGTGCTCAAAGCTAAAAAAAGCTAACGACAGGCTTTCTTACTCCTCACCCCTTGCCATTATGAATTTCGTGGGCCTCGATCTGACACAATCAAACAGGTGGCATTAGAAACAACCACACCAGAAAACAAAGAGTGGTATCTTCTGTAACAGAAAATTCTCCAAAGACCAATGAGGGGAAATTTGGATTCAATGCTTCACCTGTTTTTGGAGGGCTCACCTTCAATAGAGAAAGGTTATATTTGTGACTTTTGTAAATAAACTCTGAACAAAAGTGACTTTCATGTATTTGTAAAAATATGGCTTTTATAGTTAAAAATAACTTCTTTCTTCGAAGTCTTAATTATTTTTCCCGTGATTTAAATCAGTGGTCTTCAAACTGTGTTCCATGGAACCCTGGGTTCCACAAGTCATACCCAAGGTTTCCACGAGTCCCAATAAAAATCGAGAAGTATGTATGCAAAATGGATTCACGTTCTCTACGAAGTTTGTATAGTTACAAGTGTCTAAATCTCATCCTATCATTTATATATAATAACTTTATTTTTCAAAACTTTTTAAAATATTATTATAATATAAAGAAAGAATATTAAATAGTGTTTTATCTATATATAATAATATATATATACTTCCTATGTACTAGATTGTGAATATTCTATAGTTTACTGTCTTGGGTTCCACAAGATAATTTTACACTTGTTAGTTAGCACATTGTTTTGCAAAATTTCGTTTATAATGTTTAAGTTTAAATAGTTTTCTAATGGGAAATGCATCTTTTTGCATTGTTAGAAAAAACACCTATCATCAAGGAGAGGAAGCAACATATCAACTGATTGGATGTTCAAATCTAATATTTAGGTTTTTAAATCCATGCAAACTACACGCGCTTTCCTACATTTTCATTCCATTCAGAACATTGTGTTGAAGTGAAATGTATTCTCAATGTAAGTGGTTACAAAAAAAAAGTATAAAAACAAATTAAACTCGGAATATGTAATGAGATTGCATTTAATCTCATTGACCTAGACTTGGACAGTTTGGGTGAATATTTTTTATTCACCCAAACTGTATATTTTCAACTACTAAATATAATGCATAGGTGGATCAAATTAATGTTATTAATAAGAAAATTATATTAGATTTTTTTAATAATAAATGCAATACTCTTCTTTTAACTGCCTTTACATAAACTGCGTATAAGATGTTCATCTACTTTAAATATTATTTTGAGATATATTCTTCGAAGTATGTACATGGAATGGGGCTC